>JAHXMU010000657.1:1195668-1206994 GCA_019455685.1 Philornis downsi | reverse complement strand
CCAAAATTCACGCAAAACATATTTTATCGCAATAAATTTCGTAATTTCCCGAAATTTTCCGAGCTTCACAACGAATTTTCCACTTTTATATCGCGCAAAATCATCAAATCATGTGATAAAATGCAAAATTTCGTCGAAACAAATTGAAAATTTTCACGCTTTTCCGGAATTTTTCGTGTTTTCCACTAACAGTTTTCTATTTTGCCATTCGAAAAGACATTCCGGAACAATTGCACACAAAATTCCATACAAAAAATCAATTTTCGATTTTTTTCAATTTTCCGACTTTTCCGGAGGGTTTCCCCAAAATTTCGTAGAAACCTTCTCCAGGCAATTACGAACAATTGAGAAAAAATTTGAGCCAAATTGGTCCAGGCGTTCTTGAGTTATGCGCTTACCAACACATTTAGCGATTCATTTTTATATCATAGATAACTAATTGGTTTTGCACATGATCGACCGTAACATGTACATGTAGATCGTTCATTCACGCATATGCGACAACTGATTAGAAAATTATTTATTACGGCCAGAAGGGTTGAAGTTGGGATCGCCTCAATTACTGTTTTAATGGACTGCATCAATTCAGTCAAAATCTTTGCTTTCGTTTTGTACACCTCTTGCTTGACATAATCCCATAAAAAAGTTTGGTGTTGTCGAGTCAGGTGACCTTGGGAGCTAGCGGAAAGTGGAGTTCTGGATATTAATTTGTTCGGGAATTTTCGTTAGAGCTCCGCCTTAACCGGTCGAGCTATGTGTGCAGTTGGTCTATCTTGCTGGAACCAAATGCTGTTGAAACAGATACGTTTTCGGCGCAATTCTGTATAAATAAAAACTCCTCTGATATCTTGAAATAACGGTCCCCATTGGCCCCCGTTTTAGCACGATTCGTGCGCTACCCTGTTTACACAATATCAATGTACATTGCAGTTAATTAAGGGCTACGTGGCAACAAAATCCGCTTGGGCGATTTTGGTTGACTTCGAATTATACCTGCCTATTAATATAAAATATCCTAATGCAGGTTGAAACTTTGCATTAGGATATTATAGTTCAAGCGATATGACCGCTGGCCGTATACACTTCGACCGACATAGATTTTTACGTTGAACAAAATGTGTATACCTTATAAGGTGCCAGATGACTATTTCTAGTTATTACAAAGGGAAGTACAAAACAATGTTACACCCGTCCTTTGAAGGGGTATGTAATGTTGGAATTGTATCAAAATGAAAATTATTTGACAGCACCGCACTTGACGTTTGAAGATGGAGGATCAGCAAAACGAATCCAGACAATGTATGTTATTTAATGTCTATATTTTTAAGGAGAAAGAACTAAACTCTGAATTTATTGAATTGAGTTACTACGATACTAACGAAAAACTTATTCCGTCTTAAATCGTTACTAAGAGATATTAAGCAATTTAAAAAAAAATGGGAATTGAGCGTTAATAAAAGGACTATAATAAAAAAAAAATAAATACGATTTTGTCCTTACCTCACATAAATCGTTCTTTATTGTGACCCCTATTATGTGCTAAACCTTATTATGGAATTTAGATAACCCTGGGCTTTGTGCCACAGATCAAATACTAATAAAATTGATCAAATCCCGCTCGTCACCCAAACGTTAAAACTTGACATTCTTAGAGGTATGAAAATGTTGTCTGTCTGTCTGATGTCAAAACATATTGTTAAGACACTTAATCGTGAAATCGGAGAATGCAATGTGATAAAATTGTACATAAAACTGTATGTAAATGAGTATTCGTTGATGCAAACGTAGCGTGGTGCGCCTACTTTGGCTCTCGGCGGCCAGACATGACAAAAAAAAAACCCGAAAACATAGCTACTGTCAGAGAAAGAACACAGTTTAACACACTAGAATTCACACATTCGTATGTCAAAAGGACGCCAAAAACATCGCCGCTGTCCCGAAAGTACGTCAATTTCTCCCCGTACGCAAGAACTCATGTATTTCGCAACCTCCACTTGTCAGGATTTCGGTTTTTTCCCATGCAAGATCCAAATAACCAAGAACTCCAAAGATATTCAATCCCAACTTTGGTCGAAAAATCACAGGGAAGAACAGAGAAATCGAAGAAAGAGAAAGAGGGCCATTTTTGAAATAATGGTTCTGCTAACAAGCAAAACCAGGTAGAAATGCATCCGTAACGAGTTACGATTTCATGCGAATTTTGGGCAGCGGTAAATTATTTCTTTTGACCTATGATGATTGATTGATGATTGAATGATATGAATGGGGATGACATGTTATTCTAGCATGATAGCGCTACGTGCAGTACATGCGGTTAAGAATTACGCATGACCTGAATTTCCTATCTAGATCTTGAGATTTGGCCCCGCCAGGTTTATTTATATAGCTTTTTTTGAAGCCATCTGTGACAATAAGCCGCAATCAAACGATCCACCTCAGATGCCATCAGTCAAATGCAGTCGGATTTATGTTTCACAGTTATTGAAAATTGGACTCTCGGTTTTGTACAACCGTTTAGAGGCACGCCGAACATTTAAAAGATTTTACAGACGTTATGGCATACGAGGGCGGTGCCAAAACTAGTCAACTTGACAATGAAGACACTAAAAATTTGGGAAAAACTTAATCTCCTTTTAGCTTCATACACTTTCTTTTCTGAATGTAATCAAGAAAAAAAAATCCCATACGCATCCTAAAGAGAAAACGCTATGATATTGACTGCAGATGGAACCATTTTCGCTTCCCTTGGATGCGGTTTTCCCATTCCAGTCCACTGCTTTGACTGTTGTCTCAGGTGTGAAGTGATGAATCCATATCTCAAAAATTTTTTCTTATTTATGTGTTTTTACTCTATTGGAAGCAAGCGCGGCACCCATAGTGCGCACAGTTTTCTCATATACAAATCTTGGGTCAGTAAACGAAATATAGCATTTTTTGAAATGCCTACCAGTTTCAACTGACTCACGCACCTTTAGCCGACAATCATTCAATACCATTTCTTGGATTTTCTTAAGCGTGTCTAGCGTGGTCGACCATTACGGTGTTAGTCTTGGGGTTCATATGGCCTCTTTTAAACACTGATACCCAATAGTTTACATTCGTAAACGTAGAAGCAGACTCCTCCAGAGTAGAACCTAGCTCGGCTTTAATATTGGTTGGATTGTGACCTTTCAAATGGAAATATTGAATTACAAAAAAAAATACGGTGACCAATTTTTCGCATGTTTACAAATTCACTCAGATAGTTTGCTTTTATGGTTCAAATAAATGTAAATAACGTGGTGCCTTGAAACTTAAGACATACATATGTATTACAAGGTTGCCACTTTTCACCGGAATAATTTTTCTCAAACTACTGGTCGGCAGGCTAATTTTGGTAGCGCCTTCAAACGTCTTTCAAATAAAAAAGAATTAGTTATTGCTTCACACACAGTTTTTCTTTTATCCTATTTCAACATCGGTGTTCCCGTTTTTGAAATCCTTTTGCTTGGTGTGTTACACTTAAGTACTAAATGATAACTTTAAAATGTTCGCAGCTTATTGGAACCTCTCATCAAAAATTGTACAAATATGACACTTTGAATCTGCTGTGCCCTCTTCTCATTAATGGAAAGTACATAATTTTTCTTGTACACTATTTGACGGAAAAGCTTGTTAGAGTTTATTAGAGATGGAACGCAATAAGGTTATGAAGAAGCTTTAAATAAATGAAACTGTTTTATGATTCGCAGAAAAGGTCATAGAGTGCAATGACGATTTCAATTCATAATTTGAGGAACTCTCAATGCTCGATTGTTTAAATTATTTGCCGGAACGTCCAGGAGATGCTCATGCCACGCCGCTCAAAAATGGTAGGTGAGTGTATTGAGGCTTGAACGATAGCCATGTGCGAGAAGTTTTTCTCTGCAAACAACGAAACGCGTTTTACCCTGTAATCTCCTCACATTAACCAGATATTTAACCTAAACAATACTTTAATGTAATAGGTTGGATGGCATTTAGGAATTTGTTAAAAATGCGGTGAATTATTTACTAATCGGATGCACGATTTACTGCAATTCCTTGTACATAATTTGATTCGGAAAACATTCAATTTTTTAGGGAATTGAAACAGAAATGCTGAACTGGACGATAGAATTGCACTGAGTAAACTGTAACACAGCAAGTTTCTTGCAAGAAATAATGAAGCTTTGCAATACAAACGTCATTATTCTCAACGTAGTTTGGATCATGTTAGTGAACAATAATGAGCGTGAATATGAGGGCCAAGTAATAAACCCTTAGAATAAGGTGATGGACGTATGTGGAAAGTTTTTCTCTGCAAACAATTAAACGCGTTTTACTGTGTAATCCCCTCACACCAACTAGATATTTAACCTAAACAATACTTTAGATAGCTGGCTTCAAGTTTAAATTTGATAGATTGGATAGCACATTTGAATTTGTTGAAAATTCTGTGAATTATTTACTACAGCAATTCCTCATACATAATTTGACTCGAAAGACAAATTCAATTTTATAGGGGAATTGAATCGCAATGAAGAATTATTTCTTGCGGGAAATAATAAAGCTTTGGTATTTCAAATATATCCTGAAATGTCATTATCCACAACGTTGTTTGAATTATGTCAGAGAATAATTAGTTGCAGAATTTGTGTGAACAAGGCGAATATGAACACCAACTAACAAACTCTTAGGATAAGACGATAGCACGAAACTTTTATACTCGGCCAGCATATTCGTTTAACAATAAAAGCCTTCACACCGATAATTCGTGTTGCACAGTGTGCCACAGCCTATTCAAATGACTTGTTTAATCAACGAATATTATCAACGATCAACGAATATTATAATCCATAAAATACAAATACGGTAATGTTATCAGCACATGCATTATTTTTTTCTCTGCGCCAAAAAAGTTGGAAGTAATGTAGAGTATGTTGTTTAAATGTTCACTCTCAATAGAGAAAACAATAAATTTTGTTTGTCCAATCTACATACCTACGTATAATCCAGTTTCTATCTTTTGCCTAAGATTTGTATATCTATTTAAGTTTTCAATTCCACGAATTGCTTTGGAAATCTATTTAACCCCCTTAGAAGGACTAAAACGTTTTTGTATTGATTTGCAAGATATAGCTGGTATTGAGTTTTTGTGTCCTTGTTGGTTTTCTTGTTAAGTTTCATATAAGAAGCTTTGTTAACTTGGACTCAAAAGATTTGACCCTCGTTTTTCGTACAAATTTTTTATAAATTTCATTTGTTTATGTGAACCGTAGTTAGTTTGGCTTCTCTCTTAAAATTTTTCTATTTGAAATGGGTTAACCAATATATCGTACAGTTTTCCTTAATTGTATCTGGGAAATGCATAAGTACGGTTTGCTTTTTTTGTTTCGCCTTAAGTTGTTGCTATTCCGTTTGATATTATAAACAAACAAAAAAAAAAAATACAAAAAAAAAGAAGTTCACTTACCAATGCTGGTAAACTGAATGGATTACCCTTCTCCACGTAAACTGCCGTTGAGTTATCAGCTGGATCATAGGGACATTTGCCAATGCCTAAACCAATGCCGGGCACGTACTCAGATCTGGGTAAATGTGTTAAGTTTGCCTTTAACGTTGTTAGGTCACGCAGTCAAGACAATTACATTGAAAGGAAGAAAATAGAAGACAAAAACGTTTCAAAAATTTTTGAAGTAAACGAAAAGGAAAAAGCAAACGAGAAAATAAAATAGACAATAATCACATTAGTTGTTAAGAACACTGAAAATTATGTCCTAAGGATAACCTAACCTTGGCATGTTGTGTCGCTCACACCGTAGCTGACTTACACGTTTACATTGCTGTTCATTGGTAGGCTTAGTGTAGAAAAGCATTCACAAATTTAGTTAGTTGCCTAAGGACTACGGCATATTTAACTAAGGGTATTTATTATTTTTTGTCTTAGAAAACAATGGTATAAAATAGTCTGCTTGAAGAATGCTCTTATCTATTTTAAGATTTTTCACAGAAAAACAAATTATAAATATTCTAGAAGTTTTTCGAAAAAGTTGCTGCTGAGATTAGACTTAAATTTGTAGAAATGGAAAAAGTATATGTCTGTCAAGCACGATAATAAGTAAGCAATTAAAATTTCTGTAGAATTATTGGCAAATTTTGAATATAAATTTTAAGAAAGTCATCCAAAGGAGACCGTCTATATAAAATCCTGTCCCATCTGTTTACGAAATTTAGTAGCTTCTTGTACTTATATGGTATATATAATAACTTATACATCAAATAGTACACAATAGTAGTTGTACATGGTAAATAATTGCTGTCATATGGTGTATCACTCATTGCCATAGTACGCTATTTGGTAACTTAGTCACATACAGTGTTGCGCAAAACAAAAGCAACAAAATGTACTCCAGACTATAAATACATAATTTTCATAAAAACAAAACATTTTTAAGTGAATTCCGACTCTGCTGTACATTTTTTTACATTTCTTTTAAACGCAATTGTTGTTGTTGTTGTAATGTATTGGTTTTATAGCTTAATAATACCTCTGCGAAGATAAATAGTAAGCTTTGTTTTAAATGTTTTGCTTTTATGAAAATTATGTATTTATAGTCTGGAGCACATTTAGTTGCTTTTGTTTTGCGCAACACTGTAAGTTGAACCAAATGAAACCAGTGCTTTTCTTTCTAAATTAAACCATTTATTTATAGTTAGACGTCAAACATGAACCTCCACTAAATGCGTTAGTAAATTTCGTTAGCACTCTTTATTAAAATGTGATGGTAAATTTCTATCAGTAATCAAAACGGAATTGATTTGGCCTTCCTCAAGAATATACCGAAATGTCCGAAAATTAAATGTTCATACTCGTAAAGAGATGTTATAAAATCCTGGCCTTCAAACTGAATCGAACAATTCTTCATGCTTATAAACCTTACACTAAACCAAACCATTGATTTCAAATCGAAATCAAATAAATCGTGTGAATTAGATGTTATAACTTTACTCGAAGCATCGCTTAAAAGGAGAAATATGTAATATGCACAAGGAAGCGTTTAGATTTCCAAGTATCTTTCGATAAATTGTGTTTTGCGACCCTTTAAATCCATTAAACGATGTCTAGCTAGTAGATGCGATAAATACCGTAACATTTTATAATACTTTTGTGAAGTCGTAGCCGGAGATTTTGACTGAACTTTACGGATATATCTCTCACATTGTCTGCCACATAAATAGACCGATATTTTAAAAATCAATTTGTTTTCCTGCAAATTCATAATTCACAGACCCCAGTAACCCAAAATTTGTTGTCAATTATACTTATTTACAATTCTTGACAAAATTGGAAAAAAATCGCCTTTGGGGCGCCTTTTCTCGTTGGGTTGGCGGGCTCATGGAGTTTTAGTCGCTATGAATCACTTCGACGGGAAGCGTCGCGCATTTTGCGTGCGCGCATTTTACGAGAATTCTCGTTCATATATTGCTACTAGGCAACTATATTGTGCTGAATATGGACTACGGCGAACTAGTGAAGCTCCAAGTGCTAATTTAATTAAAATATGGGTTCAACATTTAAACCACAAGCAAATGGTCGCGCAAGAACATCTAGGACCGAAGACAATGTTGAGAGAGTTCTGGAGTCAGTACGAGGAAATCCACAAATGTTGACTCGCAAGAGATCATCTGTCTTACAATTATCGCGACGAAGTTTGCAACGAATTTCAACATTGGATCTTAAACTGCATCCATATAAGCTGCAATTAACACAAGAATTGAAAGAGTCTGACTTCATAGCAAGGCTCGCATTTGCTAATGAAATGCTTAATTGATTTTCTTATTTTGACAATATCCTTTTCTCTGACGAGGCTCATTCCCTTGTGAATGGGTTCGTAAACCGTCAAAATTGTCGTTACTGGAACAGTGAAAATCTCAACGTCAAACACCAGAAACCATTGCATAGTCCTAAAGTGACAGTATGGACAGCAATCCCTGGCAGAGGAATAATTGGTCCTTTTTTCTTCGAAAATGCGCGGGGCCAAAACGTCACGGTTAATACGGAACGCTATGTTGAGATGTTGGACGGATTTTTGGCTCCAAAAATTGAAAGTTTAAGGATAGCGAATTCCAGAACTTGGTTCCAACAAGATGGAGCTACCTGTCACACATCAAATGACTCCATGGCGGTGGTGAAGCAGATGTTCCCTGGCAGATTGATTTCGAAAAGAGGTGATATCCCATGGCCCCCACGTAGTCCAGACTTGACGCCTCTTGACTTTTTTTGTGGGGATACCTCAAACACAAAGTCTACAGTAATAATCCAAGAAACATCGTTCAGCTCAAGGAGAATATCCGTGGTGAAATGGCAGCCATTACACCAGTATTACTGAATAAAGTTTTCAATAATTTTCGTTTGCGGTTAGAGGAGTGACGTCGTAGAGAGGGTCACCATTTAGATGATGTTATTTTTAAAAAATAAACTTCATTTATTACTCTACAATGCCTTAGATTTATTTTAACCATACCTTTTGTATTTATTTTTTAATCTATTTTTTAAATGTGCACGTTCTATTGCGCCACCCGTTATTATATATTGTTTCTTACTGTACACCTAATATTCGAAAATTCTGGCAAACTTTTTTGAATACTAAAAGTAATACAAAAGATTTCTAAATTAAGTGTGGCATAACGCTTCCTTGCCATTTCAATAAGTTATTATGAATAGTTTCCTAGAAATATATTTCCTTCAATGCTATCTTTAGATATATTATGACATTGGTTACATGCATTGGTTTCTTTACTTTATTGTTCATATTTCCTACCTTTGCAGCTTTAAGTGATCAAGCTCGCATGTGATATGAACACATTGTAATTTTAAATGTCAAATTTGAGTCGTGGGTGATATTATTAATGTTGGCACATAATTGCAACAAACAAATTAGCGGCTTTTAACAATTTTTGACTGGCGCCTGTAGCAGTTTTAGGAAACAATAAATCAATTATTACCCACAATATTTGATCAATCAGGTGAACTTTGACTAAATTCCCTCCATCTGTTTAATTGAGTTTAACGCCGTTACAAGTAAATAACGAAAATAATAATTTTCCTATTGCCATAAGACTTTGAACCGTTCACATACTAGTTCACCTCCATTGTAATCTTACTTTATGCTAGGATACACCAAACTATGTTTAGTTTAAGAATCTAGGACTATGCCAAGCATACTCTCTGTTAGCGTTACCTATAAAGTCACTACAGAAGAAAGCAAATTTATGTTGCAGCTTTATTTCCCTTTAAATACACACTTTAGCTAAATGCCCGGATTGTTGATGATGGTCCAGCAATGTTACTGCTAAGACGAGGACTACGACTACTAATACAATTACAGTTTATGTCAAATACAGAGGGAAAGGAACTTTGTACAACAATTACATGGTATACTTACATTTATCACGTAGTCCTTGGGATTGTGGGCGTTTGTGCCACAAACATAGAGACGTGTCCCCGCATCCATAGGTTGTATAACACGTATATGATTACGGCATTCCACCTTCTTCAAGGCAATTTCAACGGCACGTAGGCAAAGAAAACGGAATATGAGAAAAAAGGAACACAAAGAGGAAGTTGCGAGCAAAAAATTACGGGAATAAACAAACATAAAAAAAGGAAACGACACCAAATGAAATCCGGAGAGAAAAGTGATGAACGTGAAACCGAAAAACGAAAAACAAATACAGAATTTTGTTTTTGTATTTGTTAGGAATGAAAGTTGTCATTTAGGAAGGACAAAATTTTGGGATAAGCAAGTGAGAGGGGGAGAGAGAGAGAGAGAGAAAAAGAAAACGCCTGAATTAGTTTAAGTCCAAATTATGTTATCGTTGCTAATTTGGAAAAGTCAATAAAATTTTTTGAAAGTTTCTCGTTATAACTTTGTTTGAAATTAAATCAAAATTTAATTTAGTTGTCTACCATTTCCTTTATTTTCTCCCTCTATAGTGAATAATGGATAATTTGTAGGCAATATGCACGACTTACCTCATGTTTGCCCTTGGACACACAGCTCAAAATATCCGATCCTGATGGTTCGAGTATAAGTACATCGCGCTGAAAATACAAATATGGAAAAAACGTAAGGAAATATTAAATCTTATGTGTGAATTGTTAAAAAAAGACGCCCAAATATTAAATTTTACCTTTTATTATTTATAATGTCAATAAAATATGTAGTTTGCTTTGCTTTCACAGGCAATTTCAAGTCACACAAAAGCCGTTGTAGGGAAAGAACAAAATTTGTATTTAAAGAACTGCAAGAATGAACACAAAAGGGGGCTCTGGTAAATGGTGAATATGTCAAATAGTTTCCTGTCCAACTCACACATTTCCGTTATTTACACATTCATTGACAGACTTTAAAACCCAACACTGACACTTTCGAGAATAACCTACACCGGCACCTTCGTTTGTGTAAGTTAAGCTGTGTGTGGTCAAATTGAAAAATTGCTGCATATCTTTTCATTTATTTTTAGTAACAAACAACAACAAAAAAAAAAAAAAAAATTCAAACATTTTTATTGATTTTTGAACGAAAGTTTCAGGACTTCATCGTTATAGAATGTGAAACATATATTGAACCGTATGAAAGTGACAGACATTGTAGCCAGGATACACTTTGACGATAAATTCATTTGAAATTCACTCTGTGTCTTAAAACTATTCGGGATTTAAAATGAAATTTGCTCAAAGTTAATTTTTGGAAACACTAAAGGGAGCTATACTTGTATATGACAAATAAAATAAGATGGGGAAATCGTAATGCACAGAGGTAATCCATTTGGATTTATAAACTTAAAAAATGCAATAATGATTCCAACGATAAGTTTTTGAAAACGAAGACAACGGATGGTGTAGAAAAAGGCGAAATAAATTTAAGCTTGTGAAACACTGCCAAAACTGGCTGTGCCCAATTGCAGAAGATTTGGGTAAATAAATATTTACCAATAATCGCACTGGCAATCAGACTGGTGTATGAACTTAATGCCAATTTTTTCAATTTCGATATTATACTGCTTTTGGTTAAACTATAAAATCAAAAAACAAAAAAAAAAAAAATATCGTAAAATTTTACATTTTTCTGGAAGTGCCTTCGTATTTGTGGTGGACAGTTTATTCGTACTAGATCAATATTGCCACTTGCGACAGGGTGGGCCATATGAGTGTTCTTCAATTTCTCGGTAACGCGCGGCGCGGGGTGGCGGAGGGATATGTTGTTCGCTGCGCCGCTTCCTGGAAATTTAGTCGCCATGGAGCCGTACACGGGAGTGCAGC
>JAHXMU010000657.1:1164048-1195268 GCA_019455685.1 Philornis downsi | reverse complement strand
TAAAAATTCCCATGCTTCTACTTTTTAAAAATACAAATATATTTTTTTTATGTTGCGTAGTTTTTTTAATTGAATATTTAAAACGCCAACACCCTTATGGCCCAACCTGTACTTTCAAAAATATTAGAAAAACTCGGAAAAAGCCACATTTCTCAAAACGAAATTTAATTCTTGCATAAGTTATTATTTTGCTTTTCCGCAAGTTAATACTACTTGGGACACCTAAAGGCGAAGCATTATATATCGATTGAACACTAGAAAAGAGATGATGTCAGAGACTTCCAAATCACGTAACTGAAATATGGACTTTGCACATTTCTTTCCGGTGAAAATTGGAGTTTTCAGTATTTACGCCCACAGTTGTGGCAACTCCTTCACAAGTTATTGAATCAACGATATCTATTAGCTACAACCATATGCAGCTTACAATTAATGAATAAGTGGTAAAATATATGAACAATTTGTAAAAGAGTCACTGCTCAGAAGTTAGGTTTAGTTCTTGTATGGGCAACTGTTTTTCAATTGGATCAATATTTCTCAATTGCAGATGTAGTGCATTTTTACAGACGTACTGATTGATTGTCAAAATGGACTCCTATAGTACATAACGAATCGACTTTGCCCATTAATCTGATGAAAATTTGCTTTCATACCTTCACTCGAAGGAATGACCATTTAAAACGGCCTAAAAAGGGACACATTAAAAATATCAAGTACTTTTTGACCAAACGTGTTTCAGAACATTTTAAGTCGGTTAAGCCGAACTTATCGGATTTATCGAAGGTTCACTCACCGTCAAAAAGTGTACTTTGGAAGCCTTTCTAGATATAGAAGGGGCGTTCAATAACGTTTCTCCTGATGCGATAGTTGCAGCATTATCAAACTTGGGAGTGGACTTCAGTATTAGGAATCTAGTGTACGATCTTCTTACGAAGAGACCTATCAGGACTAGATAAGGGTCGTCGGACCTGTACAGACATGTCAGTGGGGGAACACCCCAAGGGGGTGTTCTACCCCTCTATTATGGCACCTCGCTCAGTCAAGGTTGTCGCAGTTAGGGGGAAGTTTTTGGGAACACTCAGAGACATTCTTCAAGGAGACCTTCTCACTGCAACGAAGTGGGCGGGGGAAAACGGTCTCGTAGTAAATCCAAATAAGATCGAAGTGGTTCCATTTACCGGGAGGTACAAAATTCCACTTATGGATCATATCTTCATGGGAGGCACTGAAATTCCTTTTCCCAACTGTGTAAAATACCTTGATGTATTATTAAACAAGAAGCTGAATTTTAAATTCAACATTCTGGATAGGGCGAAAAAGGCTACTGTGGCGCTACACGCGTGCAAGGGGGCAATAGGGAAACAATGGGGATTAAGACCTCGCATTGTTCACTGCTTGTATACTGTAGCAGTAAGACCGATAATATTGTATGATGTTATCATCTGGCGGAAGGCTCTTGAGAAGTCCACATACTACAGGATACTGGACAAGGTTCAGAGGATGGCTAGTCTGAGCATCGCAGGTGTGCTCCGCAGCACACCATCCGATGCACTAGATGTAATTTGCATTTACTACCCCTGGACATAATTAGTATGCAGACTGCTGCAGCTGCGGCAGTAAGACTAAGATAGCTGTCACAGTGGTTATGGTCACAGTTTGATCCTTAACATGGTGCCTGACATAACAGGCACTATTGACTACATTCTGGCTGAACCATTGTTCGACAAGAAGTACCATATGCTTATACCAGATAGAAACACATGAAAAGGTAGAACTCCTGTTATAAGACTGTATGTCGACTTCTAGACTGACGGTTTAAAATTAAATGATCAGCGACTCCAGAGACCTGGGACTAAACATAGCGAGAAGGCTACCTGATTACTGTAGCGTTTATCAGACAGAAGTTTTGGCTATTAAGGAAGTGGTACAATGGCTGAGATATAACATCCTTAACACGATGGGGATTAACATATTATCTGACATGGATTCTATCTTCCTGAACTCAACATCGGCCTTGAATTGCCGCAGATCTCTTATGGGGGTGCCGGGCCACAGGGACATACCAGGGAACTGCAGAGCCGACGAACTGGTAAGACCCAGGACAACCTTACAGACTCCAGCCGAGTTGGAGCCCGTGGGCATGCCTCTAGTCACTTGCAAGCTCCTACTGTGAGGTGGAGCATATTTAGCGGCAAATGATATGTGGGCGTCTCTCCGGGGCTGTGATCAATCCAACCGGATGTGACCTCACCTAGATCTGAAGCGTACACACACATTGCAGTCGCTTTCAAGACCCGACGTATCCATCATGACGGGACACTGTCTGATTAGAAGACATGCAGTGAGATCGAAGATTGCGACTACTGACTTCTGCAGGAGTTGTAAGGATGAAGAAGAGGAGGAGTCCATAGAGCATCGTTTCTTTTCGGCGGCCAGGCAGGAATCAACATTGGGCTCTTATTTCTGTGGGGAACTAGAAGATCTGTACGATATAGATATTGTCCGACTTAAGAGCTTCTTGAAATGCTCAGGATGGTTCAACGGGGGAAACTAGGGACATCCTTATCTCTTGCTTCCGTGGTATCACAATGGACTACACGGTCTAAGTGAGTCTGCCTATTCAGACTGCCACACTGACCTAACCTAACCTAAGTCGGTTAAGCGGTGTCCGTCTGCCGGCTGGCTGACTGATAGGCACACCATAGCTGCGGTAAATGTTCATTGAAACTCGACATAGGCTAAGGTTTTGACAAAGGCAAAGGCCCGACACAGCCTTCTAGTGTGTGTTGTTCCATCTAATTCCCAATTCGTACATTACAGTAATCAAAACTTTTGTCTCTTGTAACGGCTTATCCATTTAGTGGTTTCAAAAAAGACGCTCTAGCAAGGCCCACATCTGAAGCGTTATTTATTTAGTAAAAGGTTTGCCATTTACGAATATGAATCGTTTAGCAACCGAAAAAAAAGTAAAAAAAGTTAAAAGTTACTACAAAAGTGGTGATTCACACGTTGTCAACTTTTTTGTCAAAATTGGCAAGGTTATAAAGAAATTTTAAGAGACTGGAAGCGTTACAGACATCGTCGCAATGTACGCCGAAAATATCGCCTTTGTCAAGGCGATTATCAATTCAGAGTGCTATGGCCGTATGACAAAGAGCTGTTTTTTGGCCAAGAGTTGAAGATTATGAAGTGGTCGAAATGTGCTTTCAACAAGACGGTACCAAGAGCCACACAATACGACCGAATTCGTCTTTATTGCATGAGAAGTCTCCAGAAGGCGTAATTTCACGTTTTGGCGACGTCAATTGGCCACCAGGATCATGTGATTTGACAGCGTTAGACTTTTTATTGTGGGGCTGTGTAGGACAACGTGTTTACATGGATAAGCCCCAAACGTTGCGAAGTTTGAAATCCAACATTCGTCAAATTATCGCCAGAAATGTGCGAAAAAGTGGTCAAAACGTACCTCAAAAGAATCCAATGCTGCAACCAATGCAGGGGCGGTACTTTAAGTGTCATTGTGTTTTAAGCATTATAATGAAATATAGGTTCCAATGAAATCATAGCTTTGTGTGTGTTTTATTTTAAAACCAAAAAATGGATAAACCGGTATTATCACATATTTCCTGATAAAATTTAGAAATACTAATCTAATCACGTCCCTTCTGGTACCACCCGTACAAATTGCAGATTTTCCCATATGTGTTTTGGTTCGCTCCTTTTCTTCGGTTGGTCTATATTTACTTAAACTTGGTACACGTTAAACAACTGATAAAAGAGGATCGAAAAAAATCGAACTATTTTAAAACTTTTCATCTAATTGATCTATTTAAAATATATATTCTTACGTTGACATATTTTATTCAGTAGCGCTGAGTAGGTTTGAGCTAAAGAATACAAATGTAAAACATTTGCAGGCTCCCATTGAAGTCTTCTTTTCAAACTGAACGATTTATTGAAAGTCACTGTATCCTCTCTTCTTTGTGATGGGCTGCGGAAACCGTGGCTTGTGATTATTATATTGCATTGTAAATATAAGCATTATTTGATACAAATCGATCAAGTATCTACATTCCTTCTAATATCTTTTATGAAATTGAACCGTTTAATTAGTATTCTTAGATTCTTATCTTTCCTTTAATTGCGCTGAAATTGGGAATCTTACGTACGTTAACCAATTTGAAAATTATGTCAGAGAATGAAATAGGTCTGCATTGCCGCAACCCTCCGTTACAATTTAGTCTGCAACAAGCGTTGAGTTTGCTCCAATTAATAATATAGACGGCATTGTCAATGTTCCTCCATAATTTCTAAGTAGTAGGCTTTATTGAATTACAAGTTTGCTCCTCTTATTGTGCGTTAATTGATGACAGTATTTAATAACAACCAAGTTATCCATCATATCCTCTCTGACATGCCACTAACTTTTACATCAAAAGAATTTTTTTTTTTTTTTTTTAAAAAAGGTTATATTTTGGATATGAATTTATATCTCTAAAGTGGACTAAGGATGAGCTTCTTTGATTCGATGTATTCACAGAAATGGACCTACTGTTTAATAACCATTCTGTAGACGTGTTTGAGAAGCTTCTACTAAACTTGACGACTATTTGGCGGTCTTTGAAAAAGGCTAAAAAATTCAAATTTTACCTTAAAAAGGTGGCAAAGATGGATGTCCCAAAAGGGGGAAAAATAATCCTATGGAAAGGAGATTGCTCATGAAAGACCAAAATCCACCGGGGGAAAAATACGTCTTTACTAAAATTTTTGTAATGGTTTTATCATGCCAGTACGAGTATACTCATATGTTTTTGTTAATGAAAAGAAATACACAGTGGCGGTTTGTATGGACTGCAAGTATTACAAGTGCCAAAATAGTTCTAGCGTACAAAAAATTTTGACAATAAACCATCGCTAGATAAATAGATTTTTTCAAAAAAACTTGTCGAAATTATGTTCTTTGATTAAAAGTAAAGTGAGATGGAAACTGATAGATGAGGTAAGAATCTGTTCCAAATCACAAGGTAGTTCTGATTGTGAAACTTTTCCGAAATATCAATAAACTAGCATCTTTGGAAGAATGTGTAAGTGCGACTTTAGTTAAATTACCTTAGACTACAAGCAACACACGAAATTCAAAGTTTGTACTGATTTAGACTTCAAAATATAGTGGAACAGAGTGAGCCTGGAAAGTAGCCTCATTCTTCAGTTGACAATATGATCTCCTGTGGGCTGTTACCGCAGGGAAACTATGAATACATTTTTGGACAGATGTTATTTTCATGTTTTAACTTGTACTAAGTTTTAGAATCATCCGTGTATTCTAAAAACATTACTATACCAAAATCTCGGAATCTGTCATTTGTACAATTTACAATACAATGGTAATTCTGAAATCCATACATTAAGATCTTTCTAGTATGATATTCGCAGTTTTGACAATCTCTAAAAAAAAAGAATTATTATATCAAATTTTGAAATCATTTTGGATGTTACAAAACATTGACCAAATTAAGCGATTAACTCATTAAATTGAATATGCAGTTGCGAAACAATCATTAGCTTCGGATTGACGCAAAAATTAGTTTTCGGTTATGGTTTCAACCACTTTGAATATACTGGTCACTTTAATTTTGTAGTGTATCGACATGTGGGGTGATATTCGAAAATTATCGTGTTCATCAAATGTTCATCCTCTTTTTATAGTGAACTAACCAACCCGTTGTACGCTGCAACGTCACCATTAAAGTGGGATAGAAACATTTGATGTAATCGTATATTGCTCCACTCCTTCATCCAAATGTAAACTGGATTGAATTGTCAATAACACAAAACGTTTGTCCATGTTTTCTGCATTATTAACATTTGTTTAATGTTGTCCCAAATTGTCATCTCACGGTCCATTTTTCCTAGGGTTTATTTTAATCTATATCAATAGCATTTGTCACGAATCTCATATATTTATCCGTGGTAGTTTAGGAAATGGTCATTTAAATCTTTGTGTTGTATGGAGGGAGAGATATTCCCTTTTCCAATCTTAACCAAATACCGCATTTGACGACTTCGTTATTGGCAGCAATATGTTCTCAAATTTTGATAACGATCGGAGTATGGTATTGTCCGCTTTCAGCTAGAATACGTTGCTTTCTCTGTCGATTGCACACGTATTAACTGCTGTATTCATATCTTTAGTAGTTCATGAGATATCGCTATTTAAATCATTAAGCTGTATGGAAGACGTCAATTTTTAACCTATATCTAAAATAGCTTAAGATTATTTTGCGATTGATAGGAACACACTGCTTAACTTTTATGGTGATGAGTCGGTAGCTTTGATCATTTTGGAGGAATATCAAAAAATAGCGTTACATCGCCTAGTTTTTGTTCATGCATATTTCACTCTATAGTAGTGACAGCATTTATATCAAATGCCATCGTTATACCTTTTATAGTTCATCAGATACACCCGTTTATAAGCAATTACAAGACATATAAGCAATTTCCTAATTCTTAATTTTTTATGTATTAAAGAGGAAAATTTTGATAGAAACTGATACTGATACATTTTCATGACAATCGATCAGTTACTTTGGCCGCTAAATCATATTTCTTAAACGGTGTGTTGCATCGCCCACTTTTTGTTCGAAATACATCCCTCTATAGGTTGGTTCTATGCGGACATTTCATGGTAAAACTCCAAATGAAAAACTAAGTTAAACTAAATTTTTCAACCAGGCAGACTGTACTATGTTCCTTCATGACAAAGATCTTCTTAAGTGGCTACGTTAGCCTCACTTTTCTTGATTTCGTGAGAAAAATTTTCTTAAGTGGCAACACCAACCTTATTTTTGTTGATTTTCACCACTGAAGTCGGAATAATGTACATTTTTACGTCGTAACATGTTCGATAGTACGTTTGTAAACTTGAAAATTGAATAGTAATACAACAGACGTGACTTAACAAACTTACAATCATATTTTGTTTTGTGATTGATAGTAACGCACTGTTAAATTTTTTGGACAATCATACTTCCTTTGTTGCAACTTTGGTTGCTGCAAAGTCTAAATAAGTGCTTCCTTGCGAGAGTTAATACGCAGTATACAATTATACCCTTAAATTTGATAGCATTTCATAGTATTCAAATTACGGCATGAAATATTATACTTATCGTCTACCTTTTATTGATATTTTAATAAATCTAAAATTTCAAAACTTTTGTTTGCCTGTTCAATAAAACCCTTCCTCCCTCGCCGTTGGTTACTACCATCTCTACGAAAGTATTGATTCCTTAAAATATGATTCAATAACCTTTTAGACTTTTTATCAAATATTTCAGTTGGCTCTACCTTACATGTTCTAAAAATCAATTCAAATTTTCAACATCAACCTCCAACCCCTACGGACTGAATATCAATTTCAAATAAACTGACATTTCAAAAAGTGCTCTAATTTCGAATGTCCGTTTTCCAAAATCATGTCGGAATGTTTTGCTGTCGTATATACGAGTACTCATTCTTTATACGACTGTATCCATTTAACATTTCAAATGCGTTGCTGCTTCCTTTATTGTGTATGGGAAAATTTTCAATAATTTCCAATTTATTTGAATGTCTTGCCATCCACTCCCCTGTACTAACATTACCAGCATTTTTCCTCTGCTACAGAATATTTTAGGTAGCCAATTGAACAGGATTAAAAGTCATTGGATGGAGTACGGGATGGAGTAATTTTGTATTTATTTTTGTTTGGAAGTTTTCAAAGTACAAAAAATTGTGATAAACGTTTTGAATGCTCACTGGCACAATGTGGGAGCAGGGGAAGTATGAAAATTCCAATCCACATTCGTTGGCTTGGCAAAATCAACAATAACAACAGAATCAACATCAATTTAGCATGTGGAAAGTACAAAAACGGAAACAGCTAGCATTCAACGTTGTCGTGCTGGTGTGCGAACATTTAAAACGACATTTTTACAGTTTAGTCACGTTACGCATTTGTTTATTTAATTCGATTTGCTGTACGCGCGTCAAAAAGACGCTTGCAACATCAACAGCCACTGCCACAAGACAGCAACCAGTAGCTTTTGGGGATAACAACAATCGGCGGCAACATGTCAAAGCATATCATATTGAGAGCCATTTAAATAGGGATGGAACAAACTCGTAACGCAAAAATTCATAATGGATGACTACTGGGTGGCAATGAGTTGTGAGATGGGGATTGGGCGTTTGTAGTTGTTGATATGAATAGCATCTGCACTGTGGTATTTAAGGATATTGATTACTAAAAACATATATATTGCATGAGTCAAGTTTATTTATTCAAACCTCCTGCAAACAAGATTCGAATTATATCTTTGCTTATTAAATCGCAACGCTCTCAATTTGCTAATATGCCGTTCAAAGAAAAACGAATGCGATGCATGAAAGCTTTTCACATTCTGTAAGCTGACAGATATAATATTTTTGAACTCACTAAAAGAGACTGACTATAAGCAGTTACCCTGCACATGATGGAGGGTACGAAACCCAATCAGTGATGCCATCTCCAGAGATAAATCCATTTTAGGGGGACTTTTAGATTATAAAATGATAATGGGAAAAATTGACTGTTGCGAGAGATTTGTTTCCATTCTTGCTTATGCCATTATATTTTGCACATAGTGATTAGTAAATATACCGTGCAACACTTTTTATGTATTAGGTGCGCAGCTAAGTTACCGCTATCTACCAACAGATGGCGCCAGCTTTAGGTGCTAGTCGATTCTGTAATAACCTAAACCTCATGAGCTAAACTTAGGTAAACATACCGCCTCGACATATAGTGATTTTCTTTTGACGTCATATTATTTTGGTTGTGTGAAAATGTGTGAGTTTGAGTCAAATAATCGTCATATGCGGGAAGTCATTATTTTCTTGTTGCAATCAAAAAAAATGGTAGCTGATGCTCATCAAGAGCTTCAAAACGTTTACGGAGATGCTGCTTTAACTGAAACAACATGTCGAGATTGGTTGTGTCGCTTTAAAGACGATGATTTTGATGTTGACGACCGTTCGCGTGAAGGAAGACGAAAAACCTTCGAAGACGCTGAATTGACGGCATTGCTTAACGGGAATCCGTGTCAAACGCAGGCAGAGCTTGCTTCAGTATTAACAGTTACCCGCCAAGCCATTTCCAAGCGATTGCATGCGCAGGGAATGATTCAAAATTCCTTACGAATTGAAGCCAAGGAACTTTGAACGTTATCTTTTCGCCTGTGAACATCTGCTCTAGCGACAAAAAACGAAAGGTTTCTTCATCGTATTGCAACGAGTAATGAAAAATGGGTTTATTACAGCAATCTAAAGAAAAGAAATTCATTTGGGCTGCTCGGTCATTCTTCTACGTCGTCACCTCGGCCGAATATTTACGCTGCAAAGGTTATGCTCTGCATTTAGTGGGACCAGGGTAGTGTTATTTATTACGAGCACTGGGGATCGGTAGCGACTTCAATTAATACGATTGAGCCGAGCTCTGCGCGAGAAATGCCTACAATATACGGCGAGGCACGAAAAAGTGACTCTTCTGAAATGGGAAGTTTTACCCCATCCGCCATATTCACCCGATATTGCATCATCTGATTATCACTTGTTCCGTTGGGTGCTTGTTCTGCTGGCTGACCAGCAGTTCCACTTATATGACGACATCAATGAATGGGTAGATTCGTGGATAGCCTCAAAATATGAACAGTTTTACCGTGACAGAAAGATGGGGAAAAGTAGTAGCTAGCGAAAGGTAATACTTTCAGTGAATCGCTTGTAATCATGTTTTCATAACAAAGTTGGATTTTTATAAAAAAAAACTTTGCATCTGTAAATATACAAATATACGTTGTGAAATAAACACTTTTACAAATTGATTGAAAATATTTTTAGGTATCAACGGGTTGCAACTGAAATTTGGTGTCTGGTAACTGTACTCAAACTGCACAAAATTTATTTTTAGATAATAATTCATTACCTTTCAGAAATGACTGAACGTGGCACGATGGATAATAAACGCAACTATTGTTGGCATGATCGCAGGCTCAATACCCGATACAGTCACCTGTTATTATTTAAGCAGTGATCGCTTCAATGCGTATGGTGAATACTTGAAGTAATCAAGTAATCGACTAGTCTAGTAAATGCTTCTCAAACTGTGAAGTCCGGAATCGTCGTTAAACTATAGGTCCCGTTGAGTGAGTCTAAAAATGGAATGCATTTTAGCTCTCCAGTTCCCATTCATGTGATGGAAGGCATTTTGCTTGCTTTTGCTCAAGAATGGAACGAACAGCGCCCACTGTTATTTATATTGTCCAATGCAAGGTTTCTCCAATGACGATGAGACGTGAAGTTCGATGACATTTTATTGTAATTTGAACACGGTAAAAACTTCAAATTAAAAATCCATCAATACTGCATTTTTGGATGGTTTGATACAATCATTTCAATTGCGTAAGATTCAATCGCTATAAACAATTAGGACCATATTTTCCATATTTATATATTTTTTAAGCACCTTTGCCCTCACAATATACGAGGAGCTGTTCTATATCTCCCTCCCGGGACGCAACATTTTTTTTTTTAAGGAGACCTAATGCCGTTTTTTTTTTCTTTTTTTTTTTGTTTGGGAAGCGGCCATGTCTTTAGTATATTTATGAAATTTTGATTATAAAAGCCAATTAAGAGCTTCGTAAGGTAGAGCTTCTTAAGCATAAGTATAGTCTTATTTCACCCATGAAGATCACCCTTTATTTTTTCGTCCATGGAATTTATTATTGTGTCACATCATCAGATATCATCATAAAGTCATTCAGTGGCTCTAGAGATAGAATGCGTTCAAAATTTATAGGATTTGAGAAGTTCTCCCATATTATACACACGGGATGCCAGCGAATTTGTTTTTTGGATGTTGAAATAAAGCAGAGCAACAATGTTTAATAACGATCAATATATGATCATCCTTACCCATTTTTCAAAGCTGGCTCTAGTTTTCGGGGTATCATGTTCTAAAATTCGGAAAACGCATTACTTTATCTGGCAGAAACTGGGGTACGGACATTGACGTTATTTTAATTTCAGTTTACAGTATTTGCTCTAGGATAACATCATGACATGATGTGAGGCGTAACATAATTCATTTTTATCAATTACAAGAAACATTTAGTTTGCCTGAACCTA
Organism: Philornis downsi; assembly: GCA_019455685.1. NCBI lineage: Eukaryota > Metazoa > Arthropoda > Insecta > Diptera > Muscidae > Philornis > Philornis downsi. The sequence goes on along the minus strand of JAHXMU010000657.1, from coordinate 1,184,066 downwards.
CAAGGTGTGTACATGATAAGAGAGTTGAAATATCTGCATTGCTCCCCTGCATGGGACAAAGAGAATATTAGAAATGAGAAAGTCAACAACTTTATACATATTATTAATGTATATATATAATGTATTAATCGTAGTCAATTCTAGTACAGGAATTACTTGTTAAAGCTTATACGGCGTAGAGGGAAATAATATGAAGATGGCAACTCTCTCACTCTCAGGACTCGAAATATTGGACTACCAGGCTCCAGTTTTTTTCCTTATTTGATAGTGTTTGATGTCATTTTAGTTTAAGCTCTTGCTTTATATCATTTATTGAATGTAATGAGTTAGCTTTAAGGTTTCGATTTTTAGAGAAAATCATAGCTTTTAGACAGAGCTTAAATAATTGGACAAAGCATGGGGGACATTTTGTTTATTTGAACATAGAAATAGCATCTGAGATGAGAGGTTTGAAATCTCCATATTATTCAACTCTATATTATGCATGTTTCATAAAAAAATCGGAAATTTTACAAAAACTGTGAAATTTCTGAAAAGCTGTTTCTCTTAAATTACTGTCACCAAGATATTACTTATTACTCCATATTGCGTTCACTCTTTATATCCAATAACAATAGTGCAGCCAACATATTTAGATGAGTTAAAGCAATGCAGCAAATCCCGCTGCTACCCAAAGCGGAGGTTATTTTAAGTCAATTATTTTTAAAAATGGTTGACTTTTTCGAATGAATGAGGAAAAAATAGTTTAAATGAAAGTTAAAAAAAAATTATTTTGAACATTTTAAATTTCCTTCGAAATTTTTAAGAGTTGATATAGGGTGGCGCATAAGTAGCGTTAAGATGTGATCAGTAAATAAATTTTTTGCCTAAGCCTTTTTTTTCGTCTCTTTACAGAATTAACTAAATAATACTTGGGAAATTTATGATGGAAAGGATCAGCACAGAGCAAAGAACCCAAGTTGTTCAATTTTACTTTGAAAGTCAGGATTCGATTATTCAGATTCCTAGCGCTCCAACAATTTACCGATTGGTTCAGCGTTTTGGGCAACAATGTGCTGTCTGTGATCTTCCGCGTGCTGGAAGACCTCGTGCAGTTCGAAATGAAGTGCTCATTGCTCGAGTGCAAGCAAGTATTGAGGAAACCCCCGAAACTTCCACGAGGCGACGTTCTCAGCAGTTAGAGACGTCTAGGCGGTTTTTGCAAATAATTTTTCATCTTTCGCCATATAAGATGCAATTAGTTCACGAGTTAAAACCAAATAATGCACAAGAACGCCTTCAATACAGTCGCCGTTTTCAAGAATTGTGCTTAGAAAACAACGAGTTTATTCACAAAATCACAAAGGCTCATTTTCAACTAAATGGTCACGTTAATAATCAAAATTGCAGAATATGGGGCACCGAAAATCCAAGAATATTTGTGGAAGATCAAATGCACCCACTTAGATGCACAGTATGGTGTGGAATAACTTCAGAGAGGGTCCAATGAATGAATATTTTTTCGAAAACGACGAAAGAGTAGCGATTAATGTGTACGTCATTTAATACCGGGAAATGATTGAACATTTTTTAACGCCAGAGCTGCAGAATAATCCAGATTTGTGGTTCCAACAAGATGGAGCCACAGCGCATACAGCTCACCCAACTATGGCTATCCTGCGCGAAATTTTTGGCAGTCGAATAACACCACGTTTTTCTGATTTTAAGTGGCCATCACGTTTGCCTGATTTAACGGCTCCCGATTTTTTTCTTTGGGGCTACCTAAAGGGTTAGGTATATGCCAATAAGCCAAGAATATCTTCAATTTTATGGTATGCACTACAACGTTTGTGCCAATACGTCCTGTTTTCATTCGGAAACTCTACTTTGACAAATGCTGAATAGGTAACAGTCTTGATCACATTTACTACAACTGCATTAAAGATAAGAAACTCGGAACATATGGATTACATCGATCATATGTATGGAAGAGAACAGAAGAAGAGTGATCAATTGGTCGATATTTCCAAATCCAGCAGAGCATCATAGATATTGCAGTCTACGAACGAAGTGTTACAGGGGCAAATGGAATTTGAAAAATCTTTCTATTAGTACGGAAGGTACCATAAAACCCATTGACATGACCCTCCTATGATGTGGCAAATTATTGGGCTGTGCCAAATACATTTCATTCTAGTTATCGCGTTTACCAGACAGACGGACATCGTTCAATTTAGAAAGTCATGGAAAACATTTGATCAAAAGATACTTGCTCTTTAAAACGCATTTATTATATGTGGACATTAGATTTTCACCATATCAATTGATATTTTATCATTTTGCGAAAATTAGAACCTGGCATTGAGGTTTTTGTGACTAATTTTCACTTCTGTGGAGTATCGCTAATTACTTAGATGTATTGACTTAAGCCGTTTAACTAATTAGCGGTTATGCAAAGATGTGAAGTTATGATGCAGGGATTTAAAGCATTAAATCTTGAAAGCCGTGCCTCTTCGTCCACAAAATAAACAATTAGTCATGGAAAACCATATCGAAAATGTTTAGAATCCGCATTCATATTTAAATTTAAAAACAAAATACAGGGTAGACCATATGAGTGTTCAATTTCTCGGTAATGCGCCGCGGGGGGTGGCGGAGGGATATGTTATTCGCTGCGCGGCTTCCTGGAAATTTAGTCGCCATGGAGCCGTACACGGGAGTGCAGCGTGCATTTTGTGTCCGAGCGTATTACGAAAACAATAAATCAGTGATTACTGCACGACGTTTGTATCGGCATGAACACGGTTTACACGATTTAAGTGAAGTTCCAAGCGCCAATGTGATACGAAAATGGATCAGAATGTTCGAAACAACCGGCTCAACAGTACCAATTACGGTTCGTGGTCGCCCAGTTTCTGCAAGATCAGCCGACATTGTGGAGCGTGTTCGTGTTTCAGTTCAGCGAAATCCGCAACAGTCAACACGTAAGAGAAGTCAGTCTTTGGATGTCAAAAGAACAACTTTACGACGTTTTGAAACGTGATTTGCATTTGAAGGCTTATAAGATTCAGATAGTCCAAGAATTAAAACCCGATGATGCCAATAACCGACTTAACTTTGTCAATTTGATGCTAGAGCGGTTCAACAATTTCAACAACGTGATTTTTACTGATGAGGCCAATTTTCACCTTAATGGCCATGTGAACAAGCAAACTTGTCGGTTCTGGTCCGAGACTAATCCCCGACGCTTGCATGAACGTCCACTTCACAGCCCTAAGCTTGTCGTGTGGGCTGGGATAACGTCAACCGGTATGCGATGACGGTTAGAGCGAACAATTATTGCAACATGCTAGCAGACTTTTTGGTACCAGCTTTGCAAGAACTTCAAGGCAATACCTCGAGGATGTGGTTTCAACAGGATGGAGCCACATGTCATACGGCTAGGGTATCCATAGAGCTGCTGAAAAATGTTTTTCCTGGAAAACTCATTTCGAAATTCGAATTGAATGGCCCCCACGTAGCCCCGATCTCTCTCCATGCGATTATTTTCTATGGGGCTACCTCAAATCGGTAGTCTACGAGAATAATCCGACCAATTTAGAGCAGTTGAAGAGGAACGTTATTCAGGAAAGTAACAAAATACCGAGAACAACTTTTCAACGAGTTTTCCAAAATTTGCGACTTCGGTTCCAAGAGTGTCAAGCAGCCGAGGGAAGCCATTTGGACAACATTATTGTTAAGTTTTAAAAATGCCCATGCTTCTACTTTTTAAAAATACAAATATTTTTTTTTATGTTCCGTAGTTTTTTTTTTATTGAATATTTAAACCGCCAACACCCTTATGGCCCACCCTGTATAAGATTTGAATTCAACGCATTTACCAAATGTGATTCATTTCCCTACCTTAGTCTTGTTCTAAGAATTTTAATTTAATTGATTCCATGATTACACACAATAACTTAACTTCTATTTAAAAGTTGCTAATTTGAATGGCTCTATTTTCAGTTTAGTACACATATCGTTGTTCGAGCTAATAAATGATCTCATAAATTGTAGAAAATGTATTGTCAAATGTTTTTTCCCAGGACCCACTGTGCAATTATTTCAGCTCTAAGCTTCTTTATATTTCGTCTCCTCCTTTTTTTTTCTTATGCGTGACAGGAAGGAATTGTGGTTCACTGTTGCATGAAGCCTAAACTTTGTGAGAATATACAGAGCAACGAAAAGAACAGCTCCTCGCCATTCTAGTACACACCAGCCAACATTGCGAAAGAGATTTTCTTTTCGATTCCTGATGGCAGTTCCGCTGGTAATAGAAAATAATAATAGCATTTAAATTTTTGCACGTTTTTTCCATTTGAAATATTTATGAAAAGAAAATTGATTTTGTTTTCGTTCTTGCTGCTGGAATTTGGTGCGTTTGTATGTGTGTGTGTGTGTGTGTGTTTATTTGTCAAAAATTCCTTCCTGCAAAGTATTAGAAAATAATTGCTTGTTTTGTTGAAATAAATATAAAAATTTATGGGAAGGTTGCGCAGCTACCTACTGTTGGGTACTTTTTCTGAGCTAAGATGTGCAAAAAGAAATCTATTGGTATTTTTAGGGCAGTAAGGGAAAGCGACTGTTTTTATACAGAATCGAAAAATGATTTCAATGAATCCTTAAATGCGTGAAAGCAGGCAATTATGATGTTCATTAAGTTCATTGGAGAAGCTTTATTTCAAAGCGTCTCTTTTATGTTTAAAACGTTTAAGCAAACTCTTTCTTGGCCATAATAAACAACTCTGTTCATAATAATAATGTTTCTTAAGGAACAATTGATGGCTGCAATTAAGCAAGCAAAACAGTAGTATAGATTTGCAAGGCTCGTTTATAACTTGGCGAATAAAAGTGCCAGGTTAAAAAAATAGTGCAAGTGATCCTCCTCAGACACGTGTGAAGGATATCAAGATTTTCTTACAAAATAATTACAGTAAGTGCTCTCAGTTAAAGAATTAGATATGCACTGTTATGGTTGAAGTGAGACCAAAGCGAAATTAATTAATAATTACGAAAATCTGATGCGTTTTTCATTTAAGAAAGATCCAATGTGTTGATCCAAAGTGATGTTTCATCAAGACAATGCTCCAGTTAATACATCCTGTATTGCGATGTCCAAAATTAATGAATTAAAGTTCGAACTACTTCATGACGCACATTATTCTACCGTTTTAGCTTCCTCGGACAATTTTGTACTTCTAGACTTAAAAAAATGGTTCAGTAGTAAAAGATTTACCAACAATGAAGAGGTGAAATCTGTAGTTTATGGCTATTCTAACTAGTTTGACAGTTCTTATTATAAACAGAGTATAGAAGCTATATTCAAGCTGGAAAATTTGTATCGAGTTAAAAGGAGATTATGTTGAAAAGTTAAGAAAGTTTCTCCCAACTTTGTTGTGGCTTCTTTGTGAGACCGGCTAGTTTTATGACCCCCTCATATTAATTAGACCGAGTAACAAGCGTATAATAGCTAGCGCTCTTCCAAATCAGATCATATTGGATGTATATCATTATTGCTCTCAAATCCAAATTCGGTTTCCCAACTTTGCTATAGCATTACTGTTTTTCAAACATTTGCAGAAAAGGTTGCAAAAATGTGCTATAATGGAACACCCGGACATCCATGGGATACAATTTCGCAAATACCAGTACAAAATCAGCAGTAATTCTATAAGAACTGAATCAAGGAATTTAAAAGTGGTAGTTGAATTTGGTTTATGAGATGCTATAAAAGCCATGCCAAGGGAATATATTAAATTGCGGAAATTAGGTTTGTGTGGCAGATACCATAAGGGAGTATCGATATAGCCCAATTACAATGCTTGGCTAAGATTTGAAAAAACTTTAGACTGTGCTAAATTTTAAGGCTTTAAGAAATATCTTTAAGCCAGCCAGCCAAACAGATGGATATCGCTCAGTCGACTTAAAATGTCGTGAAACACATTTGGTCAAAAGATATTTTGTACAGTACTTTAAGTGCTTCCTTCTGGATGTTACATTTAAGGCCGTATTAAATGATATTTAATACTTAATCTTTATTCCTTTGGGTGAAGATACAAAAGAATATTATTTCAGAGAGAATTTCGGCATATTATGTATGAGAGAAAGACGTTTCAGACAGAAGACGAGCTAACATATCGTCCACAACAATGTGAAATGTAATCCATTATGTTGCGTATTCATATAGACGTAAGCTGCGGCATGGGACAACTTATGGCCTTTGTTTATTTATTGTTTTCCTTTTGTCTGAAAGGTGATAGTGCAGTGGGGAGAGATTTCCTATTTGCAATAAGGGCCCCAATGTTGTATAGGTGATTTGACGTGATTTATAATGCTTGTGAATTGAAGTAACAAATGCTTGTTTTGTTACAAATTCCATTCTGGTAGTCGTCAAACTCTACCAAGCCAGAAAACACAAAACAAAACATTCTATCTCTTGAAGTCTGAAGACAGATTTTTCCAGACAATTTAAAAGCTGTACTAAAAACCCCCTCGAAATTTTCTTGCCATTGGGCATAATAAAATCTCTCCTAGAAACATTTAATTTGACACATTTGAACATTTGAAAGCCATGAGGAAATATTTGTATTACGTATTCGAATTTGTTTTAATTCGACGTTGAGCAGTGTTGTGAAACCATCTTGCTCACCTCAAATACTCTCAGAAGGCTCAAGCAAACCTACCCCACCCATGTTATGCCTGATAATACTTAATAAACTTACCACAGCGAACATTGTCGTTGATTTCATATGGTTTACAAACGTAAATAGCATGAACCAAAATTCTATCCAACTAAGTCAAACAAGAAAAATCGGTTTGAACCTACTAGTCGAACATTTTTATGATTTGAATCCCAGAGAGAGAGTGGATTTCTCTATATAGTATTTAATCTCTATGGTTTACACACAGTTAATAAATGGTAAATAACATTAATTTACAACCAGAATAACATCAAGCTCTTTACAATAAGAGAAAACATTAGGTGTGCAACTAAGTTCCCGCTGTTTGCCAATAGATGTCGTCAGTTGTAAATGCTAGTCAATTCTGCCATAACCTAAACGTCATAAGCCAGGCTTAATCATATGGTAAGATTACCGCCTCTACACAATACGGATTTTTATTTGACCTCATACCCTTTTGGTTGTGTCAATATGTGTGATTTTGTGCCAAATAGTCGTCATATGTGGGAAGTATTGATTTTCTTCTTTCAATGGAAGAAAATGGTGTCTGAAGCTCATCAACAGCTTTAACACGTTTATGAAGATGCTGCTTTAAGTGGAAAAAATGTGTCGAGATTAATTCCGTCGCCAAATATTCGCTTTGGGAAGGTTATGCTCTGTATTAGGTGGGGCAAGGTCGTTGTTATTTATTACGAGTTGTTGAAACCAAGCGAACCATCACTGGGAATCGATATCGACTTCAATTAATGCGATTGAACCGAGTTCTCTGCGATAAATGCTCATAATACGCGAAAAAGTGATTCTTCAGCACGACAACGCTCCGACTCACGTCCGTTAAAACCTACATATAGGTATAAACGCTGAAATGGGAAGTCTTACCCCATCCGACGTATTCTCCAGATATTACGCCGTCCAATTATCACTTGCTCCGTTCAATGGGACACAGTCTGACTGACCAGCAGTTTAACGTATATGACAACATCAAGGAATGGCTAGATTTATGGATTAGCCTCAGAAGATGTCTCAATTTTACCGTGACGGAATTCGAGCTTAGCCAGAAAGATGGGAAAAAGTAGTAGCTAGCTATGGGCAGTACTTTCAATGAATCATTTGTAAATATGTTTTCATAAAAAATTGCATTTTCATAAGAAGAGACAGCGAGAACTTAGTTGCGCAGCTAATACCTTGAGATTACTATTCGAACATTTTATTTTTTTGAAGCCCGGTGAGAGTTTATATCTGTCTACAGTTCTCTTCAAAGATTTGTTCGCGTTAGTACATCTCTCACCATTTATTGACGACTACGAACGTCAGTATTAGAAGCTTTCCCAAGGCCTTAAATTAGATTGTGGTGTCTGACACAAGAAGGCAACCATGAAATATGGATTAAACCAGGTAGGGAAATAATATACATAGATATGAAAAATCATTTACTTCCGATATTCTCCATAGGTTACAATAAACTAAACGTTTCTAATGTTTGAGGCAACGATTTATATCACGCCTGAAATATATGAAGATTGACATTGGTTTGATATAGTTAATATATCACGAATAACATGGGTATGAACCAAATTGAGATTAAAATGTCTATATAAATTTTTGAAGCGCTGAGCGAGTTGGAATCTCAAGTATTTTCCTCTATGGTTTATACTCACGATCCAATGGACGGTGGTCGGTTTAAAACAATGTTTTGGTTTGAAATAATGCAAATCTTTGGTGAAAAGTAAAATTCATGTAAGTTTTGATGCCATATGTAGCGCATCTTTTGCGTCGTTCAAAACTCTTTGTAATCACATCCTTTAGAGTTGTCTATGTTTTCTTATTTTGTTGAAAATTCTTACAATGATGTCGAGTGAGAAAAAACAACATACATTACTTATTCTTTCACGTGTGAAAACATACTTTATAAGCAGTCACAAAAATATGCTCCGACATCTCAGCAACAACATGATGCATGCAACAAAGCAAACTACAGGACAACATATTAGAAGCCTGAGTTACTTTTTTTCTACAACTAAACAAAAGAATTTGCAACGACAACGACTACACTCGGCAGACATGTTTTCCACCTTTACTGGATGTTGCATTCAAGCAGCAGCCGGCCATAGAGAGTAAAATACAGGCGGAGTGATAGTGTGAGTGAGATACACTCACATAGTCAGAAGATACAAACTGAAAGCGATGCTCGGCATGTACGAGTATTGTTGTTGATATTTGTTGGAAATGTTGTCAGTGCTGTTGGTGTTGCTGTTGTTATCGTCGTCGAGTGCACTGCATTTATGTATGCAGGTGTAGGATATAACAGCAACGTAAACAAACAATCTTACAAGCCAAAATGCAGATAAAGATACTGTCCTGGTTGGACGGACAGAAAGACAGATTGATGTTACAAAGTTTACATTTCCTTAAATGTATTTATATGTACGAGTATATGTGTGAACTTTCAGTTGTTGTTTTCTCCCTAAAGGATTCCTTAAAAAATATGCAGACCAAAGTAAAAAACGTCAACAACAAGAACGTCGAGCATGTAAAATGTGTCTACCTGTATGTCTGGAATGTGAGTATATAATGCTAGAATATAGAATATATAATTGCATGAGAGAGTACAACTCCATCTATGGAGAAATAAACATATTTTGAACTGAAAGGTTGTCAGACAGCCAACATATGCATATATATGCATAGATAGATATACGTAAGGAATACTTGTAGTCTTTATTTTTATGTGCTTAAGCCTTTTTCATGTAATTTTGCATCAGATATTTCACGTGCAAGATCCAAAAGATATGTATTAAACGAGCAAAGGTATAGGTGACAAAGTGCTTTATATCTTAATCAATTCAAAAGAAGTTTTCATTTCCAAAATAACTCAATATACATACTGTGAAAGAATTTTCTATAGCTGTTGTATTCCAAAAGTTTCAATTTGCTTCCACAAAAGTTCAATATTTATGCTTAAAAGTATTTCCTATAGCTGTAGTATTTCAAAAGTACCAATTTGATATATTCAATTTGATATATTCAATATTCACGTTGTGAAAGAATTTCCTATAGCTGCAGCAGTACTGCAAGAGTACCAATAACACCCCAACAGAAAAAAAAGAGGAAGTCATTCTTTAATATTTTCCACTTCATATGAAGCTCTTTTTAACAACATATAGGGTTATCCATTTAGTGGTTTTAAGGTTCCCAGCCTGTCAAAACCGTCAGCTGTTAAAAACCATTTACGAATATGGATCGTTTAGCAACCGAAGGATAGTAATTGAAACTTACTACAAAAGTGGTGATTCAATAGAACAAAATTTTCTTTAGCGATAAAATTCATTTCTCACTCGGCGGTTATGTCAGCAAGCAAAATTCTCGCATATGGGACTCGAAGAAACCAGAATTGATTGCAAAAAAGCCATTGCATCTCGAAGAAGTGACTGTTTGGTGCGTGTTATGGTCTGGAGGTGTCATTGGCCCGTATTTTTTTTTCGAAAACTATTTTAAAAGGATCCGCTACTGCAAGCAACCCAGAGGAAGTCATTTAAAGGACATTCTATTTCGTACATAGCGATAAGATCCAAGCATTATAAGGAAATAAAAATTTTATCAAAATCATAGCTTTATGTGTGTTTCATTTAACTTTACTTGAAAACAAAAAATAAGTAATCCTATACAATCAATTAAATTGTTTTGAAATTTGTTTCCTACTAAAATCCGCTATACATCAATTATGTTAACCTGAATTAAATCGGTTTTAAAAGACTGATAAATATTCCATGAAATCACAAACCAAAAAAATTTTTTCCTTGGAACAATACATGAAGTGTTACCAAGATTACGCTGCTTTTTCCACCAAGCGGCCAATGACAGCGCGCTCATATTTCGACAAACACCAGTCTGTTAGAATTCAAGGTAATCTACGACAAAGTGCAGTTCAATTTGCGAAACTATTTCGTAGAACAATACATGAAGTGTTACCAAAATCACGCTGCTTTTGCCACCCAGCGGCCAATGACAGCGCGCTCATCTTTCGCAAACACCAGTCTGTTACGTAGTTTACAAGCTCACGAAGCATATCGCTTTATGCCACACTTAGAAAAAGTTGTTGCAATAAAAATTGAAGCGCAACCATGTTATTGCTTTGCATTTGGCTGGAAAATAGCAACCAAACATTATTAATGAGTTACCACATTTACGTGTGAACACAATATTTGTGCATCAAATCTTTAAACATTACAATGACATGGAGGAGGAATTCAAGGTAATCTACGACAAAGCGCAGTTCAATTTGCTAAACTATTTCGTGGAACAATACATGAAGTGTTACCAAGATTACGCTGCTTTTTTCACCAAGCGGCCAATGACAGCGCACTCATATTTTGACAAACACTAGTCTGTTATGTAGTTTACAAGCTTACGAAGCATATTGCTTTATGTCACATTTAGAAAAAGTTGTTGCAATAAAAATTGAAGCGCAACCATGTTATCGCTTTGCATTTGGCTGGAAAATAGCAACAAACATTATTAATGAGCTACCACATTTACGTGTGAACACAATATTTGTGCATCAAATCATTAAACACTAAAATGACATGGAGGAGGAATTCAAGGTAATCTACGATAAAACGTAGTTCAATGTGCGAAACTTTTCAATGTGCCTGATAGTAGCATGGGGCGCACGTAAAAAAATTAACTACGATTGGGTCACTACAAAGGTTCAAAAAGCAGCCTGGTACGAGCAAAGGTATTAAAACATTTGCACCTTGGTGGCGAGCTTACTAATTTAGTCTTCTCTGACGAAAAGATTTTTACAGGTCAGCAATATGGAAACTAACAAAATAATCATATATGGTCTGCAAGTCAAAAGACAATTCAGATCAGTGAATTGTCCCGTGAAAGCAAGCGCTGTCATCAATGATGCTTTGGGCCGTGATAACTGCCACAGGACCCTCACCACTAGTTTTCATTGAAAAACGTTTAAACGTACTCAACCAATCTACCATGAAATAATTTTAAACTATGAATTGATATCTTGGCAAACAAGTCGCTAGAAACAATTAAGCGTTTCGAAAAGACTCGGAACCATGTCATAATACCCTGGAGACCCAGCTTTTCTTGTAAGAAAAAGTTCTCAGTTTTATCTTCACAACACTGGCCACCTTATTTCCCGGACTTAAACCTAGTGGTTTAATCGTATGGTCAATTCTGGAGGTCAAAGTATCAACTAAAAAAATATGAGTCGATTAATGCACTAAAGGTGGCTGTTCGCCTAGAATGGGACAAAATGTCCATCAGACGACATTTGTGCAGTGTGTGAAGCTCTTACGGATAGACTCTGCTGTAAAGATGGCTATATCGAACAACATATTTTGAAATTTTTAAATATAAAAGTAAATTTGACAAAATTACAGCATTTTTGATTGGTAACACTTCGAGCACCGACACCGGAGTATGTAGTTTTAGCTTTTGTGAGATTTTGTTCTTATGTAAACTTGCATGGAAATTTTAGATTTTTTTTTACTGATTTATTAGAGTTCCATTGAAAATGCACTGAAACAGAGCCAAATACAACATCTCTCCTTTAGCAAGTCCATGTTAAATTCGTCGATGATTATTGAAATTTTCGTCACTCCTGGGTCAAGAGTTAGAGATATTTTTGACATCTTTGTATGGATCTCGGGTATGGAAATTTCAGCCGGAATTACACTTACTCAACGTTTTTTTTTTCTTTCGTTATTGCAGAAGATTTTAGAGCTCTATTAGGGTTGGTCAATTATATTCTATTATTATTTTCTTCTAAAACAGCCAATCGGTGCGTCGATTTAGCCTATTTATGACCGAAAAAAATATTAGGTTATGCCAAAAGGGAGCATGTTCCATGAAGATTTACGACAGTTATCGAGTATTCCAGTGAGCCTGGCATACAAATGGACCTAGTTCACTTGATTTAAAAAAATCGTGAAACACATTTGGTCTGACGATACGCATGCTTCTGGATGTTAACATTTGGGTGTATTAAGTGTTTTATGCCATCATTATCCCTTTTTCGGTTTTAAAAGTAAAGTTAAATAAAACACACATATAGCTTTGATTTCTTTCATTATAATGCTTGAACGTCACCATTATGTACGAAATACAATATCATTTAATGACTTCCTCTTGATTGGTTGCAGCAATAAATCTTTTTGAGGTAGTTTTCGACAAGTTTTTCGCACATGTCGGCCGGTATCTCGGAGATAATGTGACGAATGTTGATCTTCAAATACTTTAAGATTTGGGGACTATCTAGCTAAACACGATTTCAGACGTAGCCCCACAAAAAAAGTCTAGCGGCATCAAATCGCATGATCTTGGTGGAATATTAAGGTCACCAAAACATGAAATTATGCCTTCTAAAAACTTACCATGCAGTAAAGCAACAATCGGTCATGTTGTCATCACTTATCGTCCGGTTCATAATCTCCAATTGTGGGGCAAAAGCAGTCTGTTATCAAACGGCAGTAGTGATCTGATTTGACGGTAATGTTTCCCCCAGTGTCGTATTCAAAACAATACGTCCCAATCACCCCTCCCGACCATAATGCGTACCAAAGAGTCACTTTTTTTCGGGATGTAATGGCTTTTCCATAATCACTTCTGGGTTCTCCGAGACCCATAGTATGTTAGCTTGTTGACGTAACCACCGAATAAGAAATTAGATTTATCCCTGAACAAAATCTTGTTCGAAAAATCAGCATTGAAAGCCTATTGTTCTATTACTCAATCAGCATATATACGACGTTGTGAATGGTCAGCCGGCTTTAATTGCTACGTGAATTGGATTCCAGATGGATGGAGGTGAAAATCCAAATGCAAAATACGCGGTAATGAGCCGTGGAATAGGCCCAATTGCTGTGAAATTGACAAATTCGGTGTATCCGCTGCACTTTCAGTAACAGAATCGGTATTTTCGGCAGTGCTTACATTGCGATGATGCACAGGCCTGACCACGTCTATAACGCTTCCTATTTCCTCAAATTTTTTTTATAACCTAGCCAATTCCTTGCACAATAGGTCGATTATGACGACCATAATCGCCCCTCAATATATGAAAACTGCCCACGCTTGAATCATCACTTTTATAGTACAGTTTAGCTATTTTTAGTCGTTCTTCGGTTGTTAAACAATCCATATTCGTAAATGACAAACCTCTCACTAAATAAATAACACTTCAGATGACAGGCATTTTACAGCTGACCCTGAGTTGAACCTTGCCAGACAGGCGGTTTTGAAATCACTAAATGAGAAGCCCTTTATAAAAACAAATTATTTATGAAACGTTTGTTAAATTATTGATAATTTTTTTACGAAATTTCCATGAAAATGGTGTGTTAGTAAGCATATTGAGAACACCAGCAAATTAGATGTTGACTCTGCTCCCTAATTCAATCTTTTCTCTATAATTCCTCAGCGATACGTTGCTGTAGCCTGGGTTGTTCTTCAATATATTAACTTACAATTCTCTGTAAGAGAATGCTTTGGATAAAAAGATGGGAATGTCAGTGTATGCTAAAGGATGGTTTAAAGCTCGGTTTGGTGGATACGAATATCTTAGCACACTCAATTACTCTCCTACTGGAAGTGTTCGTCGGATACATCGAGGAGACCTCCGCAAGTAATGAAGAACAGGGGCAATGATGGTACCATCGCCCGAAACAAAGACTTATACTGGAATCAACAATTACTATGCAACATTACTATCACGGGACAGACGCGCGATAAATGGGCTTTTTTCCAAATCCTACTTCAAGGGGACCACACAGTTACTACAAAATTGGTACACAAACTAAGACAAAATTAAAGTCATGAAATTAATAGTGCAGAGTTTTCATTCAAGACATGCCCGCGATGAAGAGAGAGAATTTTCGTTATTTTAAGGATACAACAAGGAATCAAACAGTCAAAAATGGGACCGTCCTAAAAAAAATGCCTGAATCTGAAACCATCGGCGCATTCCTCTTATGTCGTACTTGCGCAATAGTAGGGAATATCTTGAAGTAAATGGCACAACTGCCTGGAACCAAATGCCAAATATTGAAGTCTTAAAACTAGAAGTGTGCATTCTATTATGGAACACAATGGAAGTACAAATTTTCGAAGTTGAATATGAGGTAAAGAAGTTAAAAATCGAACCAGGCTAGTCAGAATCTGAGAGTTGAAGTTGAAAAGATGAAATTTAAAGAGCGCCTTTCTCTTCTTTCATGACCACATTTAAATGAGAAACTTTTCGAAAATTGAATTTTTAGGGTAAAACCATAGACAAGAAGGAATAAAAACAACTCCATGCTCTAGAGTAAAGAGCTGCAATGGCAACAAAGTAAGTTGCATTGTCCGAAATTTGAATTATTATGAGCTCAACAGGATGCGAGACAAACAAAATGCATCTTTATAGTTAAATCGTTGAGACTCCCCCGGCAGTACTAATTAAATTGACGAAGAATTCAACATATGAATTGAAATGTGGAACCACGCGTATGAAATAGCGCTTCCAGTTAGCTTCATAAATTTTAAAATTACTGTTTTCTCACTTTCTCACTTTAATATGGAATATCCCATACACTTGAAAATGCTTCACTTTATGATGCATAAAATCTAAAGTGATGATACAAAAACCAGGAAGTTATAAATGCAAAGAAGTTGCAAAAAAGTAAATGAATTTATAAACAAATTGAAACTGAAACTTACCTCACATATTGATTGGCTTATATTATGTAAATTTAAACGAAATATGCGATCCCTGAAAGAAGAAGAGACGAATGAAAGGAAAATTAATTTTACATTTAATGTGTATATAAAGAGATAGAGAAAATAATTGAAATTATTAAATATTCAATGATATAACTTCCATGCTCATAAACTTTCTTCGATGTATTTTTCACCTTTTTTGTATATTATATATACATATATATACCTATATATATACAATGTTTTTATGGGCAGACACCAATACTTGCCCTCAAGTACATCTAAATTTGCTTATTTTATTTTGGAAATTGTTCTTTTTTATATTTTTTATTTGTTTTGAAAACAAGGACACTTGTTTTATCACGATAACGTGTGATACGTTAAACTTTTTATGGTATTTGTATTTTCTTGTAGAATTGTCACTGATGAAGGAAACCACAAAGTTCAAACAGACATTGATGTCCTTGTAATAACTTAACAATCAACCTTAGGAGAAAAAAATGTACCAGCAATCATTAATAAAAGGATTTATTGGTTTCTTTTTTCGTATTACGTCAAAAGTTTCAGCTCGTTTGGGATGAAATGTTATACCAATACAGTCATTTTTCATTCTATTTGGAGTTTGTTTCCATACAAAAGGATATGCTACATGCTACTAACTTCCTTGCTCCTGTCATTAAGACCACCTGTGATGGCTTAAAAGGTTAAGAAGAGTACAAAGTCTTTTATATTTTGATACATTGACATTTTGCGGCTTTAACCTAACACCACCTGATGTCTTGTTGAGCGTCGTGAACTGATTGATGAATGTCTGTGAGAGTGTGTTTTTATGTGTATGTGCATGTGTACGTGTAGTCATTAAGCTATATTGCAGCAAAACCCTTAAATGTCACAGAAGCCAAGGGAATTTATACTACAAGCATTCAAGCATTACCATGGCACCGTTTGTGTGCTATAATTACTGAAGACTGCCAGCGCACGAGTGGGGCATTAAGCGAGAGGTCGCATAAATTTCAAAGAATAATTCATATTTCATGTTGTAGAAATTCAAAATATTTCCTCCTGCTTCTTTCATTGCAGTGGGGAGAAATTTTTAATGAATGCTGATTGCTGATATATTTAATGTTAGTCTTCGAAAATTGTCAATTCCATTGAAAAACGTTCCCTGAAATATTGTAAAAAAATAATTACCAATCAAAGTTGTTTGCGCCGTTTCTTCATTCCCAAATAAAATTGTATACAATGAAAAACGACAGTGCTAATGAAATTTCAAGGATTTCAGAGGTAATTTTTGATTCATTTTTTTAGGTTGGTGCACTCATATCGAAGATATGTTGACAGTTTTATCCATATAGCACATTTAGTTTGTTTGTGAGAGGCATAAATTAGACAAGTGTTTTGCGTGTTCGGTGATTTTCTGCTATCGAAAAAATGGATCAAAGAAGTTGCATCAAATTTTGTGCAAAAATGGAAATAAGTGCTCAAAAACACTTGAAATTTTGACAGTGGCATACAGTGAGAGCACTCTGAGTCAAAAGCTTTTCACAGAAGGCCGAGAAGATGTAAATGACGACGCTCGCTCTGGACGCCCCAGCATATCAACAACCGATGAAAATGTTGAGAAAGTGAAGGAAATTGCTATGGAGAATTGTCGAATCACAATTACAGAAACTGCTGAGGATGTCGGCATATCGGTTGGTTCATGCCATGTAATCTTTTTGGAAATTTTGGGCAAGAAGCGTGTGGCAGCGAAGTTCGTTCCAAAATTGCTGAATTTTGACCAAAAACAACGTCGCATGAGCATCGCTCAGGAATTGTTGAATGACGTCAACGACTTGCTTAAAAGGGTCATAACTGGTGACGAATCATGGGTATATGGTTATGACATCGAAACGAAAACCAAATCGTCCCAATGTAACAGTCCAGGAGAACCAAGACCAATAAAAGCACGCCAAGTTCGATCAATTGTCAAGGTTTTACTCACTGTTTTCTTCAATTACTATGACGTAGTGTACCAGCAGTTCTCTACACAAAGTCGTATGGTAAATAGATACTATTACCTTGATGTTAAGCGCCCTTTGCGTGAAGCGATACGAAACAAACGCCCGGAATAGTGGGCTGGCACAAGTGTGTTATGCCTGAGGGGGACTACTTTGAAGGAGATGGAGTTGGAAATAGAAATTTATGAATAAATAAGTATTTTTTGAGAAAATTTTTCATTTTCATTCACGTTGTGGTGTTTTCAAAACACCTCTTACTTGAATGCTTACATGGCAAATCGCTTAATGATGTTCCAGATAATACATTCTCAGCGTATATGATAAAGAACGCTTTCAGTTAACTTATTATAAAAAACATTTAGCGAATTTTCACTCGCCTTTTCTACGCTGCCCTCTAATTCCATTTATGTCAATGCAAAGGAATTTAGTATACCTTCACCCGTTGGAATGAAGATATTTATCATATGTAACACCCAGAAGAAAGGATCTACCAAGCGTCCTTCGGCCAAATGGGCTTCACTACTTTTGTAATCAATTGAGCGATGTTCTTGTGTTTTTCTGGCAAGACGCGATAGCGGTGGCAAATCTTTACTCAATTTTTTAAGGCTTTGCACGACCTAATATTTTGACAGGCGGTAGGCAAGGTTTTGTAAATGGGCTATATCGACCCAGAACTTCTGGTATATCTCAAATAAATCGACCGCGTTTTAGTAACTCAATTTGTTCTCTGTGACTCCACATTCGTAGGCCAGGGTAATTTAGCTTTTTGTTCATTTATACTTGTTTATAACATTTGGCAATATTTGGACAAATCGTCTGACTAACCATGCCTCTTCTGGTATAATACCACTCATACAAATGGCCCCTTTAGCTCACATATTTTTAGATTCATATCTACAACATGGTTGCACTAAAATTAGTTAAATTTGGTATACGGTGAGCGTTTACAAAATTAATGTCCCTTGTGGTACCTCCCACATAAATTGGTCTATTTTCCGAAATTCAATATATTCTTTATAATTTATCAACGGTACGTTGCTGTGGCCTATTAACTTACAATGCTTTGTAAGACCTTATGAAAATTGGCCAGTAGTCCCGCATCTTTTGATAACTCCAATATAAATTAACGATTTAATCCATATATTCATAGTTGCACACTCTATCATATAAATTCAGTCAAATTAGGCACAGGTTACGCGTTCTGTGAATGAATGAAAAGAGTAGGCATTGCCAGATCCCATCTGGTGCCTCCCAAGCAAATTTGTCGATTTATCGAAATTTAATTTGTCCTTTGTAATTCCCAATATGTGGATTGTTATTTAAATATTTGAGAATTATATTACATTATAATGCTTTGCAAAATTTGAAAAAAATTACCGGATAACAACGATGTCTCTGGTAACTCCCAAATAAATTACATAATTTTACTCATACTTTCATTCAGTTGCACTAAATCCAGCATTATTCAGCACGCGGCAGGTATGCAAATTAAAACATCAGACAATTGTGTATGCAGCAATATAGCGACTCACCACGCCCACTCTGGAACCTCTAACACTTTTGAATCAACGTAAAATAATTGTAGGTGAAAATATACTCGTATGTAAGTCAAATCATCTAACTGCCATTTCTTCGCTGGTTGCTATTACATTTTGTTCATTGGCACGACATGATCTAGTCCTACAATTATTCTACTATCTAAGGTAAAAAGGTTCAAAAACTGGTGAATTTTAGTAATCTGTATCTCGCTACTTTTTCATAGGCGGCATTAGAAAGATAAGATCTCGTATTAGAAAAACCACACAGACAGTTTTGTGATTGCCTGACCCAATATTGTTTGAGCGGGTGTCGAAAATGGACACCAGCAAAGATAGAGCATTCCACATTTTGCAATCTTGCTTCGACAAAGGCGAAAACGTAAGTCAGGTGGCTAAAAATGTATGTAATGTCCAAACAGACGCAATTTTTGTTTTGCTGACTGCGATTCAATAATGTTGGTGTCAAAAATGCATCACGCTCCGAAAGACCAATTGTTGAAAATATCGATAGAATAATGAATATTTTGATGTCCGACCGTTATGTAAGGCAACCATTGTTCAAAATCCTTAAACCACTTGAATAATGTTGAATACAAAAGAAAGCTCAGTGTATGAGTCGAATTTTCATCTGCAATTCGCAACAACAATCGATCGATGTGTGTATGAAATTGACGGTAATTGGCGATGGAACCTGGCTCACTCACAATAACGTCAAGTGAGATTTGCCATGATTTAATTACAATGAGAGGGCCTAAACGATGGTCAAGCCAGAATTGACGGTTGGGAAGATTTTACAGTGTGTTTAATGGAATTGACAAGGAATCATTTACTGAATCATATGCACTGTCAATGCTTGGACCGTCTGAACAAAGCAATTGTCCAGAAGCGGCCAGCTTTAGTCAATACGAGTGGAATTGTATTTCATCAAGATAACGTAAAGCCACATACTTCGATAGTGACTCGCCACAAGTTACGGTGTAGAAGCTTCTTATAATCCTTATAGTCCGGACCAGACACCAAGCGATTACCGCCTGTTCCTGTCTGTAATTTTTGCTGATTACAAATTT
>JAHXMU010000657.1:1127641-1164038 GCA_019455685.1 Philornis downsi | reverse complement strand
GCGATTACCGCCTGTTCCTGTCTGTAATTTTTGCTGATTACAAATTTGTCTCAAGTGGGGCTTGTGAAAATCTACTGTCTCAGTTCTGTGCCAATAGTGAAGAAGGGTTTCTGTGAGATAGATATAATAGAATTAAATTCAAAATAGCACCAAATTCTCAAACAAATCAGTATATACAAGTATTTAGCCTAAACCGGAACATTCTAATCTTCCTAAATAAAACCTTTATTTTCGCACAAAAGTAATGGTTGTCTTTTTTCCACATATCATATAATTTTTCAGGTTTTAAAAAAGTTTCTAGGTTAAAGTCCATATTTGTACAAAGTGTTTTGGGGAAGGCTCATAAAGAGACCTGTAAAATAATGCATGTGTTTTAGTACATTTTCGTTTCTTCAAAAAGTGAATTAATTGCACTTTGGTTCCAATGAATCTATAAAGTTCAAAGGCGAAGTGTGAGAAACAAAGAAACAAAAATTGTTGAACTACAAATCTTCTAGTTTCCTATAACATTTATATTTTTTGTCTTACTTTATAGATTATTCAAATGTTAAATCGCCCCCGGAAATTTTGCTCTGTAAAATTTAGGGCTATTTAAAGGTTAAAAATAAGGCTATTGATTAGATATTTGAGAGACTAAGTCGTGCTCAGAAAGATATTGGACAATTTTGTGAGGCACTTGCCTCAGCAATAGAGTTGCTAAATTTGGTTACAGGGTGGCGCAATAGAACGTGCATATTGCATCATCTTTTTTTGCGGGGTAGAAAAGGCGCGGTAGGGGGGCGCCCACATCGTTGGGTTGGCGGGCTCATGGAGTTTTAGTCGCTATGAATCACTTCGACGGGAATCGTCGCGCATTTTGCGTGCGCGCATTTTACGACAACTCTCGTTCATATATTGCTCCTAGGCGACTACATTGTGCTGAATATGGACCACGGCGAATTAGTGAAGCTCCGAGTGCTAATTTAATTAAAATATGGGTAAAGCTTTTTGAAGAGACCGGTTAAACATTTAAACCGAAGACAATGTTGAGAGAGTTGTGGAGTCAGTACGAGGAAATCCACAAATGTCGACTCGCAAGAGATCTTAGACTTCATCCATATGAGCTGCAATTAACACAAGAATTGAAAGAGTCTGACAGATTTCGGAAAGAGGTGATATCCCATGGCCCCCACGTAGTCCAGACTTGACGCCTCTTGACTTTTTTTTTTGCGGGGATACCCCAAACACAAAGCCTACAGTAATAATCCAAGAAACATCGTTCAGCTCAAGGAGAATATCCGCGGTGAAATGGCAGCCATTACACCAGTATTACTGAAGCAAGTTTTCAATAATTTTCGTTTGCGGTTAGAGGAGGGTCACCATTTCGTAGAGAGGGTCACCATTTAGATGATGTTATTTTTAAAAAATAAACTGCATTTATTACTCTAAAATGCCTTAGATTTATTTTAACCATACCTTTTGTATTTATTTTTGAATCTCTTTTTTAAATATGCACGTTTTATTGCGCCACCCTGTATAATATAAACGCATCATATTATATTTATATTATATTATTATATTATTATTTTATTATATTATATAAACGCATCACCTTGTAAAAGTTGTTTCTTCATCTGAGGGATTGAGCTGTATACTCCTGTCTGGCCGGTTGGTAGGCACGACTACTGCTGTAGATCTCCATAAAACTTTTTAAAAAAACTTGTTTTTTTTGGGAATTGTAAACGGGTAGTATACTCGTAGAACCACACTCGCTGGCTCCTCTTCTACAAGTTGACAGATTTTCCAAAATTCTATTTTTTAATGTATCGTCTAACTCGTTAACTGCTGTACTCTAAATTTTTACCGATTATGCTAATTTCGACTGTTTGACGTAATTTAGAAAAGGTGTCAGCTGTTCTTCATAAAAAGACCGATTTAAAGCATATATTCTTATTTGGATTGATACTTTCTAGCAATTATATGAAATTCAGTGAAATTTGTTTCACATCATGATTTTGATAAATTTAGTTCCGAGAATGAAAACGAAAATAATTACACCGCCCATTTTAGTACTTCCCTTCACTCAACTTTGCTCTCATTCAACTTATCTCTTCTCAAGTTCATATCTTTTATTCAATTTCACTAATTTCAATAAATTTGATATATTCTGAGCGATTGTTAAAGTAGGATCTAAGAGCGAAAATAGACGTCACAGATGCATTTCCTTTGGTATATCCCATACAAATTGATCGACTTTCCCAAATTGGCTTTTTCCTTTTTAATTCATAGTTAGTTGGCTGCAGTGAACGAGGTTTTTGTCGACTCTACTAAATTTAAAGTGCTGTTTAAATTTACAGAAAAATTTACCAAGTAAGTACGATCATTCCGGCATCTCCAACACAAATGACCTATTTAATCCATTTATTCTTAGCGATTGCGTTGGCTCGGTCACGTTTTTTTTCGACAACGAACTGAATGGACGGTGTAGAAGAGGGTTGGTTGCCGTTGCAAGGACCAGGCTTTTGAAATACTTTCAAAACTTAGTGTGACGAATTGGGGGAGAAACGCTGAAGATCGAAGCGATTGGAATTATTTTCTGCGGGCGGCGTACAATAGATAAGTATGTCTATTCCATTCGCCACTTAAGAAGAAGAAAATTCTTAGGTTCATATCTTCGTTCTGAGAAAGAAAAATGTGGTCTTGATGCACCCCTTCTGGTGCCACTGTCTATTTATCAGTCAATTCGCTAAATGCAGTTACTAATTAGCAGCATTAACTTAAGTCTTTGCTACACAATGCCTGGTAAAATTGGAAAAAAAATCTTTCGGATAAACCCTTTTGGTACTTCCCATACAAAATGATGATGATTATCGATTTATCGGTTAATTTAAATTAATACGCTGACTTCAGCTACTAACGTTTTTACTAATTGTGTTGTGTAAAACTGGAAGAAAATGCCTACAAATTACTTAAAGTAGTCCCAAAATTTTTAGGTTCATATCGTTAATACATCGGCGGATATCATCCAAGAGCAACTGAAAACCAATTCTATTTGCAGTCAATTCTCTTTTACTTAACTAACATTTTGCAAATGAAACGTTTCGTATTTGGAATCAATCTTTTGTAGTTTAATTGCTTAAACAGTCGAAATTAAAATTATATTGGAAATACAATTTAAAGGCGATTGTTTGTTTTATGTGATTGAGATTTTACAAATACAAAGTAGTAAAAGTACAATAGTCACTAAAACCGTTTCATGTCGATCCCATAACCACACGGATGATTATATTGTCATCGCACTGAATTTGCATTTACTTGTTGGTCTAAAACTTTAGATGTCATGCCATCTACAAGTTACCTTATGCTCTTTACATCTCAAATTCTAAATAGAATGCCCTTCTTGGCATTTTTAAGCAATTGCGCTGAATTTAAAATCATCACAAGTTAACTCATTCGTCATTCACAGCCTTTCCCTTGACCTCTTGATGCAGATTAATTTTATTCTGATTTTTGCTCTCGTTGGGTAATTTAACAAATTATGTACTTAGCTTTCATAGTGACCCCTCATTTGTTGCAACCCTCTTTGCAAATTATCCTAGAATTTTAAAAATAACAGCAACGAAAAAATAGAAATTGTTCAAGTTTAACAAGAAATACGGCAATTAGAAGATGGTTTGACAGTCACAAAATACTGAATGAGGGTATTGTGAAAAAAGGTCAAACCTTTTCCAACAACTTCAAGTCGATAAGGGCTGAAACATAGACGTTTTTATGTGTGTAGTTGATTATGTCACAAGTTTACATTATAAGGCTAACAAGTGAGTGAAGGCCAACAAATCATATTTTTACACAATGAAATACTTAAAATTATGAATGACTTTCAATGGAATCTGAAAAAACTACCAGGCCATTTAAATACAGCAGCATAATATTTATATGGTTTGTCTCAAATAGATGCGAACTGGAGCACAAGTAATAACCATAATGGCCATGGGAATGGTTATGATGATGATGATGGCGCTGGAGATGTTGATGTTGCCGTTGGTGTCGGTGTGGACGATACTGAGGACGACAATGAAGATGGCGAGTTCATATGGCTGCCAACTGGGGCTGTTGATGCTGACGACGATGATGATGATGATAATGATGGTGGTGGTGATTATGATGACTTTATTGCTGGGTCCTTGCTTAATGGCGACCTACGAGATTATTGTGGCATGGGGACTTGTTTTTGCTGCGGTGGCGTACAACAATTGTTGAAATAGCAGGCAAAAATATTTTCCAATATTCCTCTTTATTTTCCATTTTTTTCGAGAATTTGCTAAGTGAAGCAGAAAAAAATGTTTTGGAAAGTACTTAAAAGGTCATTAGAAATTAGACGGAAAAGTGAATGGTTGCTAAGCACTAATTCAAGGAAATCGTTGTTTCCTGCTCTGGTTTAGAACTTTAAAGTTTTTAAGTTAAAAAAAAAAAAAACTATTTTAATGTTTCCTGAAAATGGGTTAAAGACTTGCTCTCTGCCAGTCCCACTGCTGTGGCATGAGTAATTTGGAACAGAAATTTATTTTTCTTGCCCGGTTTTGTAGTTTCAGCTATTTGTCTGTGTGCGGCTCTGTCTGTGCTGTTAAGTATTCTCTATATTGTGGTTAAATTGTTCTCTAACAACAATCATTAATCTTCATTTTATAACAACTTCTACCAGCACTACTAGCGTTGCCTCCTCCAACTGCCTGCCTTTACATTCCGGATGCTTTTTAAGTACGCAACAAACATCCCTACCACCGCATGGAAACTTTAACCGACAGTTCAGGAAACACAACCACACGGCCACGAGCACATGAAGCCAATGCAAGCAGAGTTGGCCTAAGCGTAAGTAGCAAAATGAATTCTTGTAAATGTGGGAGTACTAAATAAAGTAAAGGTTTCGGAATGTTTAAGGCTTAAAAGTCTTTTAAAATTGCTAAATCGATATTTGTTGCAGTTAAATCTTTTCACTTTTGGATAATGGACGATGCCGACTGACTGATGTTCTCAAGTCGATTATTCTTTAATATTAAATTTTCACAGGTTAATAAGCTAATCATTTTAAAGGTGTCCGTTTGAAGCTCCAAAGAACACCATGGATATGCAACCTGGTACTTACAGCTACAGCGGATACCCACGCACAGATACCTGACTGACCGCAGAAAGTTTGTAATCTATGCAAGGGAAAACTTTTTTGAATTTATAAAAAAGGCTCTGAAACACAGAAAAGGTAAAGGACAGCATCACGGTGGTAACTGAAACAAGAGTTCAGCGCATAGATAACAACAATGCTTTCAAGATGCCTTCCGCACTAGAACGCAAACTGGTCATATAGGAATAAACGAAAGGCACGTTTCTAGCGTTATACACTTTGTATTCTTCGGAATTGTAATATAGATTCGAATCATTACCCTGTTGCGTATAAGGTAAGTAAGAGACGGGTTAGAACCATTCGTTAATGAAAGCTCAAATTCGCAGAAAATTCAAAATATTATTATTAACTAATCCATGAAATCCTTACAGATTTTATCATAAGCATGTGAAATAGTAACAAATCAATCTGTCAAACATACTAGATATTTTCTTTAAAACCTCATTATGAAAAAATATGGATCGGCAAAGAGACTTCAAATTATTCTACAGTATTATGACAGCAACATTCTTAAAGCAAGTAATGGTCTAAATAATAGGGCTAACGAGTACAAAATTAATACAATTTAATTAATAATAATACGCAATTAACACAATTAATAATAATACACAATTTAGAATACCATATTCAGTAAGCACTGAAGGGAAGGAATCCTTTCGGCACCGCTCTCAGTAGCTTGACTTGTGTTACGCAAATAATTGACATATTTTAGGGTCTTCAACTCTACAGAATTTTGCTTTTGCAAAGACTGAATTCGGTAATTTTTTCGAATCATTACCGTTTTACTTTTTGTGATTTTAGAGGACCAAAGAAGGTATTGTTTTAGCAAGAAAGTACAGGGTGTCCGTTTTGCCGCCATTTTGGCAAACATTAGTCTTGACAGTTCATATTTGGCAGTCATGAAGTAGGGACGTGGCAAATTTATTATGGAAAAATATTCGATAAACCAACGTGTTTTAATCGCTGAAACATTTTACTAAAATCAATCATCGATTACTGTGACGATGAGAAAGTTATGTGAAATTCGTCGGAGAAATAACGTGCCAACAAGACGCACTATTTATCGAGTAGTGAATGATTTCGAAGAAAAAAAATCTGTAGCTGATAGGGCCAAGCATGGATCACAACGTACTGCAAGATCGGCTGAAAACATTACTGCTGTTCAAGAAAGTGCTCAAAACAATCCATCAACCTCGATTCGACGCCGTACTTAGGATCTGCAAAGAACAACTTTGGCCACAATTTTGCTCAAGGATTTGCATTTGTTTCCATTTAAGATTCAGTTGACACGAGAGCTCATTACTATTCATCAGTCACCTTTGCATCCATTAAAAGTGACAGTCTGGTGTGCAATTCGCTCAGGAGGAATCATTGAGCCTTAATTCTTTGGAATTCAAAACGGCGTAACGGAAACTGTCAATGGGGAGCGATATCGTGATATGATTGAAAGCTTTTTAACGCCACAACTGCATGCTTTGGGCTTGCTTAATATGTGGCATCAACAAGACGGTGCCACATCGCATACAGCCGGGATTACAATGGAATTACTGCGAGACCTCTTTCAACAACAAGTTATTTGAAGAAATGGTGATGTTGAATGGCCTCCATGGTCGCCTGATTTGACTGCTCCGAACTTTTTTTTGTGGGGATATCTGAAAAGCAAGGTTTACGCAAAAAACTAGAAACGCTTGAGCAACTCAAACAAAATATTCGTGATAAAATTAGTGCAACACCGCGTGAAATGTGTGAGAATGTAGTGAAAGATGTGCCCAAAAGGTCACGCATTTGTAAGGCTAACGGAGGCGGACACTTATCTTATATTGTATTTCATACATAATTGCCGACATTAAATAAAACATTTATCAATATAATATCCATTCTCTTTCAAAAATTATAAACAAACAAAGTAGTATACCTTCCCGACGGACACCCTGTAATTTCATTTTTTTCACCCAGATGATACTATTATTATTTTTAAGGTAATTTAGCTCAGCTAATTAAATTGTATTGTTTTATCCTAGCTTATATTTCAAATTCCGATTCATGATATTTCACAACATTCCCAATAGTCAGTTTACTTTGAAATCGCTTTGCAAATATGGTGGCAAGGGAGGAACATTTTCACCATATTTTGCACGTGACAACATTGCTTCATGAAATTTCGCGCTCAATGATTGCCGCCAAAGCGGACGCTCAAATGAGGTTGATTAGCACGAAGTCAAAGAAAACATTGGCTCGAACCGACGCGTTTTTGATCAAGAACTTGCAGAGAAACTGAAAATGTTACACACGTCCACTGAACATAGTTTGAAAGGATCTGGACTCGTCAAAAATATGTATATTTTGTTTCCTCACGAGGAAACAAACCAAAAATTCAGAGGTGTATTATGAGCAGTGAATGAAAATTGATGAATCCTGAAAAAAGGTGTCTGAATTGGTAAAACGTCAAGGTACGATTTTTCACCAAGAAAACATTGGGTCTCATAAATCTCTTAGGGTTCTGGAAAAAATATTGGAGCTTCGCTTTGATATTATTCCACATTCATCGCAAATTCCTGACCTGCAACCGTCGCGGTTTCATCTCGTTCTGGAGTATGTAAAATTGTATGAATGGAAAAGGCTTCAACATAGATAAGGACCTAAGAACCAAGTTGTTCCAATTTTTTGCTAAGAAGGATCAGTCATTCTTCTAATCTGAGATCAAATATTTTTCTAGACGATGTCTTTTACATTGTAGGATGAAATAAATTATTTGAGTAGAAAATGTAAAATTTACGTTGAGCAAAAAAAAAAAAAAAAAAAAAACAAAAGTTTGACCATAATTTTGTGCAGAAATGGGTCCTATTTTTGGTACAGTGGTGGTATGAGAAGGCAAATTTGCCATATTTTTGCAATTTAAGAAAAAGCCGGGGAGTTTCAAGCGCTACTATTACATCTAGACAACGCAACGGTTTGGAGAAAATCATGCATGGTGGAATCATCGATGTGCATTTGTCAAAAAGTTAGGCCGACCGAAGGGTATCTGTGAATGGCGTTCGTTTTAGCACCACAATAGCGTACTATTTATACTAACTCTGATACATCCAAAAATGGAATGAGGTACCTGATTTATTATGCGTCTTTTGACCAGATGATTTAAGTCGACTGAGATGTCCGTATGTCTGGTTGGATAGATGGCGGACATGATAACAACGGCAGATCTTCATGAAATCTATCAAAACTTAATACAGTACATACGCTACATCGACCCACTCTCTCCGGTACTTCCCATACAAATGAACCGATTTTCCGTAACTAAATATTTTCTCTACAGATCATAATTCATGGACTACCGGTAGCTGAACTTTTTGTTTATTATTTTAACAGATCTCAGTAAAAATTGGAAATATCGACCGAAAAATCGTGCTCCTTCCGGTACCTCGCACATAAATGACCGATTTAAACCATGTGTTCTTAAGTCCATATATTCTGTACAGTTTCACTGAATTTAGGCAAATTTGGTAAAAGTTAAGAACTTATAAAGAAACTGTTCAAACACAAAAATGGGTCTCATTGTTATGGTATTTCCCGCATAAATCGCACGCTTTTATGAAATTAAATGTTATCCCTGTAAATCCTAACACGTAGATTGCAACAGCAACTTGAATTTCTATCCATTGTTTTGTTTTACATTGTTGTTTTGCCTCTTCTGATACCTCTCACGCTAATGACCGATTTAAGCCACATATTCTTAAGTTAAAATCTATCACACAGTTACACTAAATTCACTAAAATTTAATACATGTTAAAGGTCTGCTATGTTAGAGCCTGATAATGAAAATGGACGGCATCCTCACGCTCCTTCTAGTACTTTTAACATAAATTAACCGATTTTCCGAAATTCAATTTTTTTTCTTGTCACTCCTCATTCGTTAAAAAACGCCTCAATTTTATTTCAATATATTGCTTATACCTTCCATAGTAATGGCCAACGAAATCCACGCATTCTTAGCTTCACTTTTTAGTATTTAATTCTGCTAAATTTAGCACACAATAAAAGTGGACGCCAGCATCACGTCCGTTCTGGTGCTTCCCACATAAATTGTTCAATTTATCAAAATTTAATTTGCTGCTCTTGATAACAGCGAGGTTTGATTCCAACAAAACTTCCTATATACGTTTTGAACCGTATTAACATTGTTGGAAGAGTTCAGGGAACTCCATATTTTATACTTTGGACGGATTGGCCTCCTAGATTATATGATATCAAACCTACCGCGGAGGCAGTGTAAAGTCAAAGTTATAAATAGATAAGCCGGGGAATTTGGAGTGTCGTTTGCCAAGTGTCACTCGAAGTCCTTGAAATTGTCTTGTGAATGAATGATGTTGGTCTTTCGTATTATAATAAGAATTTTTCTACTATGGAAAAAATGGGCAAATCTGTTACATTGTGTTCTAGTCATTTTCGACAAGCTCCACTTATATATGATGAATTGGTACATCACAAACCGCCCATACAAGCCATGCTGGTGAGGCTATAAGTTCCAGCTTGGTCGAAAAGTTTAATACCTTCGATAGCCCGATGTGAGGCAAATATTTGAAGTTTGTCTACGCTGTTGCCTTGTACGTGAATATGGTGACCACCAAGGCATTAGTGCTGTAGTTTCCCTATGCCTCTCAGACTGTTCATGCCTGTAGTACTAAAATTTTGAACCTTTTTTTTTTAAATCTATAAAAATAAGCTTAAATTTTGAACACGATAATATTATAAACGAGTATATCGGGTTGTTCGGAATGTTCGTTCGGTTAATTCGTTAGTTCACCCTACGTCACTTCATGTCACGCAGAGTTCCTTCAAACACTATCAAAACTTTCTCCCACAACTTCTGTAAACTCTTTACTATTGTTTTCTTGTGTTCCCGTTCTAGTCGCGTTTGAAAAAAGATTTAAAAAGTGGAAAAAATGAGCTAAAAACAGCATTTTAGGCATATCATGTTGTATTATTTCCGAAAAGGAAAAACGGTTGCTGAAGTCAGCCGAAAAAACAATTCTGTTTATTCAAAAAACGGGCTAAATAAAAAAACTTGCCAGAAATGTTTTAAAAAATTGTCTACGACTGACTTCTCCGTAAAGGACGTTCCCAGATCACGTCGACCAAAAGAAATTGTTTCCGAGGAGGTCAGAAATTTCATTATTGTTAATCCCCGTGCAACAGTTAGGGAAATAGCTGAAATAATAAAAAAAAATCAGTCTCAAAATAGTTCGGATTTTTGAGCAACTTCTCTAATCATCGAGGCCAACCGCCTGAAGCGCCTGAACAAGACACCATTTCTGAACAACCTCATCACAAGGGATAGTCTACAACAATGTATCGCGAAAAAGATCATGGGGGAAACCATATGAACCACCTCAATCCACATCTAAAGCGGACCTTCACCCCAGGAAGGTAATGTTGTTGATTTGGTAGGATGTTAAAGGAGTAGTCTTTTTGAGCTTCTTCCAACAAACTAAATGATTAATGCGGACTATTATAGCGCACACTTAGATAAACTGGAGGCAGCATTGGGGAAAAAACGGCCGAGACTTATTAATTGGAGAGACGTCATCTTCCATCATGACAACACCCGCCCTCACAGTGCCGTATGGACTCATCAGAAACTGTCAAAGCTTGGGTGGGAAGTTTTACCTCACTCATCGTACTCCCCAAATCACGTTCCGTTCGACTATTTCCTATTTCGCAGTCTGAGCAATCACTTGACATATCCTTCAATTTCCATAAGGACAAGAAAGTGAAAAATCGAATTGAACGCTTTTTTCAGATAAACCGCACGAATTTTTTGAGAGGGGAATTAAAAACCTCCCAGAGAGATGGGAAGAAGTTATTTAAAAAGGATTAAAGGGATTAAAAAAGGATTAGATTAAAATAATTGATTTCGTGTATATAAATTGTAAGTAGATGTACTTAAAAAACTGAACGAACTTTCCGAACTTTATATTATATGTATATTATTATGGAATGATTATGAATGACTTAAGCTGGACAAAAAATAGATATTAGGAGCCCTATTGCCAGCAATTTACTAAAAGTCTATAAAGCGTTTCAGATCCTTACCTTACTGAACAAATGACAGCAAAAAATTTGTTAAATTTTGCAAATGCTGCAAATTGGGGGAATTTGCGGAAGGCATGTTTATAGGTCAGTTCACTGATTAACATTTTGGCTCAAGTTGTGTTTATAGCAAATAAAACGAACGTTCCGTGGTAATTTTGATACATCCGCTTCAGAGTTGGAATTAAATTTGGGAATCTCAAAAGGCAATGGTTAAATTCTATTTACTGCATGTTGATTAAAAAGTTTGATTATGGTACAATCATATTTACATTAAACATCACTAAATGTATGCTGAATAGCAAATTTTAGTCTTCAACAGTTTTGTTTTATTATTGTTAATTACAATAGTTTTGTATAGGTTTAAAAAACGGTGACATTTTTCAGTTGACAAATTTAAGCTGAATTTTTTGTAATTTTCCTTAAGCAATTGTTGGCACCGCAAATCTTACTGAAGGTCGGCTCTATCTGATAATTTCCAAGCGGAATTCTGTCGGATGCAAAATCCTGAAGTTTGAGCGTAAACAGCACATACACGTGCAAAGGAATTCAGTATTTTGCTTACACGCAGACATACCCACACCTATGCGTGGTTCCTACGTGCTATAAATACAATTTAGGAGCACGTTTTGTACACGAGAGTGAAAAAAACAGGTGCTCATTTCAAAGTTTTTGCCTGCAAAGCGGAAACATACAGTAAGTGCTTATTACGAAAATGTATACTAATGAAAAAGTTACCTATGTATGTTTTATTACAGCGACTACAAATATTATCGCTGCTTGCGCTACTTTACAACTACAGTGGAAATGTAGTAGTGCGTAAACGGAAGTTAGCGTGCACCTGTGATTAGTCAAGTGTGTGCGTATATGTGACTGGTATAAAAGCAGACATTTTTGTAGACAACCAAGACAAAAAAAAGGTTAATTTATAATTATGTACGAGTATGGTAACACAGCTACCAATACATAGACAATTTAGCTACATTTACAGGATGTGTGGAAGAGGCAGAAAGAGATTGTGGGAGGAAAACACCGAAAACGGAAATAAGTTTGGAAAGTTATTGAAATATGTAATCAGCAACTCATCACAAATGATTGCCTTAGAGAGGCCTAATTAAGGTATGTATCCGGGTTTACGAAAGCAATATGTACCAAATTGGAAATGTAGACAATTTGAAGAATTTGAGAAAATATTAAATTCTTAGTAGAGCTGGTACGATTACAATTTTCTATGATTTATATGTAGTTGTTTATTATTATTTTTTTTTTTTTTTTTTTTTTTTTTTTTTTTTTTTTTTTTTTTTTTTATGATTATTAATTGACCTCATTTATTTATGGAAAATAAATCATTTGAGCAATTTCTATCTTTCATAAAGCTCCTTTCCATAATACGAATTACTCAATTCGTTCGAAAAGCAGACGGACAACTATTTGTGTAAGTTTTTGCAATGCGAAGAGATTTTCGTCTGGAAGAGCTTTTATTTTGATTGATTATGGCAATTATTTTTGTTTAAATATTGCTTATTGGTAACAAATTTTTGAACAAGTATGTAATGGAAACTTTCCTAGTTAACAAAACCTTGCGTACTAACATTGGTTGCGTTTTTTTTTTTTTTTTGTATCCTGTATAGGGTATCGGTGTAAGATGCGAAAATAACGTATCGTCGCTAAGCAAAATTATCTTGGCAGCATTTCTATTTATGAAATGTATATTTATTTTATTTTGTTCTTATTCGTAACCATTTTATCATGCATTTATAAAACAAACATAACTTATTGTTCGCCGAATTAATAAATTAAATCTAAAATTGAATTGGAACGCATTGTGTTGCTGCTAATGGATTACTTTGAAAATGAAAGTATTTTTATTATTCTGGAAATTTGAATTCTAATGTTTTTCTCAATAGCTAGAAGCGGGCAATGATGCCCATGAAGTGAAGGATTTACAGGCAATTGTTGAGACCATAGTGGCCATGTCCCCTTTATCATCGAACTCGCTCGTGTGTGAAGATTGCAGAGAAGACGACACTGCAGCAGCTGGGGTTTTGGGCATCGTGAAATTTACAAAAATATTTCCGATATGCATCTTCTTAGGTAGTGATATTTTATAAACGGCAATAACGCCAATACCACACAAACCTAAAATTCAGCAACTGACGTTTACAAAAAAGTAACAACTTGTATTTACGTTATTTGACGTTCTCCTTCGTCTTTAACTTCTTTTTTTTTACTTTTGCGTAGAAGAACTAGCAGCGCAAAATCCATGAATCTTTTTTCCAAAAATCTAGCTTTTCCCACCGTATTTGGTCTCTCAAATGTCTGATGTCTATTTTCTACTGTTTGACCCTCTGGCAAAATTTTTGGAGAAAGAGCACATTCAACACTACCTTGATTGATTTTGACGTGTTTTTTCTTAGCTTCGGCTCAGTAGGGCGGCTCTGTTTTCATGCTCGTTGATTGGTTTGCATGTCAAATTCATAATCTCATGTCTCATCACCCGTAATAGGTGTTTAATGAATGTGGGGTCTAGCATACCTTCAGCGAACTTTACTTGATTATTTGCGTGAAGAGTGCAAGAAAAAGCGTGGCTATCCGGTCTATTTTGTTCAAGTTGCAGCAAATTTTATAATGCAAAACAATTAACAAAAATAGAAGTTATTGCAGTCTATGAGTACAATGTTTGCTATGACGACTTTTTTTGTTGGAGTTTGTTAACTTTGATAAAAATTGATGAAAGGTTATCCTGCAACATGAATTACCCATCTGATATTGTAATAAAACTATTGAAAGCTAAAGAAAGATTATATGTTCAATCTGATATCCGGCTACTTAATATGGAAGACATCAGACGTAACCTTACAATGCTGTCCATCTTCATTTCCAGACATTATTTTACATGTATGAAACTTGAACATAAATATAAATGGATTAAATTGGTCATTTTTATGGAAAGTACTAGAAGGAGCTTGCTTGATATGCCCATTTTTTCAAAGCTAATTTCATGCAGTCTGTTTAGTGAATTGCAAGGAAAAACATTGGTTTCTTGAAATCGGTCAATTTATATGAAAAATACCAATAGATATTACTCATTTACACTTGGTTACTTGGTATATATTACTCATTTACTCATTTACTCCATAATATTAAAATATTAGATTGTGTCAAATTCAATGAGGTTTCGTTAAGGCTTTTAGCAGTTTTTGCGTTCATCGGCCAGCCAATAGACTTATGTAGTCCTGAAACACCTTTGGCCAAAATATACTTCGAACGTTAAGCCATTCTTTCTGGGTGTTGAATATTTGGCTCTATCAGATGATATATATCAGATAATATAATAAGAATGTAGCACTCTGACGCAGGCATTTAAAGTACGAAGTATCTTTCACCCAAAGTTTTTTAGGTCAATTAAGCGATCTCCATCCATCTAGCTTCTTAGCTCATATTCACGATAATAGCCACAAATCCTTATAAAACTTCTTAAAGTTTGGCACAGCCTAATATTTGATCAGACCATAGGTAGAGTTGTATATAGTCTATGTCGCCATACCTCGTTTGGTAACTTGCATACAAATTGTCTAATTTTTCAAAATTTAGTTTTTTTTCTGTAGCTCTTAAATGTTATATTGCAAACGCTATATTGTTTTAAAATATTTGTTAAAATTTGAGAAAAAAAAAAAAAATGTTTACCAACTAACCGGAAACTTCATACTCCCATATAAATGACTTATTTAAGTCATGTATTCTTAGGTCTTTAATTCAGCTACATTAATTCCAGGCAAATAGCTTGCTAAAGTTTGGGCTCGTAACCGAAGTGGGCTGTACTGGAACCACCCACATAAATCATTTTCCTAATTTTCAGCACCCTCCTAGATTCGTATTTTCCATTTAATCACATAGAATTCAGTACAATTTAGCTCACATTTGTTCTGCTCACGTAGTTCTGCAAATGAAATTGTATACATTGCTGTTTCACTTAAGGTGTTATGAAGGCTGATTTTCTGACTGATTTTTTCAAAAATCGAATTAAAACATTCAAATTTGCATCATATATTATAATTTTTTATTGCAATCGATAAATTGGTCTTTGCCATTTAATTTTTAAAGATAATTTCATGTAAATGTTGTCCGCGGCTCCGTCTCAAAATGCCCATTCAGAAGGTCCAATTTTTCGTCAGTTTTTCGAGCATTTCGGTATTCCACGAATAACGCGTGTTATGTTATCGCATTGTCACATTGTTATTTGACATACTTTTCTACTACTTTTTTATACAATATATCAAAAAAAAGAAGAAAAGCAACCACTGTGAACAATACTTTAGTTCATGAACAATCCGTTCATCTAGCGTTTTAACTACATTTGGTTTCAGTTCTGATTAGGATTGAGAAACAAAACTGCATGAAACTGTATTTTTGTATCAGGTTCTCGTATCAAAATATCTGCTATCTTATATTTCAATAGAAAAACAGAATCAATGTACGAGTACGTTTTCAATTTCGTTTCAGACGAATCAATGTGTGAAACTAAATTGAATTTTAGTGCAAGTGTCTGATAAATATCAGATGTTTAATACAACTAAAGAGATTTTCACATGCAACCCAATAATCACTGGTGGTAGTTGATCACTGAAAAAAGCAAATTTTCTGTAAAAATTTTTAAAAATTTATTTATAAAAAAATATGAATGTCCATATTTCAAAAAGAGAGATTCTTTATTCCAAATGCAAAATTTGAACAACAATAAAATTAGATGCACATAAAACTAGCTACTCGAAATATTTGTTTAAAGTAATTATCTTTATGAAGGATATGAGCCTGTCACAATCAGAATTGTGTACTAAAATTTCAAAACTCAGATTGCCGTATTCTGAAGCTGCATGACCTCTTTATTGAAGAAAGCCAATTTTATCAACTTTTTCACTTCCAATTAAAGTAAGTTTCAGTAAAAGGCTATATAAGTCCTCTCTATTCAAAGTGATCGATTTTCAAAATAAATTTTTTTATCCTGTAACTTTTCATTCATACATTACAGTGATTCGAATTTTTGTCAGTAATTTTGGTTTATAATTCCATGTGAAGGCTCAGCCGAATTTGGACTGAATATAACGAAGAAAATATCAACCTAAGAATCTTTTGGGTGGAAGGTAGCAGAAGGATCGTGTTCAACCTGTCGATTTTTTTAGCCTTCACTTAGAATTATAAACCAAAATTACTGACAAAAATTCGAATCACTGTAATGTAAGAATGAGAAGTACCAGCTAAGTGTTTGCTAAGGTATTGTCTGGTAATGCGAATGGATGGCATTATCGCTCCTTTTCTTGTACAAATTCACCCAAATTTCGAAATCCAGTTTCATGTCTGTAACTCACAATTGATTGACGGCATTGATTTAAATTTTTGCTTTAATTTATAATTCTTAGTAAAATCTGCAAACGCAATATGCTAACCATGCTCCATCTGGCGCCTCCCATAGAAACGTCTGACTTGACCTGTGCATTTCTAGGTTCATATTTCTTGTACGATTGCATTCAGTTCAGTCAAATTGGTAGAATAATTTAGTCTTATAAAGCAAAAGATCAGAGGCCTTAGAGTTGATACGACCTTAACATATTCCCAAACTTTAAAGGGGTAAGAACCTCACCTTTCTTGGTGTGAAGTTTGTGGTTGTGATATTATGCGCCCAGTTTTTGGTAAGCAGAAGTAGTGCTACATTATGAAACGATCGTAATGTTACAGGGCTCAAATTAAGAGCTTGCTTTGTTAGCATGTAAAAATGAAAATGAACCTCAGTGTCGTTTCCCTTCTGGCGTCTCCAATACATCAACTGCTTTGATTTTACGAAATTAACTTTTTGCATGTAATTCGAAAATCGTAGACTGCAACAATCTATTTTTTTTTTTTTTTTTTTTTTTTGCTGTAATACTTTATAGTCTTCTTCTTAGGTGACGACTTGAATAGACAGACTTATCTACTATACGTCGCCCGTACAAAATAATACCAAGCGCTTCGATCTTCTGCGCTTCTCCAACTCGTCACACCAAGTTTCGATAGTATTTCAAAAGCTTGGTCTTTCCAACGAAGTTTTGGTCGCTCACTTCTGTGCCGTCCATCCAGCCAACGCAATGGCTGTATATTAATGCGTTTGACCACGTCGATGTCTGCATATTGCATATACAGCTCATTGTTCATACAACATCGATACTCTCCGTTAACGATGATGGGTCCACATATTTTGTGGAGTATTTTCCTTTCGAAAACTACCAGTACTGATTCATCCGACCCGGATTCTGCGCCATATAACAAGACAGGTAGAACCAACTTCTAGTACATTTGGATTTTTGTTTGTCGAGAGAGGGCTTTATTATTGAATCGATTTCTCAGCCCATAGTAACGTCTGTTAGCAAGAAATACCCTCCTCTTTATCGCCATCCTGACATCATTCGTTTTGTTTAGTGTGAAACCGAGGTAGATGAATTCTTCCACCACTTCAAAATTACAGTTGTCAACGTACATTATTTTCTTCTGTATTTTCTTGATAATTTTAATTTAAGATGAGTGGCTGATCAGGTCACTGCCTGTTGGCAGCCATAGTGTTGGGGCTGCCAACGACCACCAGGTTGGTGAGTTGGGTTTCGGTAACAGAAGTTAGCTATTGGCCTAAAGCGTATCGATGTTAGCATGCCATTTAGGTTTCTCAACTAGTCACCTTCTCACTTTAGCTACCATCAAACGGATGTCTGATGGTATTGCACAATTTTAGGAAAACCGGCCAAGTGACTGTATTCTTTTGTCTTCCATAGAAAGGACCAATTTAACACATATATTCTTAGCTTCATATCTTTCAAGTAATTCAAGTAAATTAAACCGAATGTTAAACAAATTATGTGTTTTATAAGCTTGATGTTGAGAATGAATATGGCTTGCAACACCATGATCATTCGGGTACCATCCATAAAAATTAACCGACTAAGTGAAATTTTGTTTTCCTTTTTTAAACCCTAATAGGTAGACTGCAATAACTTGAATTTCTATCAATATCATTTAATGCAATGCTTGGTAAATTTTGAATAAACTGACTGGATAACCTCGTCGTTTCTGGTACCTCCCATACAAATTACGTAATTTAACCCATATACTTCTGTGGATCAGTTCAAATTATGGTTGCTGATAAAAACCTGATGATTTACCACGAGCCTTCTGGCACTCCAAGCACTTTTGAATATAGGCAAAAGGACTTTGGCTGAGATTAAAAGTAAGTCAGTTCAAATTTCTGTATCGGTTTTTATGTACAGTGATATATTGAAATGAAGTTGTAATTTGGCATATTTTAGTACGAGTACAATTTTGGTTATTACTTGGAAAAATTCGATTCCATTGAGTCTGCTCGTTAGTGTTATTTGTATGATTTAACTGAATATATTGATTGTTTTTTGCAAAGAATAATTAACTTTTATGATATGTGAGATACAGGGACCGTCACCGAAAATAAATCAAATTCGAAATTACTTTTGATTTGTTACAGTTTATGGAATCTAATTTAATATTATACACAATGTTGATACTAATTCCGATAGCATAATCAAAATTATGTTGAATTATTTTTCTGTTTCATACATCTAATGCAAACAATTTTGATATTAATTTTTACACTCGAAACGAAATTTCGTTTCAGGTAAAAAATGAATCAAAGTGTGAATGTGTGAATTGATGTTTCCACTATGAATGAGAAACAAATATTAATTTTCCTTAAACAAGTTTACGCTATCGAACCCGAAACGAAAATGAACTTTCGTGGAGGTTCCTGGAGAGATGCAGAACAGATGTTATCCTGGAGATAACATAACAAAACTGTAGCCCTAATGCAGCTCTGTTTAATCTGCTGCATTCAATTTAAAATAAGCAATTTGTTGTAAATTAACGTTAAAATAATAGCACAATATATCAAATGCTACGAAAATACTTACATTGCTCCCACATAGAGTGCGTTATGCCTTTCATCAAAGTAAAAGGTCTTATAAAATAAGGGTCCACAGCTAAAATCTTTGACATGATCTGTAAATAAATAGAAAATATGATGAAAATATAAACCAGAGCTTTGCTACATCATTCTAACAGCAAATATCAATATAAACCAGAGCGAGAAATATGTTAAGCTCTAAGGATTTAGCTATAATTGAACATCGTAATCCTTAAAATAAGTTTTTAAATTTTATATTAATTTTAAGTGAAAACAGACGAAATAGACTGACTAAGCTCTGCTGGATTGGGTTGTATGCGAAAGAATAAAAACACCAGAGCAAATATTTGATATAATTCCACCGAAACTCTATTGTGCTGAGATTTTCAGTTTTCTTATCTTGTGAGCCCATTTAGGCGGTCAAATGTCATCGGTTCTATGTAGATGTATTTCTTAAATATTTTCTTTCTCGTTTACAGATATTGTTTATTTTTCAAATCACTTTATTTTTCTAGTATTATAATGTTACTTATTGTTCTGAACTGAGGATTTTCTTGCGGCTGTTTGTTTCTCTACAGAAGAACACTTCGTAGATTGAACTTAATACTGATATTAAATTTTGCTGTGTCAACATCTGGAGTTGACACAATATTTATGTTTCCTTTTTCATATCTCGGAATTCTTGCAGCTTTTGCCCTTTATTCCGGATGATATACCTGAACTTTTCTCACACTCTGAAAGCAGGTGCAAGAAGTATATTGAAAATTTCCACCGTTGTGGCTGGAATATAAGTCTCGTCCTGCTTATTCAACAATATAATTCTATTATCATTTCCATTTTCTCTTAGTCGTTCATTCGTTGGTCTTTCGTTTGTACCGAATAATGGAGTAATTTTTAGCTCTTGCATTTATCTAAATAAAGTTATTTTACTGTTCTATGTTCGGGCAATGTGTTTATCTGTCTGTCTGTCGGTCACAGTTTTCCCTTCAGCTCTGTCATTTAAAGCTAAATAAGGTGAAGCGGTTTATAGTAATGCGTCGTCTGAGCAGAATGGTTGACATTTTCAGTTTGTAAAACTATTCCAAATGTGTATATATGTCAGCTGATTTCCGGAATTCCTCCAGGTCTAGTCGTTTGTTCATTCTGCTTTGGAGTGACAACAACACCTTTCTCTGGGTTAGCTTTCTATTCATTTAACTGTCGCAGACACCTGATATCATAAAAAGCTGTTGTCTGGTAATCATTTTTTTTTCTATCTTCTTGTCATTGAATCGATGCTGAAGCTAACAAAAAAAACTGGATGACTTATTAACGAACTCCAAGATTTCGTATTGAATGTATAAGGTTTGGTAAAAAGGATCCCATTATTTTTGCACGACATGACAGGCTTTATTTACATAGTTAGATTGATTCGATTTGGGTCCAGTATGCTATGTTTTGTTCGATAAATATATGAGATGTTGAAGGTAGTTCCACTTTGACTGTCTTATTGGAAAACAACTGGTGCAATCGATTTTTACAAATTTCTATAGAGACTAATTTTTCTCCAGTAAAACCATTCGCCAGAAACAAATTAAGATGTTAATCACATGGTGACAGGTCCGCACTATGCACAGAGTGATTTTTTAAGATTTAAGTTTTTCAGGTTGGCAGCACTGGTTGGTGTACATTATACTCTGCCATTTCATCATGGGAAGATTAAGAAACGAGCAACGAGCAAATCGTTAAAATTTACTATCGAAATTCGTGCTCTGTGACAAATGTGCATCGTTTGATACGACCATTTTATGGTCGTCATAATCGACCTGCTGAATCAACAATTCATGCTGTTATCTCCAAATTTCGCAACAACTTTACTTTGTTGGACATAAAACCATCGACTCGCATGCGTAGAGTGCGTACCGAAGAAAATATTGCTGCCGTAGCGACCAGTGTTAATGACGATCGTGAAATGTCAATTCGTCGCCATTCTCAGCGACGAATTGGCTGAATTGCCCCAATTCGCTGAGTTGACTTGTTTGACATGTGGTTTCGTCAGGACGGTGCAACATGCCACACTGCTCGTGAAACAATGGATATGTTGAGGGATGAATTTGGTCAGCAGCTTATCTCTCGATTTGGCCCTATGAGTTGACCCCTAAAATCTTGCAATTTAACACCTCTTGATTATTTCTTGTGAGGTTATGTCAAGTCGTTAGTCTATGTGGACAAACCGAACACTATTGAAGCCTTACAGGATAACATATCACGCGTTATTCGTGGAATACAGACCGAAATGCTCGAAGAAGCGACGAAAAATTGCACCTTCCGAATGGACATTTTGAGGCGGAGCCCCGCGGACAACATTTACACGAAATTATCTTTAAAACTTAAATAGCAAAAACCAATTTACAATACAAATTTTTAATATATGACGCAAATTGGATTGTTTTATTCGATTTAAAAAAAACTACGATTATAAAGTCACTCTTTACATGTATATGAATACATAAGGAACTTCTAACTAAGCTCTCGGATCTTCTGACTAATCAGCATGGATATGCATCGGTTGTCGTTATACTGATGGAATGCAATTCCTTTCCTATTAATTTAAACTGACGGCTCCTTGACGATTGCTCCATTCAGATGGTTCAATTGTTTGCTGTACAAATTAAGAGCTTAGACATAGGGGAGCGGTAGATGATCCTCTACTGATCCCACCTAACGCACAGCGAAACCTTCCTGACCGTCAATGATAGCTTTGCCACCTTTTCACCGCTATTCGGTCGAGATAGTTTTTGAATTGATATTTTCCATACAATAAGTAACCTACTTTTCAATACCAGTCACCATTCGCTTCAGAAATGTGTTGATTTTGTTGCGACTGAACACGTATTAGCAAATAGAAATTCAGTTAATGAGGTATTTTACATTACTTCAATTAGCACTCATGCATTGAACTTCTTTTGTATCCAGTCTTATTCAGGCGATTCCTGGCAGTTTTTCGTGCAATGTCTAACTCCTGGCCAATCGAAACAGTGCTGGCCTAACTTGATGATTTTCTTTATTCTGTCGACATTTTGGGTAATTTGCTTTCCAATGCGAAGTGCACTTTTGGCATCAAAATTACCTAAATGGAATCGCCGAAACTAAAAGTAAGTGTAATTAGTTGTTTCAAAATGAATTTGCAAATTAAAGATTCGAAAAATGTTATACTCGAACCATTAGACAGACATGACTGGAAAGCATGAGTTTTGCATACTGAAAGTTGTATCTCTAAACCGTCATAATAATTTCCATGTGAAATAAATAGCAACGATATTACAGGCATTTGATAATTCTTACTTCTTGTAGAGAATTCACAAGAATATGCAGTATAGCTGACGGTTAAAAATAGCTAATTGTTATAATGAACAAATATAAGATATAATAATAAGAAAGTAATTATGTTTCCAATAGACGGTAAGAAGGTAAGATTTCGTATTAAAAAAATTATTCCGATTACTTGGCTTAGTATCGTTTGAGTGCGTTTCGAAAGTAAAGACCAGGAATGAGAAAATACGCCATATTCTGCGAAGTGGCTGGAAATGTCAATAATGTTTAAGGTCTTGATACTGCAGCAAGAGGCTATCATATTTTTATGCCAATAATGGCCAGGGTTTCCATGACAGAGGCGAAATGGAATTGCCGTCAAAATGGCAACAATTTGCCGAACAGAATGGCTAACATTTGACTTAAATTAGGACATTCGATCTGTGTTAAACAAAACCTTCAACGCAAAAATAATTAATTGCCTTTTATAAAGGCTACACGCACTATATCACCATATAATATTAAACTATTGCGTATCACGTCATTAACCAATCTCAACCCGTAGAGTCACATTATTTTCATTATTTTCCTCTAATTTACTTTTCGTACTTTATCTTTTCTTCATTTACAAACAAACTATGCAAATTTCTTTTCAATTGGCAACCCCTACCACAACTTACATCACATTAAAGTAGAATTTTCTCGTCTAAGCAAGAACGCAAATATTCATCTAAATATCTTAAAGTATAAAATACTAATGCATTCCAATGACTATTTCATGAGATCATCAAGTCGCAGCAACTTAAATTCTAAGAAATCCAGATAGAGCAGGAGTTAATGTGCCACGTACAAAAAAAAAAAAATGAAAGGAAACCTCGAAATCATGTAAAGGCAAATACGAAGGAAAAATGCTAAAAAATATTCTCTTGCAATAAAGTAAAAAAAGCGCTCAGAAAAAATCTTGTAACACTCAGCAAAGGAAGCATTACAAAGTCTAGACACCTACGTCATGCAATTTTCAACACGTTTGTTGCAAGTAAAAAGTAAAAACTACGATTTTGCTCCCCTTCAAATGAAGGAAGTCGTGAAATCCTTTGAACTTTCTGCGAACAAACCTTGTGCGCTTGGAAAGACTGCTCTTGCAAATATGAAATTTGCAATGCTGAGTTCGGTTTTTTACTTTAGAGTAGCATCATTTTCTACTTCTTTGTATTCACTGTAAGAACTATTTGGTATGCTGTAAAAATATTACCACTTCTATGCACTCCCATTAGATGTTGCAAGATGTCTGGCGTATTCTGCCTTTGAGCATGGATGAAGACTTTAATATGATATGGCTTTTATTTCCAGTTTTAGCAGCAGTGCCTTTGAAATGTTAAAATAGTGGATTATATTTGCATTTGTGGGATACCTCTAATACATAATTTGATGATATTGATATTTCCAGGAGTTCAACGTTTCCTTCCGGTGCATGTCTGCCTTTTTTTTTGTAGAATAAAGAGAATAAGCATAATTTAGTAAAAAGGTTGTAATTTGCTGGCAAAGGAAATTTGAAACGGTTGAAAGGATCCCACGAAACACAAATGTGTCAGAGTAGAGTTGGATTTAGTTGGTATAACTAAGAAGGTTTAGTTAGAAATGAAGCATTTTCCTGGTGACCTTAGAACTGCATAATTTGGGGAACACGCATGTGATTGTTTAGTTACGTTTAAAGCACTCATCAACATCCAATAGCGTAGAAAGTTTGCGTTTACCTTGTCTGAAGGATTGTCAGACATATTAGCAAACAATTTCTGAATTTTCTA
Organism: Philornis downsi; assembly: GCA_019455685.1. NCBI lineage: Eukaryota > Metazoa > Arthropoda > Insecta > Diptera > Muscidae > Philornis > Philornis downsi. Next base: position 1,139,745 of record JAHXMU010000657.1, on the reverse strand, counting down.
ATACAGCCTACTCGTCCTGCAGTTGCCGGTACAATTATAATTTTTTAAGGAATTATATTAGGTGCGCAACTAAGTTCTCGCTGTTTTTTTTTTTTTTTTTTTATAAGTTTACAAATGAGTCATTGAAAGTAATGCCCATTGCTAGCTACTAATCTTTCCTATCTTTCTGTCAAAGCTCTAATTCCGTCATGGTAAAACTGTTCCTATTTTGAGGCTATCCACGAATCTAGCCATATATTGATGTCGTCATATGAGTGGAACTGCTGGTCAACCAGACCGTGTGCCATCGAAAGGAACAAGTGATAATCGGACGGCGGAATATCTGGAGAATATGGTGGATGGGGTAAGACTTTCCATTTCAGAGTTTCCAGGTAGGTTTTAACGGGCTAGTCATGCTGAAGAATCACTTTTTGATGCCTCTCTGCGTATTGTGCTAAATCGCATTAATTGAACTCGATACCGATCCCCTGTGATGGCCTCGATTAGTTTCAACAGCTTAGAACAAATAACACCAAACATTCGGCAGACGCGAGGACGTAGATGGATGACCGGGCAGCACCCATGACTTATTTTTTTTTTGGGTTGCTGTAATGAATCAATTTTTCATCAACCGTTACAATACGATGAAGAGACCTCCTTTCTTTTTTGTCGCTGAAACAGTTGTTCACAGGCGAAAAAACGACGCTAAATAACCCTTGGCTTCAACTCATAAGCAACTCAAGTTTCTTGCATTTTAATCATTCCCAACACATGCAATCGCTTGGCGGGTAACTCCTAATACTGAAGGAAGCTCTATCCGCGTTTGGCACGGATCCCCATCAAGCGATGCCGTCAGTTCAGTGTCTTCGAAGGTTTTTCGTCTTCCTTTACGCGAAGCGTCATCAAGAACAAAATCACCGTTTTTGCAATGATGGAACCAATATCGACACGTTGTTTTACCGTAAACGTTTTGAAGTTCTCGATGAGCTTCTGCCGCAACTTTCTGCGATTGAAAAAAGAAAACCAGTAATTTTCGCACATGACGATTATTTGGCACAAAATCATACATATTCACGTGACCAAAAGAATATGATGTCCAAAGCAAATCACTATTGTGTTGAGGCGATATGTTTACCATATGCCTAAGCTTGGCTTATGACGTTTAGGTTATGGCAGAGTCGACTAGCACTTACAGCTGGCGTCATCTATTGGCAAACAGCGGGAACTTAGTTGCGCACCAATACAACCAGTCATACAACAACATTGACGACTAGTAACTGGTTCAATACGAACTAAAATCCTTTAAAATTTTCAATTGTGTGGTATCCAATACGCAACTTAATGTATTATTTGCAGTTATGTACAAAGGCAGCAACTTGTAGAAGTGTTATGTTAACTTGTAGGCGAATATGTGGCTAAATGCCAGCAACAGACTATTACGGAAATTTGAGTTTAGTGAACTAACTTGCATATAACTTCATCGAAAGTCACGGATGCCAGGAGAGTTGTTCCTATCAACAAATACCTTAAATTAAAGTAAGATATTCTTAATATTTCCCTAATTCTCAGATTGAGAATTGTAAGTGGGTTACAGATTTTTGCTAAATCGGTAAATTTATATGTTATTGGGGGTTTGGAAATGCATTCAATTTTCAGTTTCGTGAATCGTTTAATTCGTAAAGGAGATACCGGAAGCGGCGAAACAATGTTCTCTAATTTCATTCTCAAAACTTGGCTCACTGAACGCATATTGTGTGCAAAATTTGACTGAATTTAATGAAATTGATATATAATAAAATACATTGATAATATGAGGCTAAGAATGTATGGGTTAAGTTAGCCGTTTACGTGGGATGTAAGAGAAGAGGTTACTTTGAATTCTTTGAAGCGAAATTTGCTGAAGGAAAAAGTTTACAAAATTTTCTTTTGGTATAACGAACAACATTGACCTACATTAAGAAATGGAGCAGATCAAGTATGTGAATTTCAGCAACTGAAACAGAAACTAAATTTAATATCTTGAATTTTGTAATTTAATGGAAATGGTTATGGTAACTACATCACTTACATCGTTAGGATGGTATAATTTCCGGTCACTCAATTGCTTAACGATGCTAACGATTGTTTGCTCCAGCCAAATAGCGTGCAATTTGGTCTTCCGACTATTATTTATTCGTATTTCCTAAAAATGTTTTTTATACTTTACATTACTTTGTTTTGGGTATTGCACATAAATAATTTGCTATTCCTTCTTTTTTTTCTACTTCTGTAAAACAACCGAAACAAACTGAACAATTGTGTTATTGCCAAGGTATCGCAAAATAATATTGCGTTTTTCTAACACAAGGAATAGGTAAATTCAATTAAATACACATCATAGCAGAGGACCAAATGGTAAAAAATTTCCAATTAAAAAAAGCCGTTGACATTTAGTTACAAATGCATGGGCTACAGCAATGGGAAGTATATACGGAAAACTATGTCTCTCAGAAGGTCTTCCATTAATTCTATTTAAACACGGAAAGCACGCAGAAAACAGTTGTGTTTTACTGCCCAAACTGCGCGGGGTGAATTCGGCAATGAATATCGTCACCCATATAAATTTAGCAGCAGAAAACATCGCCGAACTGAAATTCGAAAATAGCTATGATTTACTCCATAATATCTGTGATAAAAGTACAAGGGATATATTTTACAGCCCAAGCTGCATAGGGAGAAGTTGCCAATGGACATCGTCTATCCATTCAAATTTAGCAGCAAAGAATTTGACAGAACTGAATTTCGATAATAATAACACCTGGAATAAAGCTACAAGAGATAATAAAAAGTGAATATCAAAAAGTGAAATATCAACCGTTTTGTTAGATAATTTCTTAACATTTTGAAAGTAATTCCAATATACCCTTCTCATACGAAACACCGCGGCTGTTTGCAATTTGGAACTGTCAATTTCCTCAAGCTTCTCTTGACGTTAACCAACCAGCTTTCAGTGAATCACTATCGATGTTTGTTGCCTGGCTTTTTCCCAATGGAATACAATTCCTCTCTTGTTGATCCAAGCTGACCGCTTTTGAGCTATTGTTTATTTTAGACGGTTATTGGCAACATCAATCCGAATTAAGAGCTGGATCATCGTATGCGACGGCTCACCATGATTCGACCAAGACGATTTCGCTTGGCATTGTCCTAAGTGACTCACTATTTTTATTTTACCAGCAGATGGTGACTCTGCTTTAAAAATCGGTCCATTTGGTTAAAATTTTTTGTATTAATTCGTTTGCCATCTTCTTTTTGTATCCAGCGTAATTCAAGTGTTTCCAGATAGTTTTGAGAGCAGAGTTACCGGACAGTGCTTATATGGCGGTAGGAAATGACGATGTCTATTATTCTATTGACATTTTTGACAATTGGCCTGCCAGAGCGTGATGCATTTATGACATCAAAATTACTACAACGGAACCAACGAGCCTCAATTTTGCTCAATTGCTGACTTTTTGCATCGAAGAAAAGCTGCATTTTCCTTTGCTGCTGGTCATTTTTGATGTGCGCTCAAGCAACAAAAAGACAAACAATCACAAGACTGTCTGAGTATTTTGTCGAGTACAGAACTTTGTCTTTTTAGAACCGTCTAGCGCAACTCGATCTTGGTTACACAAAGCGAGTTATAAGTTACTAAAACATATATTGAAAAAATATTGAATTTTTTTTTTCCTACACCCCAGCAAAAAAAAAAAAAATTGAAGTCATTCAAAAAGTATCAAATTTTCACTACTTCTATAGATACAATTCATGCGGTTTTATTACTTCTATCGAAGAGGGTTTAAAATGCTTTCAAAACCACCGTATTAAAAAATTGTTTTTATATTCATTTATGATTATAACAATTATAGCAAAACAAGTTCCAATTAAGTACTTCAAAAAGTACTTTTCAAAGGACATAATATGGTCCAAAGACATTTGATAGTCGGCTTAAAAAAAACAGCTTTTAAAGTTGCTTTTGGGAAAAATCTGTTAACCCTCTTCAATGTGATGATCGATATGCTGAGTTTGTCATTCTATTTGTAAAAACTACAAATACTCAAAGACTAAATAAAGCATATAAATGTCTATTTCAGAAATTTGATTCGAATTTTTATTACATCCACCTCATTCATGAATATATTGGGAAGAAGCATCATAAAATAGTGTTGCCTTCCTGTTACGTTGCGTATATAGTGAACTGTGTGAAACGACTCACCCATTTCTTCATTTTTTATACTCTTAAATACTGAATTTTATGATAACTAAAGTAAATTAATACTCGACCTAAAATATTGATAAGTAAAGGACGGGGTTATTTTATATAATTTCTGAATGTGATCAAATTGTTTGTTCTTATGGGTATGTGCATACTTGTACACGTTGAAATGTTGTACGATCGGGATTATTATTTATTTAAAGTACCAAATATTGCAAACACTTATCTAGCCCTAGATTTAAGATTATTCTAATCTACTTATAAAATAACGAAAGCATACCTACTTTAAGAAACAGATGTGTGCACAGAAGGTAAGAGATGTTCATACTTGAACACCTCCTATGACAACCTTATGTTAATTTCATTATTTATTTATTTCTGGCTTATAATTTAATGTAATTATAATAATTAATAATAATATAATAATAATAATTAATTAATAATAATTTAATTTAATTATAAGCCAGAAATAAATAAATAATAAAATTAACATAAGGTTGTCATAGGTACAAGTATGAACTTCTCTTATCTTCTGTGCACACATCTGTTTCTTGAATCTGTTCAATATAATAAGTTAAAAAAAAAACACGTCATAAAAATTAAATATAAAATTTATAGAAATATAATATGAAATTATGATTATTAAAGACAAAAAAAAAAGTATGAAAAAAGACTAATTCTTCAATTTCTCGGTAACGCGCGGCGCGGGTTGGCGGGGGGATATGTTGTTCGCTGCGCCGCTTCCTGGAAATTTAGCCGCCATGGAGCCGTACACGGGAGTGCAGCGTGCATTTTGTGTCCGAGCGTATTACGAAAACAATAAATCAGTGATTACTGCACGACGATTGTGTCGGCATGAACACGGTTTACACGATTTAAGTAAACTTCCAAGCGCCAATGTGATACGAAAATGGATCAGAATGTTCGAAACAACCGGCGCAACAGTACCAATTACGGTTCGTGGTCGCCCAGTTTCTGCAAGATCAGCCGACATTGTGGAGCGTGTTCGTGTTTCAGTTCAGCGAAATCCGCAACAGTCAACACGTAAGAGAAGTCAGTCTTTGGATGTCAAAAGAACAACTTTACGACGAATTTTGAAACGTGATTTGCATTTGAAGGCTTATAAGATTCAGATAGTCCAAGAATTAAAACCCGATGATGCCAATAACCGACTTAACTTTGTCAATTTGTCAATTTCAACAATGTGATTTTTAGTGATGAGGCAAATTTTCACCTTAATGGCCGTGTGAACAAGCAAAATTGTCGGGGCTACCTCACATCGGTAGTCTACGAGAATAATCCGACCAATTTACAGCAGTTGAAGAGGAACATTATTCAGGAAAGTAACAAAATACCGAGAACAACTTTTCAACGAGTTTTCCAAAATTTGAGACTTCGGTTCCAAGAGTGTCAGGCAGCCGAGGGAAGCCATTTGAACAACATTATTTTTAAGTTTTAAAAATTCCCATGCTTCTACTTTTTAAAAATACAAATATATTTTTTTTTATGTTTCGTAGTTTTTTTTCTTAATTGAATATTTAAACCGCCAACACCCTTATGGCCCACCCTGTATAAGATAATCGGTATGTTATGAGGGCTGCTCACAGTTTAATTGAAAACAATATTTTACAGCAAAGTCTGAAAGTGTTGTAGAATGTGCCTTTTGTAGGAATCAGGACATAATTTCAAACTTTTTAAATGGCTTGGCAGTAAATCGTAAATTCGAGCTACTCTTACTACAAAAGCAAGCCCCATGAGTGCGGTTATTTTAGGAATAAGAAGCTGCTTATTACGAGTGGAATGTGAAAAATTTAACCCATTTAATTTTTCAAATTGAGGACTACACAATCGAACAACTTTATAAAATAGCAACAAAGACCTTTAAATCTATATAATTTTTAAAACTACAACCCAAGAAACGCTGATCACACGGTGTTATATGAACACGACGCCTCAGTGAATACAAATATCTTATAACTCTATTAAAGGTCATCTGAATTTTCCTCTTATTTTGTTTATTAGTGCCACCAGACAACTCTAAACAATATAGAATACTAGGCATGATATAAGCATAAACCAATTTCTCCTTAATCGATCTGGGCAATATTAAATCAGTATTGTAAAAACTTTGCAGTGAATAATTTAAACGCCGGACTACATTATCCACATGATAGTTAAGGCTTAGTTTGTTATCCACCACTTTCCTATCACAAGTTGTAATGAATATTTGTTTCTTTGAATGCGCTTTTTATTTGCTAGGACTTAATATGCACAGTTTTCATCCTGATTACGAGAATCAATTATAAATTTTATTAAATTTACATTCCGTTTCTTTATTCTGAAATTATACTATACACAATTCTGGTTTTGCTTCGGTTTATAGCGTTTTATTTGGAAATTTCTAATTAAAATCACAACATTTTGGAGAGACCTAACGTCACTTTCAGTGAGAATAGTTTTTGTGAAGAATAGTAAAAACATCGGGCTTCAGTTGTGATTCTGTTGAAGAATCAACCGTAAATAACTCTATAATTTCATTATTGCCTCAAAAATTTGGTGTGCGAATTGGAAAAGCAATGCAAAAGACCAAAGCGCTCATATGTATTTCCTTCCTGTTTAAGTGCGGTGTTCACACATTTGCAACCAAAATAAGTAGTCGAGTGTTGCGAATATGTCAAAACTAGAATTAATCACCCGCAATGGCTGACACAAACAGAAGGCTATTTTCTGGGCTCACTGGGATGTATGAAATTGTACAGAGTGATTTTTTAAGATTTAAGTAGTTCAGGTTGGTAGCACTGGTTGGTAATGGCGTCCAAACGTCATCTGTCAAAATGAAAAGTGTACAGTATACTCCACCATTTCATCATGGAAAGACTACCAAACAAGCAACGATTGCAAATCGTTAAAATTTATTATCAAAATTTATGCTCTGTGACAAATGTGCATCGTTTGATACGACCATTTTATGGTCGTCATAATCGACCTGCTGGATCAACAATTCGTGCTGTTATCTCCAAATTTCGCACCAAATTTACTGTGTTGGACATAAAATCATCGACTCGCATGCGTAGAGAGCGTACCGAAGAAAATATTGCAGCCGTAGCGACCAGTGTTAATGACGATCGTGAAATGTCAATTCGTCGCCGTTCCCAGCGATTGGGCATGTGTTGCTCAACCACAAGGAAAATTTTACACGTCGATTTGCGTTTGAAAGCCTATAAAATTCAACTCACGCAAAAATTGAAGCCGAATAACCTACCACAGCGTCCAATTTTTGGTGAATGGGCCTCAATGACAATCCGTTGTTTTGTCGAAAAACTGTGCTCAGAGATGAGGCTCATTTCTTGCTGAACGGATACGTAAACAAGCAAAACTGTCGCAGCTGTGGCTGTTCAGCATGAATGTTATGGTTGTGAATTTTATGGTGGCTTTAATCAGATATTTGATATTTAAAAAAATATTTGTATGTAGTTTCAGAAATATAAGAAAGTAGGAAATTTATTTCAATTCAAGTTAGTAGATTTGGGAATCTAAGATGCTTACCGCTTGAGCTGTGCAGAGTAACTACTTTTTGGTTTTACAGTTTCTCGTAGTTACGAGTGTATTCTTTGGCTTTCGCTGAATATTATCTGACATTTTTCTCATTTTTCTTCAAAATTCACAATATATTTAGCCCAAATGTAGGTAAAAAGGATAACATAAATTACAATTTTATTTAATGTTACTTTAGTTATGTTCATGAAACGTTTGGAAATTCATTTGAAATTCATTTCGGACAAGTTCTGGTAAAAAAATAAGTACAAACATCATGTTTATACAATGTCCATTTCCTGGTCGCTACAATTTACTATTTTATGATTTCATGCTTCTGTTTAAAATCACTTCCGCTTCCTCAAAGACGACCTTTAGCATAATTATGGCTACATATGAATATTTGTGCTGATTTAGATCCTACGCTCAAATTTAACATCTTTACTTCAAACTCATATCTCATCTAACTAACATAATTAATTATACCTTCATTCGATTGAATAAAGGCGTATATCATTGATTCCTTATTTACAAGAATTTCGTGATCCAAAACGTTAAGATTCTTTGGCAATAGGTATGCTAATAATTTCATATTTACTCTCACCAAAACTACGTGTTTTTTTTCTATTTCTCAGTTGAGGTATTTTCTATTACTTGAGATATTTTTGTTATCCTATCCGCCTATTATAAATTAAGTCATAATAAGTGTGATATATGAATCATGAGACGAAGCATACACACACACTGGTACACATACCTACTTTCGATGCAGATACTTATATCTCTAGGACAACCATCTCAATGTGCATATAAGTATTTCTTATGCACACATATGGATATGCTTTCCTGTAGGTGACGGCAATGCGCACTAAAATGGCATGTGAGAAAGTGTATAACGGTTAGGAATAGAAGAATGTTAAGAAGGAAAATTGTTTCAAAAATGACATGTCTTCATTCCTTACAGTCACTTACTCACCCGCGTGCTTACACTCATGCTCAATCAAAATCTGATCCTTTTCAAGTCATTTACATAGATGCACATCTATTATGGCCAAGCTGCCGACGGAGTTAGTGGTTGTAGCTGTTGTGTTGTTCTCCTTTTGCATCCTTTCTCTTTATATTCTATTGTTACTTGGCAACTGACATTGACTTGCTGCATTCACTTACTCATCCTTGGATAAGCCAGATCTCTTGCCCGCATGTTTGTAAGCCTTTGTGTTATTTTTACTTTTTCTTTGCATCCTCACAGTGCCATTCGCTATCGATAATGTATGGTTTGCATGAGTGAGTAGTGCATACAGTGATTTTATCCTTGTGTATATGAGTCGAAGTTTGTGATGTCACATCATTGGTATCACAGCAAGGTTCTGTCAATCTTCCACAAGGATTTTGTTCTCTTTGCTTGCCGTCACTGCCAGTGCCTGTGTTTAAATATGTGTCAGTGGAATTTCAAATGAGCTGTTTTATTGCTTGTAGCTTAAACAAATATTAGTGACAAACGATAGCGAACAGCGTATTGGGGGAGTGAGAAAATCGGCGAAAAGAGCAAATCGTGGCAATGGCAGGTAAAATGTGTTTGTCGTGAAAATATTTGCCGTGAAATTTATGTTTAACGATGCTAACCGTGGCAGAGTACAATTTAATTTTTAAATGTAGCAAATGTATTGTTAATAAAAATTTAATAAAATAAAAATGTTAATAAAATTTAAATAAATTTCCAAATACAGCTCTTGAAAAAATTGGAGAAAATAGCATGCATCGGCGCTATATATTGAGGTTACTTGATACTCTGTGAAAATAAGATTATCCAACTGTTTAAAGATAATTTCAATATTATTGGATGTGTGTAATTGTTCTTAGTACTCATTTAAAATATTTAGCAATGTCGGTTTGTCTTTCGCCAAGGCAAGTCACTAAAATGAAGCATAGTACGTGATTTATTGTTCAAATTAATTTTTCGATTCGTCCCCAGTAGCACTGAAATTGGATTCATTCAATGCATCCAATTCACAACCAACCAATGATATTGGCAAGCTTTTAATTACCATCACTTGAACCGCAGTTAATTTCAATAATAATCCAGAATATTGCACTGTACAGCAAAATTTGCGTCAGTTACAGTTAGATTTCTGTTGGTCGAAAGATCGTTGTCATTAAATTGCTTACTTTATTCTCAGTCACATACGTTTGTACACAACAATTTTTTTTCCAATTTTCAAGTCGACGCTATTAGTTTTAGTGCCGACGAAGTCGAATTATTTGGGATCTTTCAACATTGCCATCTGGCTATTTCAAATTTGATTACAACATTTAGCATACCGCTGTTTATGATTTGATTTTTCCCTAAAGATATAAAACAATTACGTCAAACTTTCACGTTGAAGGTATTGAATTTTATTCATAAAAAAGAAAGTAACAGATGTTTACAAAGTTAAAAGTACTCGTATTGCTGTGTTATATTTAACTAATTAAGCGCACATTTATTAAAATTTCATAGCTTCATTTTCTTTCACTTGATGTACAATTTTTAAACGGACTTCAAATAGCGCGGCGATGTACTAAAAACCAAAAGATCCATAATTGGGAATGTAGCACAAAAATAATTTTTACAGTTTTGGAATCGTCTTTGACTGATCTTTAATCGTAGAAATGTGGTTCACCGAATTTCATGTTTTTAACCAACCCATCCACTATGGACACTTCTTAAACATCAAAAATTTCCTTGCATCACAGAAGAGGGATATGGCAGAGCTCCACTCATTCAGTAAGCTTACATGAATTCTATTTTTGAAAGAAATCTACTGCTTCATGATGATTCTAAAAAGCACATTTGAAAAGTAATTAATAGACTTGTCGATTACTAGACTGCTAGATGTTCTAACCAGCACATCGATGTGGATGCCTTCCAAAGAACAAATGTGTATATTGCTGATAAAACCCCCGAATCACGTGAGCGATAGTCACGTATACTTAACATGATGATACGATGGCCCCCAACTGAAATATAGGTTTTTTTTATTGCACCTTTACTCGTAGTCATCTCCAAAAATATAATGGAAGAAATTGAAATTGAAAATAACTGAGGTAAATCAAGGCAGGACTTATAGGACATGAAAAAGGTAAATATATGATTGCACTTTTGCCGTATATTCATTGCGAGTTCTATAAGCCATTTAAACATAAAAATGAATTTAGAAACTGGAAATTAATTTTAGTTTTGTCTAAGAAATGACACAAAGATTATAAATAAATATTGTAAATTTTGCTTACAAAATTTTGCTAATGTTTAATACGGTAATGGAGCCTTTCATTGGGTTGTTTAGAAAGTTCGTTCGGTTAATTCGTGACGTATAGTTCCTTCAACCATCATCATAACTTCCTCCCACCCCTTCGCTAAACTGTTTGCTATTGTTTACCTGTGTTCTCGTTCTAGTCGTAAGTGGTGATAGCGTTTTAACAAAAAATTTAGAAAGTCGAAAAAATGAGCGAAAAAGAGAATTTTAGGCATATTATGCTGTATTATTTCCGAAAAGGAAAAACAGCTGCTGAAGCTAGCCGAAAACTACAGCCTGTTTATAAAGAAAACGGACCTAATGAAAGAACTTGCCAGAAATGAAAGAACTCCCAGATCAGGGCGACCAAAAAAATTCTTTCCGAGGAGGTGAGAGATTTAATTGTGTTTTAACACCGTGCATTTGTTAGGGGAAAATCAATCTCAACTGTGCATGGAACCATAAAAGAGCTCGAATTTGTGAACAACCTCGATGTGTAGGTACCTTACTCTCTCGCCAAGGCCTCACACTGGCTTGCGGACCCTTTGGAAACTGTCACAACTTGGATGGGAAGTTTTACCTCAGCTACCACACACCCCTATTTTGCAGTCTGTGCAACCACTTAAGATATTTGAATTTCCATAACGATAAGGAAGTGAAGTTTTGTCTTTAGAAAAACCACGCGAGTTTTACGAGAGAGGAATTAGAAAGCTCCCATAGAGATGGGAATAAGTTATTAAAAAGGGAGAGATTACAAAATAGATTAAAATAATTATTTTCTTGTATATAAAGTTGCAAAAACATTTCTTTAAAAAACCAAACGAACTTTCAAAAACCACCCGATCCAATTTCGTTAGTTTTGGAAGTACCCCATTCGAATTCATACCATAAAGTCGAACTTCCAAAGCGACTACAAGCAAGTATATTTAGATTTTCTGAGAGCTAATTATCATAAAAATATTTTTTTGTTTAATGGTAAAATCATATAAAATTAAAACGCAAGCCTTGAAATATCTCGAAACAAATTAAATGGCACTTGGACCATTATCGTAATTACTAATTACTGGTTTGATATGGCAAGC
>JAHXMU010000657.1:1085373-1123067 GCA_019455685.1 Philornis downsi | reverse complement strand
GCCAGAGGGTTAAGTGGTAAAGAAAGAAAGTCGATGGAGTCTTGTGCGGCGTTTAAGAAAGCAAATTTGTTAAAAAATCCGTGTTTGTATAGGGAAATCTCAGTAATTTTGCACCACGATAACGCTTTATTTCACAAGCCTATCAATGCGAACGAATATGTGGTCAAAAGATGTACAAACATCGTGGAATAACCACCATATTTTGAAATGCAAACCGGTCAACATGCTTCGCAATGGTGCCTTCCGAAATCGAGAAAATCACGTGACAGTCGCTCGAAAGTCTAGGTAATGTCGCAGTTTTGTGCACACGGAATTCTTGTCAGAGCGTTAAGTGGTGAACAAAGAAAGTCATCTGAGTCTTGTGTGGCGTTTAAGAAAGCAAATTCATCAAAAAGTCCATGTTTGTATAGGGAAATCTCAGAAATTTTGCACCACGATTCCGTTTTATTTCACAAATCAGTCATCGTGCTTCGCAATGGTGCCTTCCGAAAACGGGAAAATCACGTCATCATCGATTGAAAGTATAGGTAATGTCGCGGTTTTGTGAACACGAAATACTTGAAGGGGGGTCAAGTGGTAAATAAAGAAAGTTATGAGGGGGTTGAGCGGTGTTTAAAACAGAAACTTCATCAAAAAGGCATTGTTTGTGGTGGGGAACCTCATAAATTTTGCACCACTATAACGCTTTATTTCACAAGCGTATCAATGCAAACGAATATGTGGTCAAAAACTATACAAATATCATCGCATAATCATCGTATTTATTTAAAATGTCTTTGACCGACTTTTTTTCATACTTAAACTAGAATTACTATTTCGAAGCACCCTTTCCAGTTGATAGAAGACATAAAGAAGAATTCGTCATGAGAACTGAAATCCTTTTCAGAAATTTCTTTTGAAAATTGCTTTGACTATTAAATTACACTGGTCTACAAATTTGGGGAGAAATTGACTGGAGAAACGAAGCATGTTTTTGAACTAATCTTGGTGCGCTGAATTCGAATCTGGCATACAAATTGGGCTATCACGTCTTGTTCATTTGTTATTGCATGCAGGCAATGCTGTAAAACACTGACTGACTGACTGACACTACAATTTCACAATTATTAATTTGACAGAAGTCCACATTCATTCTAACTCTTCGTAATAGTAGGGTTTAAGAATGCCAGGGAGACAGTGTGTTACCGATTAAAGCTATTTTTGCTTTGCGTCTGCTATGGTTGGAAAAAAGGATATTCCACATCAGAGTCATTAATATATGCATATTTTCGTTATTTTGGTTTTGCTGTCAGAAACTTGAACAAACCGTGGACACCGACAATATTTTGCAATAGTTGCAGAACTGTTTTATGCAAGTGGTCAAATGGCAAGAAGATCTATTTCGATTTTTCAATTCCAGTGCTTTGGGGAGATCTAAGTAACCAACAAACTGATTGTGGTTTCTGTTTAACAAACGTTGCTGGATTCACAAGGTGTCACTCGTCAGTATTAGCATATTAATTTGGAAAGATTTACTCTGAAAGTGGTGCAAAAATTTTTGAATGAACAATAAATATTTTTTATTTTATTGACCAATTCCTGTAAAAATTACAAAATGTACGTTATTGAAGCGCATTGGAATTTTATATTACGTTTATGTTTAAGAAATCCTTTTTGTTTTAATAAATAAACTAAATGAATAAAATTTCGGTTACTTTAGTATGTTTAAATAAAACGTTCTAAATTGTATGCAAACGAATCATCTATGATTGAGAGCATTCTTGACAGGGTTTTTTGAAATGTACAAAAGTTTTTCCTTATAAATCTATGTTACCAGTGTACAGTTTTTACATTTCTTTATGTGGACTCAAACAAAAGTGGTAGTTTTACTCAATAAAAGTAGAAACTCTGCATAATGGAAATCTATTCGAATAACAAAGACGAACGCAAATAGTTTTGCATTTGCTTTTCCAACGAACTGAGCAATCTGTTTTATGGAAACACCGCATTTAATGTGAATGTCCCACTGTGCACGCTGGATGTGGTAGCGATTTCTTATAGCAGCTCAGATTGTGGCAGTAGTGGCGGTGTGGTAATGGTGGTGTTGGTGCTGCTGAGCCTTGATGATGTCTGTATGTTTATGTGTGCGAGGGTTCATCACTGGTTGTGTGTCAGTACCGCAACAGTTACTTTTATTTTATGATGCGTCAGCTTTAAAAGGCATAAAAATGCGATGCGGCATAAAAACAACAGACAAAAGTAAAAGCAAGACAAAACAGATCAGGGACTTGAAATGAAAAAGCATCAATTTTTTTTTGCTGTTTTGTTCAATGTACATAAAAATGTATGTACACTAAACTACACTCGTATACATCACAAGTTATAAACGAATAAAAATACTGAAATTTAAAGCACAAAAAATAAAAAAAAATCAAAAAAAAAAAAAAAAATAAAAATAAAAAGCAACCAAGATTTGTAAAAAAGCAAAACTAAAATTAAATGTAGGTCGACGAGCACAAAATTGTACTACTGCTGGTGCACAGATTTTAATTTTGTTGTTGCTGTTGTTATTATTTCTGACGTAAAACTTGAAAAAAAAGTTTGAATAAAGCGGAATGCAGCTACAATATTTGTCAGGCAGCAGCAGGTGCTTTTGTCAGATTCAGCACCCCAACTCACTGCTGCTGCCTTACATGTGATTGAAGTGTAGGCCAGGAAGAATTTTTCAAGTTAGAAATTTCAACGAAATCATATTTCTTGATTAAAAATGAGGCATTAGGTTAGATTAAATTCTTTAAACATTCGATTTTAAGTGTCATCACAGTGAAAATGGATATTTGCAACGAAATGTTTAATTAATCACACAAGTATTTCTCCCATAGGAATAATCATGTTATTAAGAATGAAATCAGTACGTGTATTGTCTCATTGGTAAAGAGTTTTGATGCCGTAAGGAACAAGAGTCGAAAGAGGTCCTTACAAAATTTGAATAGAGCCCATGAGCAATATGGTGATTATTTTCGGTAGAAATGGATGATGTGGCCCAGCTGAAAAGGTCTGAATTATAAAGGTATTGACTTATATGGGCTATGGAAGGGTAAGATAATAAAAATACATCCCAATTTTAAATTTTATCATATATTTTTGCAGTACAAACTATTGCACCAAGTACGTGAAGTTCTGCTGATTAATCAATTTGTTGTAGCTCATCTTTCACCGTCGAAAAAATACAACAGGCGTTTACATTTTGTATTTTACTTAACCAAGAAATCATCATATATAATATAGTTGTAAAGAATTGACTCTTTTATTTAAAGAGAGTAGGTAGTGGAATGTGAAAGAGATGAAATATTGCACTCGATTGGTAAGCTGAGTAATAGGTCAAAGAATTGAATTTTCCAAAATTGTGTAAATCCATATAATTTACACTCTGGTAACATTGAAAAAATATGAGAAATTACAATTTCATAACTATTTGATCAGAAGAGGGAGGAAATAGTAAACAAAAAACCAGAATTGGAGTTTTGTCCAATAAGTGGGTTTATATGGATGCTAACCGTTTCGCCTGTAGATTGCAAGTGATCGATTGCTATGTCTGATTTTACCTACTAACGCTTTTACCTGCTATGTTTGAGGGGAAAAGTTTTTGTATTTTTTCATTTTTTATAGTTTTCATTTGCATCTTTAAAATATTCTAAATTTAATTCACAATAGAAGTAGTTTGGCATGATTGTAGTAAAGAAGTTTAACAAATTCACAATAGTAAAGAATGTATCCGCAGGTTTTACAAATTCATTTAATTTATATTATTTAGCTTCATATTTCATTAAATTCAAAATTGTGTAGAATTTAATAGGCAATAAGTAGTAATAGTAAGTAGTCGTAAGTTGTTTAAAAAACAGCAATTTAAACAATAGTAAAAATAAATACATTATTTTTCCACTAGATGGCTTTGGTAGTCTGTATTCCACGTTATATAATTATGATCGAGTTAAGCTAGATGGCGTTAGAAACATAAGTTTACGTACTCAAAAGTTATTCAGATAATTTTGTGACTGCTTGACTCAGTATTGTCTGAGCATGCGTCTATTGTGAACACCAGCAAAGAGGAAATATGCCATGTTTTGCAGGTTTCCTTCGATAAGGGTAAAACCTCAAGCCAGATTACCGAAAATGTGAATAGTATTTATTGTCCTGGCACTGTAACGGCCAATTATACACAAGTTTGGTTTTGTATATTCCGTTTTGGCAATGTTGAAGTCAAAGATGTACTACGCTCTAGAAGACTAGTTATTAAAAATGTGGATAAAATAATGGGAATTGTCAAGTCTAACCTTTACATGTGTACTTTTCCGATATGACACAAAATGCTTCTGGGAGGCTGCATACAAAGAGAAGCTTGTTGCACGACTGCTACACAAATCAATGCAAAAAAACTTATGGAACAAATTTAAGTCTACGAATCACTTCTGAATCACAAAAAAATCGTCCCATTTCTGAAGCGAATGGTGACTGATAGTGGAAAGTGTATCATTCACGAGAAAATCAAACGAAAACGATCATAGTCGAATTGCTGTAAAGCGGCGCAACCGGTGGCTAAGCCAGGAGTGATGTCTGGAAACATTTCCTGTGTGTGTGCTGTGGAATTGGCATAAAATCATTAACTATGAACTATTTCCATACATCCGAAATCATAATTCGGACCTGATTTATCAACTATTTAATTACTGGAGGAGGCCAAGGGAGGTTTGCGTGTGTCTCACCGTGAGGGAAGTGCTAATCATCAATTACAATGCGATTGCCAGAACTCGTCTGGGATGATCAAGTTAACCTGGCCTGTTTAGGAACAAGGTCTCTTAGGAGCAAGCTAGCGCAACTGTCAGCACTTTCTTCCAGCCAGAAAATACAAAATGGATTATGCTAATATGGAACAATAGTGTAGGTGAGACTTATCTTACCACCTCTGCTACTCTATGGGTCTGTAGCACCCGAATGCAAAGCGACTTCATATTCGAAGATAAAGACTCTACCAGCGATTTTGGTTTTAACCAACAATCTGCGTGATGCTCCCACTAGGGATCTAACACTAAATAAGCAGGCAGGACTTCCATCACGGGCTTACTGATCCCCACGCTACCGGTCAAACTCAAAGAAAGGAAACAATCTGTGCGTTAAATTAGGACAAAATTAAGCCAGGCACATTGACAGAGACTAGCAGAAGTTCCTTAAACATTGCAAAAAGATTCTTGTGCATCCATCTTATAGTCAGAGCATAACGCAAAGTAATTACCCATCTATTGTGAATGATTGAAATGGTGAAAAATAGATTTCAAGAGAAACTTGTAAAAACCGACTGTCGCAGGCATAAAGGAATTGCCTTCAAAATGGCAACAATTTGTTTTTTTTTAAAGGTGGAAATATGTATTGACACTGATAGCAACCGCTTACCAAAGTAACTTAGGGAAAATGAAATACTACCAAATTTTTGAATGAAAATCGTAGTAGTCCCATAGATATGGATAGATATCTCTAGTTATAGCAGTTTGACACAGAGAAATGTTTTTCCATCTATTCTTAACATTAAAACAACACGCATTTTCTCTTAGTTTTCATGTCCCTGTAAAGGAGTTCGTGCATACGACTGTGTAAGTGTGTGAGTTGATTTTTTGCATTATATATTATGGCTGACTGTTACATAAATCTGTTATTTTATTTATTTCCGGTATTTACTTTTGTGGGTCTCCTGCATATCACAATTTTAGGAAATTTGAAGTTCCCTGTTTTTGTTTCTAGCAGGCTATTTATTTAATTGTCTCATTCTCTTCTTTGTTTGGGTATTCCCTTTTACTGTGTTCACTTACATCGATATACAAACACACGCTAATGCAGGTGTGGTGAATAATACTTTTTGGGGGAGATGGTGGGGAAGAAGGCAATCAAAGAAATTATGCGAAACTTTGGGGCTCTCTATACGTTGGTTTGGTTGACATTTGTGGCCTCCTTGTGATTTTATGTTTTATTACCCACAATTTTTCCTTTTTTAAATGAATCTGGTTTTAAATTTATACACTACGGTATATACCTATAGGTAGTTTGTCCGGCTCTTGTGCCTGCGGCGATAATGACGTGTTTGTGTGTACGTATGTGGGTGTGAGTGTGTGGTTAGAAAGAAACGTACGTTTGTATTTGCAATTTCAGCTTCGTTGTTTCAATGCATAAATGAAGAAATCGTTTTCAACAGATTTGTTTAAATTATTTTTTTATCTTTGTTCCTCCAGACGCACCTGGTAATTGTCTTTCCTTTGTCTTTGTTTTAAGGAGATATTTCACTATCTTATTCGGACTTAAGGAAGTTTTCTTATGTTTTTTTTTTTTTAACTAATAAGTGTGTGTGTGTGTGTGTGTGTATGAGTGTGCGTGCAATCGCCTAAAGTCTTGTGATGATACTGGCTTTTTAGAATCCATATACTTTGCAGCAAAGAATTTTTATTCCTTACAATGCAATATCATACAATGCAGCAACATTACTACAAAGGACGACTAAAAATTAATATTTTTATCTCTAAAACTAAAGCCCATATTAATAAGTTAAGTGCCTTTGTAAACGTCTAATGTTATACACATTCTTGAGCTACAATTTTAGCTCTCACACATTTACATCTTTTCGAAAATAATTTGAACAATAAAAAAAATGGTTGTCTTGCCTTTAATTGAATTTCGTTGAGTGTAGTTGTAATCGCCCACATTTGTTCCAAATAAGAAAATGCTTTAATTCATGAAACAATAAATTGTCCTTGTTCATCGACAAAATCGATAGCGCCAATCATCGTTCAAAAAGATTGTAATAACACAGCGCAATTTCGGTCAACACCATGTTTTAATAACTATTCATGTACGAACATATATTTCAGAACAAAAATGGTCTCAGCCCCATCAAGACATACTGGAGATTAGTTGGCAAGAAACACATATAAAGTAATTACAAATTTAAATATTTTATATTATTTATGTTTGAGGTTGTAAAATAAGTCTCAGGACTGTTTCAAACTTTCAAGAGAAACATTTCAAGGTTTTGCGAAAGGAATTTTTTTTGTTCACTTTTAAAATGCGATATTCTGTTTTTCTTTTCATATTTACAAGCAAATTGTTGTGGGTAACAGCTAAATTCCCACTGTTTGTTAGCAGATGGCGCCAGCTGTAAGTGATAGTCGATTCTGCCATAACCTAAATGTCATGAGCCAATCTTAGGCATATGATAAACATACCGCCTCAACACAATAGTGGCTTTCTTTTGACGTCAAATTCCTTTGGTTGTGTGAATAGTTATGATTTTGTGCTAAATAATCGTCATATGAAGGAAGTATTGATTTTCTTCTTTCAATCGACGGAAACGGCGGCTGAAGCTCATCGAGAGCATCAAAATATTTACGGAGTAGCTGCCTTAAGTGAAACAATGTGTCCAGATTGGTTCCGTCGCTTTAAAGAAGGTGATTTTTATGCAAACGATTGTTTGCGTAAAGGAAGATGAAAAATCTTCGAAGACACTGAATTGACGGCATTACTTGATGCTGATCCGTGTCGAACGCAGGTAGAGCTTGCTTGAAGGAGTTGCCCGCCAAGCCATTTCCAAGCAATTGCATGCATTTGGAATGATTCAAAAGCAAGGAACTTGGCTTCATTATGAGTTGAAGCTAAGGGACTTTGAAAGCCTTTTTTTTCGCCTGCGAATAACTGCTTCAGCGACAGAAAAAATAGAGGGTTTTCTTAATCGTATTGCCGCGGATGATGAAACATGGATTCGTTACAACAACTCAAAGAAAAGACAGTCACAGGGGTTGCTCGGTCATGCTTCCATGTCGTCGCTTTGTCCGAATATTCACGCTGCGATGGTTAAATTCTGCATTTGGTGGGACCAAGTCGGTGTTATTTACTACGAGCCGTTAACATTAAGCGAAACATCACTGGGGATCGGTATCGACTTTAATTAATGCGATTTAGTCGAGCTCTGCGCGAGAAATGCTCACAATACGCGGAGAGACCTGAAAAAGTGATTCTTCCACATGACATCACTCGGTCTCACGTGGCCAAGCCCATTAGAACCTACCTGGAAACGCTTAAATGGGAAGTCTTATCACATTCACCACCTTCTCTAGATATTTCGCCGTCCGATTATAACTTTTTCCGTTCGAAAGCACACGGTCTGACTGGCCAGCAGTTCTACTCATATGACGACATCAATAATTGACCAGATTCGTGGATGGCATCAAATGAAAAACAATTTAGCCGTGACGGAATTCGAGAATTGCCAGAAAGATAGGAAAAAGTAGTAGCTAGCAATGAACAATACTTTCAGTGAATTATTTATGAACATGTTTTCATAATAAAATTGTATTTTTATAAAAAAAAAAAAACAGCGAGATCTTAGTTGAGCTTTTATATATTCTAGATTACAGATGTATTGAATGCGTTGTTTGGTGGTTTATAGTCTGCTTTTAGGTGTTCTTAGATTTTGTCTATGTTTTGAATATATAGACGATTGAATCTAGGAAAAACTATCGGTACGGTAGCCAGAAATCATCAGACTCTTAAAATTCTTCAAACTCTTTTATGAAATCTACAAATATGGAATGTACAAACATTAACATACAGTGATGTAGTTGAATGATAATTTGGTAAATTATATATTTTTTCTGTGCTTTATCCTGCACAGTTTAGAACGGTTTTATAACATTTGTCCTTTTGTAAACATATGTTACTGCCACGTAAATTCGGCGACTCGGTCACTTAATATTTTAGTAGCTGGTAACGGGAGCAGTGTGATCGGTCAGTATTCACACGTACGAGTATTACACCCAATACGGTAGTTGACATCCTACTTTAGCCTCTAACTAACTACGCCAGATATTTATATTATATCATATGTTATAATAAATCCCGATTGTTGATAGGAGAAAGATATCAACCCGGAAACATGGCTATCCCTTGACTACAAAATTAAGTTATAAAAAGTAATAAAAATGAGAAAGATGTTTTTATGTCATTGATATAGGTTTCATCCGCCCAGGACATTGAACACTCAGATTCCGATTGTCAGTTCATTTGTTCAAAACAAGGTGGATTCCAGGAAAACGTAACTTACTTTCACTTACTGTTGACTGTAGATTTTCTCGTTCGACAGATAACTTCCGCTCGCCACTTTAATGTTTGTAAACTAAAATATTGTTGTTGTCTGACAGCACATAGATTTAGATGTGGGTAATCTATGACATAAATTTTGATCGGTGTCATCAGTTTGTTGTAAATGGCTTCTCCTACAACCCAACCTCCGGAAAATGACCTATACACAAATTAAATATATGACTTGAAAAGCCGTATTTTTGCAGGAAAGGACATCCGCTTTTGGCAAATAAATTGCAATAGGATCCTCTGTACTGTTTAACAACTTTCCCCCGTCGATTCCGTTTTTTTTTTCTTTCACCATGGCAATAACCTTCTTTTTCGATGTCCTCTTTATATTAACCTCTTGAAACTTAAAATGGGAATGGAAATTGGAGGCAGACATCCCGTCGTGGTGATTAAGAATCTCTTACCGAAGAGGATATGATTGCCTTGGTGCACACCGCATTTTAAGTTTTTTTTTTTTTTGTTTGAGTTTCTGGAGATGGCCCAGATATGCGTTTGTACTCCACTCTCCCACGATATTAGAAGAATGACTTTTTGATCTTTTGGCACATGACCAATCTGGCGTGCTTGATTTATAGATATATTCAATTCACAACCTCCTCGACCCGGAAAACTAACTCGATGGAATCGATCATTGGAAGTGTTCCAACTGAATGCTGCTTTTGAAGTTATTGTTTTGTTTTTAGGCTGCTGGACTTGACGCGTCCACGATACTAACAGCAAGACTTCTCGGCATTCTACTACACGGTCAATCCAGACTAGACTCTACTGCTAATGGAATAAGTTTGTTTTATCGATGTCGTTCCTTTCACATTCGCCGATATAGCCTCCCAAAATAAGACCATTTCACGTACCATCATTTGAGTTTTGATGCAACAAATTCAATGTGAGGAATCATCTCTAGATTGCAGGTTTCTGGGAGTTTGAAATCTGATGCCGTGTAAATTCGCTAAATATAGGGTTATCCATTTTCGGTTTTAAAATTAAAGTTATATAAAATACACATAAGGCAATGGCATCGACGAGAGTTATATTTCATTATAATGTTTAGACGTTGCTATTATATAAGAAATACAGTGTCATTTAAATGACCGCCTCTGGATTGGTTGCAGCAGTGGATCCTCCAGCGTCATTTTCAAAAGAAAAAAACAAGAGCCAATTACGCCTTCGAACCATAACGCTCACCGAACTGCCAATTTTTCCAGATGTCATTGCTTTTCTGGTCGCAGCAGTGCAACCTTCACCGTCATTTTCAAACAATACTATCCAATGACTCCTCCACACTATAATGTGCGCCAAAGAGCCACTTTTTCCGGATGCAATTAGTTTTCCACAATCACTTCTGGGCTCTTCGAGCTCCATATGAGACAATTTTGCTTGTTGACGTAACTACCGGGGGGAAATGAGCTTCATCCCTGAAGAAAATTTTCGTTTGATTGAAAGCCCACGTTTGAATCACCACTTTTGTATATGTAGTAAGTTTTAACTATTCGGTTGTTAAAGAATCCATATTCGTAACTGGCAAACCTTTCTGTAAATAAATAACACTTCAAATGACAGGTATTTAATAGTTGGCAGCTTTGCCAGACCGGCGGCTTTGAAACGACTAAATCGATAAGCCTATATATGTCTTCATAGGGTATAAAGGCATTTGTGTTTATATTCTTTGAACGTTCCCTTATCTGCACTCACTACGAAATAGGTAGGTTTTTATAATACGCCACTTCAAACCACTCTTCACTGAAATCATATTTTTATGTGGTTCTATAGCGCTTTTAAATTCCAGTAACATATTAAAAGAATTTTTGCAATCACTGGCAAAATCGGTAGCTTTATATTTTGATAAGTCTAAAATATATATTTCTGCCCTTCTTATTTTACTAAAATTTCCCAGAATCTAACGTAGTCGCATTTATTTACAAACATTTTTGTGGTAATAAGCGATAACACTCAGCTGCCACAAATTATTATTGATATTATTCAATAACAATCATACGCCTCCACAGCTACAAAATTTAATAACACTCATACGAGTACATCCCCAAGGACAAGTTGGAAATTTTCAAGCAAAATTACACGAATGAATGTGACAATTCAATTTTGTGAAACTTTAAATTCAATCTATTTATGCCATCAAGACTTCTTCTCATTGATATGCAAATCACGCTTTATTTAAATTGTATCATTAAAACAACGTGATGAAGTCGCTGGCAACAGCCGCAGCAATGCCGACAAGAACTCGGATGTTTCCGGCAAAACACTGAGTTTGCAGAGTATTCATTAATACTTAACGTCTGTCTATTCCTTCGTGATACATGGCACAACAGCGTTGGTATTAAGTCCTTGTTAAATTATTCATAAATTAGTAACGTTCCCATTCTAGTTGTCACTTGTCGGAGAGAGACTGATTGTTTGCTCTCTTCTGTGTATCCTTCTCCTTCGATTTAATTTGATGTGTTTCATTTTAATAGAGTTTTATTTTGTCGTGCCTCTGTCTTTTTTGTTCTCTCTGTACTTGTCTTTAACTATAATGCATATACATTTTAGCGTAATTGTAACAAATTATCAAACAATGCTTTTGAGCCCTCCAGAACACACATAGTTCCCTAGTTTGGAAGCGCCGGCAAAAACAAGACAGTCACTAAAAGAGGGAAAAGTGATATTAAGTCTATCCTATAGCAGGGTAGAGATGCTCGAAACGAAGTATGGCATTAGTCTGATGACAAGCTAAATTCCTGGGTTTACCAAAACAAAAAAAAAAGGTTGAATTGAGAGGGAAAAAATGATGACAGCGTATGAAAAGCCGAGTAAATCGCAGCGACGTGACATAAATTTGTCACAAAGAATGGCTTCTTTCGCAATATTAAATGGAGTGGTTGACATCAAAGAAAAGGGCTAGTTTTAGTTGATAAATTTGATAGAGTACTTTCTTTAAAATCATTTCACGGATGGAGTTAGTCAAGCAACATCTCAATTAAGGTCGGACATTTGCTAATTTTATGTTAGTGATCTTAATGCCTGGCCTAATATTTGGCTTTTTAAGCCCACTTCATTTAAACTAATTCAAAAACTAAAAGTCCGTAAAATTGTTCATAGAAAATGCTACAAATTGTCACATACTCGTATAATAAAATTTATATTACTATCATTAAGAAAATCTATGTTTAGTATAATAAGTATTATACTTTAGGCCAAATTTGTATCATCCAAATTAAATGTCATTTTATAATTAGCGCAATTTATTTGGATTCTATTCAACATCTATTAGTATATTTCAGAATTGTAACAGTGCTGTAGTTGTGCATATCACATTATAGCTTTTGCCTGTTGACATTCAATGTATTGCATAGAAATGTATTATTTTAATACATTGAGTATATAATTATTGTATTAATTAAATTCAGTATATTTGGTTTCATAGTAATTATATCAGAGATAAAAAAGGAACCCAAAATCAATACAAACGCATGTATTTAATTATTTCCTGGTCATTTTTGTAGCGGCAAAATATTTTGATAATAATAATGAAAGAAAATCTAAATCACCTCCTTCCGGCGTTCTGTGGGAACGCACTTTGTACGCAAATGAATCATATAAAAATAAGAGGCGTCCTTAGTCAATAAAAGTCACAATCACAGTATAGAAAAAATTATATTATCTATATATATAAAAATCAATTGCTGTGCGTTAGTCTCGCTAAAGTTCGAGAACGGTTGGACCGATTTGGCTCATTTTGGTCTTAAATTATTGGTAGAGTATTCCGGAAGGTTTAGAAGGTTTTATTTGAAGTGATAGATGGCGTTGGAGATGAGATTTTTGCAATTAATTTTTTTTACCACATTAACATTTTGAAGGCAAAACAACGTTTGCCGGGTCAGCTAGTTTTATATATTAATTTAAACATACCCAAGTCTGCTGAGTTGTAAATATTACAAATCTATTGAAAATTAAGCAGTGAAATAATAAAGTGATCATAAAATTAATATTAAAGTTTAAAACGAAAGCGTGTAGGATTAATTTGAAAGGGATGGCGAATAACGTATGGAAAAATACTTTGCGATATACACCTTAAATACGCTTACGTTCTGATAGGAGCAGCTTCAGTCTTTTTGTAAGTGTCCTGAACAAAATACACGGATATCCAGGAAACGAATATGACATACACCGGTAAATAATCTTCCTCAAGATTCAATAATCTGATTCAAATTCTGACAGAGAAAACAAGAATTTGTTTTGTTGTCCCTTTTATGGCAATGATTCAAATTTAATTTTATTACCAATCTCTAATTCACAAATTTGAGAGAAATACCGCAGAAGAAGTCATAGCGTTTAAACTCAAAAACTATTTTTCACTTGGTTTTAGTTCTCTGTAATGATATAACTTGTAGTGCATTCAATGAACCAAAATGGACGGTCGGCGAGAAATTGAGCTTGTTTTCATTTGAAAACTGATTTATTAGTGAAACTATTTATATTGTGGTCCTCGGCAACCCAGGTGTCATTAAGTGTTGCTGGAAAGTTCGACATTTTTGATCTTTATCCAAAAACTTGTTGAAATTTGAGGACAAATTGTGTTGCTTGTAATTACTTGAATGGCAAGGCAGCATTGATGATTACTTAATTCCTTCGATTAATTCCACATTTCGAGGTGAGAGAGGGTATATCCCTCCTCTGTCACCGTGATGAGTTGACACAGCAAGCCTAAACATAATCGTGTTTTTTCCGACTATCTAAATCTCATACCCAATTTGGCAGTAAAAGCAACATCATGGTTTAAGGCAAAGAGTAAAGGGTACTCATGGCCTGCTGGTAGAGCTATAAATACCGGTGTTTGTAAGATTGCAACCCGTTTCTCCTAATTGAATTCCTGCTCAGTGATTGGTCGTAGAAAAGGCGGCAACAGTCTTTTACATATCGCATATAAAGCTCTGTTGTCTATGTCCTATTACATAACATAATCAATTTTATTACCAATCTCTAAATATTCAAAAATCCCACCAAAATATAAGATAAAATCAAAGCTTTTTAACTCAAAAAATATTTTTCACTTAACTTTGGCTCACTGTATTGATGTAACTGGAAGTGCATTCAAGGCACCAAAGCGGACGGTCGGCGAGAAATTCGAAACGTTTTCATTTGAAGACTACATTACGAATGAAACTATTTATGTTTTGATCCCCGGCAAACCAAGTGTCATTAAGTGCTACTGGAAGGTTCGACATTTTTGACCGTATCTTCATTCAAAGACTTGTTAAAATTTGTTAACAATTTGGATTGCTTATAATGGCTTGAATGGCAAAGGAGCATCGATGATTACTTGCTTCCTTCAATTACTTCCACATTTCAAGATGCCTAAACACAATCGTCTTTTCTCAAACTATCTAAATCTCATCCATAATTTGGTAGGAACAGCAACATCATGATTTAAGGCAAAAAGTAATTAGTACACATGGCTTGCTGGCAGAGTTATTAATATCGGTGTTTACAAGATGAAAATACGTTCTCACTAAATGAATCCTTGCTCAGTGATTGACCATTGAAAAGGCAACCGTAGTATAGGGTGATTTTTGAAGATTTAAGTTTTACAGGTTGGCTAATGGCGTCCAAACATCATCTGTCAAAGTGAAAAGTGTACAGTATACTCTGCCATTTCATCAAGGAAACACTAACAAACGAGTAACGATTGCAAATCGTTGAAATTTATTATCAAAATTCGTGCTCTGTGACAAATGTGCATCGTTAGATACGGCCATTTCATGATAATCGACTTGCTGAATGAACAATTCGTGTCGTTATCTCCAAATTTCGGTCCAAATTTACTTTGTTGGACATAAAACCATCGACTCGCATGCGTAGAATGCGTGCCAAAGAAAATAATGCAGCCGTAGCGACCAGTGTTAATGACAATCGTGAAATGTCAATTCGTCGCCGTTCTCAGCGATTGAACATGTGTCCACAAGAAATTTTTCTGCCCTAAATTGGCTGAATTGAATTTGGTTGACATGTGGTTTCATCAAGACGGTGCAACATGCCACACTGCTCGTGAAACAATATATTTCTCGATTTGACCCTGTGAGTTGGCCCCCAAAATCTTGCAATTTAACGCCTCTTGATTACTTCTTGTGGGGTTATGTCAAGTCGTTAGTCAATGAGGACAAGCCGAACACTGTTGAAGCCTTAACTCGCGTTATTCGTGGAATACAGGCGGAAATGTAAAATGTTTATGTTCGCGGATGACATATGTCTCTTATATAATAATATTCATCCAATGGTTTTGAAAACGCAGATCGAGTATGATGCATCAATGTTATTTGAATATGCAAGACTAAACAAGTTACATTTAAATGGCGATAATACAAATTTCGTAAGATTTCGACCGTATTTATTGAGCCGTGAAACAGAGATGTCAGTTTGCATTGACGGATGGGAGACAGGATAAATACCGCATTATTTTTATAAAACTTACCAAATATGCTTTTGCATAATATTTTGTGGGATTGTAGCTGGAGATTGCGAATAAGTTGAATAAGTTGATTTTCTCGAACTCAATATTTTTCCTGTAATTCCCAATTCGTTGAAGGCTGCAAACTAAATTTGTGTCCATTAGAGTGGATTGTAATGTGCGACAAAATTTGATAAGATAGATCTATAAAGTATGCCTTTTCTGGCAGCTCAAATAAAAATTACAGATATAATTCTAATATTGTTAGTTTTTTACATTTTCATTTCAAATGATTGATAAACTTAGTCGTCACAAAAAGAGGACTGCATTGCCGTATGCTTTTATTACCCCCCATACAAACTGACCCATTTATGAAATCAATTTTTTTTCTGTAATTCCAAATTCAAAGAGGAAAACTAAGCGGTTTATCCCAGTCACGATTGGCACCTTACATATTAATGGAACGTGTACATAGAGTGAAGATAAATTTATGTTCGTTCACCGGAGTGAAATTTCCGAATTAGTTGAGGTAAATATATTTTAACTCCACTTAGAAGAATTACAAATGCGTGAGGGGAGTATATTATTATTATTCATGGATTAATTACAAATTTTAATGTTTAAACGAAGTGAAATATCTTTTATTGACATTTTTCCACGTTTCTTTAAGGGCACTCCTTTTTAGGAAAATATTTGACCATCTCCCAGCTAAAATCTTTTATTCTAAAGTATTCTTTTACCCTCTTGTTAAACTATGTATGTTTATCTTCTAATGTATTCTACATACATGACCAACAATTAACAGATTTACTTGGAAACTAGAACAAAATTCAAAACGTTCATAACTAAAACAATGGATATATGTAAGTGGATGGACAGAATGTATACTAAGAGAGAGTGGCATATGCATCATAGTATGCATACCAGATTCCAGAACACAAGTGCTAAACTACATAAAGAATAAAAGAAACTAGTATAAAATGAAGGAAATGAAAAGTAATGTAATATGCGATATATAGGACAAATATAACTTTTCTGAGCATGTAATGCAGTCTTCCAGCGTCCAACATAAGTGTGTAGGAGCGAAATATATTTCATTCCTTTTTATATAGCAAAATCCTAAATTTTAACTCTTCATCGTGTTGAATATTTGGTTTCTGTTATGTTTAGCTTTTCCTTTGTTTTTCCTTTATTTTCTTACAAATATTTGCTCATCTAAGTATCTTCGCTCTCAATGTGCCATCTGGCGCAGTAAATGTCCACCTGTGAATGTGTTACATGAATAACAACCCATGTGCCAGTAGTGCGTTTACGGTGTTGTAGCTACGAGTACATTTCTAGTTTACGAGTATACTCGTATGTGTATGCACAGTGCCAAAATCACATACACAGTCACTGTTTCTGTACACAGAAAATACCAGTTTACGGGTGTGTACGTTTGTTTGCATTGCCAGTGACAGGTAAATACTCAGACATTTAAGTAAATAAGCGATCTTATGCATGTGTGTTTACACCAGAGGTTATGTGTATTTGTCTGTTTGTTATTTCTGGCCGGGAGTTTGTTTTATTTCTGGTTAAAATAAATAAATTCTTATTTTCAGAACTTTTTGGAGTAGAAATAAATGGCGTGTGAAATATAATTAAACCGGGAAGGGTAACAACGATATGAAATTATTTAATTCGCTGAGCTATAAGAGATATTAAATGATACCCCAGATACCATAGTAGATACAATTACCTGCATATTTGACAAAATTGTAATAGCAAGTCCAACACTTTTGATTCAATTTTATATTTACCTGGAAGTAATAAGAAAAAAGTATTTAAACTAGTTGAGTACTTCTCAAATTTTGATATTAAAGAAAAACAGCAGTATTTAAAATATTTATCATGTCATGGCTAGTGCACAACTATTAGGTGAGCAACTAAGTTCCCACTGTTTGGAAAAAGTGCTGCCAGCTGTACGATTTTGCCATAATCTAAACATTACAAGCCAAGCTTAGGCATATTGTAAACATACCGCCTCGACACAATAGTGATTTCTTTTTTACTTCATATTCTTTGGGTTGTGTGATTACATACGATTTTGTTTCATCAATACTTCCTGCATATGCCGATTATATGTGCCGGAAGTATTGATTTTCTTCTTTCAACCGAGGAAAGCGGCGGCCGAAGCTCATCGAGAGCCTCAAAACGCTTACAGAGATACTGCTTTAAGTGAAATAACGTGACGAGATTGATTCCATCGCTTTAAAGATGATGATTTTGATGTTGACGACCGTTCTTCGAAGACACTGAATTGACGGCATTACTTGATGGGGATCCGTGTCGAACTCAGGCAGAGTTTACTTTAGTAATAAAAGATACCCGCCAAACCATTTCTAAGCGATTGCATGCATTAGGAATGATTCAAAAGTAAGAAACTTGGGTTCCTTATGAGTTGAAACCAAGGAACGTTGGGCGTCGTTTTTTCGCCTGTGAACAACTGCTTCAGCGACAAAAAATGGAAGGGGTTTCTTAATCGCATTGTGATGCTGGATCAGCTACTACGAGTATGTACAAATAATTGCTAATAGACACACGATATAGAATTAAGAACCAAAATCTTAAAAATATTGATTTTGTAGACAAACAGAAAATTCTGGCTGGCAAAATTTCAGCATCAAATTTAATATGTATCAGATTTAATGTGTAAACCGCAGCAAAATGAAAAACAATAAAAATGTTAAGATTGTCGCAGTATGGAGACTCTCATTTAAATATTATATTCCATTGTCTTATCAACTTTGGATTATGCCTCAATAATTTATTCTTCTGCTACGACGAAATCTCGTTTATAAACTTTCAGTCTTGTCTTAAACACAGAAATCCAGGACTATCTATCGAAGCATTTAGAACTAGTCCAGCTAAGAACATGGCCTCCTCTTCGAGACTATTAGGGAACTAAAAGCAATCATAAAATAGAATATGAGGGTTAAATCTTAAAGTGTATTTCTTACGAATTAAGAGAAAATCGCACAACTCAGGCCAAAGTCATCAAGATATTATTGAATACTAGCCGACCCGGCAAACGTTGCTTTGCCATCAAATTTTATTTTTATTGGAAATGTTTCATGACAATCGGTCTAATTTTTTGTTTGTATGGGAGGTACCACGCCCCTTTGTCAAATTGGACCGAATTGTAAATCTAAACCATCCCGGGCACCACCCAGACGCATATACAAAAATTTATGCAAAGGGGTCCAGCCGTTTAGGAGCCGTCCGTACAGTAGAATTACATATATAAAGATATTTTAAAGCTGTTGTAGAATTGGTCGAAATAAGGTAAAGATACAATCTAGCGATAGACTCGATCAAAACCAAGTATTTATCATTGGTGCTTCCCAGGAGTTTTCCGAAAATAAACATCGAATTTTCTCTCATGTAGTGCCGCAAAAAAAGAAATATTGCGTATAGAAATTCGGAAACATTTTTTGAAACTCATAAATACCGAATACTATAGTAACATTAATGAAAAAGCTGAGCTTGCAGCTCTGGCAGAAAATTATATGAATTTCTGGTGTATTCATAATTACCCATCAAATATGAATTATTGGCAATAAATGCATGTCTGGAATTCGATCTATATAATACTCATTTTGTCTGATATCAAAAGCTTTTTATAAGATTTGGAAGGTCTAAAATTTCAATTAATTAGCCAATTTATATGGGCGGTATCAGGAGGGTCATGGCTATAGCCCCCATTTCCATGTTCAAGAACCCAGTGCTACATGAATCCTAGAATATGAGGGTTAAATCGATAATTTGCTTCCCATGTACAAAAAGGGTCATGCTTGCTAAGGCGATCTTTTTCAAGTTCTATACAGAAATGTTAATAAGTATAGAGCAGAAAGATTTAAATCACTGAATCCCTTTATTTAGAAATTACAGAGGAAAAATCGTATTTCGGAAAATCTGCAAATTTCCATGGGAGATACAAAAGGGATATGCAAATACGGGCTGCTCCAATTTTGATGCTCTGTTTTGGCAACCCGTAGTCGCAGGCCAAAATGGAATTTAATTGTGGAATAGTAGCTGAATAACTTAATCATATATGAAATAAATCGGTCATTCATATAGAGGTTACTAGAAAGAGTTTGGTTATCTTTCCAAATTTTCAAATTTTGCCAAATATGATGAACAAATACTAGGTTTAGAATTTAGTTTAATGTAGTCTATGAATAAAAAATTATAGGAATATATTTTATTTCAGAAGAAGCGTCTATATCTGCGGGGACCAAAAGTGGGTTTATAAAGCTCATTTACATTCTGATTGTATAATTTGGCAAAATATTAGGTTGTGCTAAGTTTGCTAAGTTTTATAAGGCTCAAAAAGTTTTGTGGCAGTACATACGAGTAGTTGGTAATTTAAACTCGTTCTTCTTGATGTTATAGTTCTGCTGTCTTACATTACTCATACGGCTGAAGGAGTAAGAAAAATCTCTTTCTTGGGAATTCAACTATTTTTGCGTTCATATGATATGATATGATTTTTCCCATTTGATTGAACTATAATTTCAAATAAGCCAGACCGCACAGTGGCAGACTTTGTAGAATATTTTGTTAAAATTCTGGCATTTCGCGTTCCATGTTTAAATAATTTTGTATAAGTGCAGAGGTTTGTGGATCAAGTTATGTTTTGTTGTGGACATTTATTATGTTCTCTCGCATTCAGTGAGCTTAGACGTATTATATTTTTAGACTCCCTCAAAGGGACGTACAGTGACCGTTCCTAACGTCGAGGTTGGAGAAGAATTTACAATAGTTGCTAATTCCTGGAGTAGTTCATAACACGCATCGAGATGACTGCCGCTCAAATAATGATAGATGGCCATAAACGGTATTGAACCTGCGACCATGCTAACCATAGCCACTTGTACTAACTAACACCACAGCGCCACGGACGCCTATAAGTGATTTCATTTACTTAAGTCCTAAACAACTTCGCCTGCATCAGGTAAATGGGATTTGAGAGATATTCTTACATTAAACACATTTTGTTATTGGGCTCACTGAAACGAAGCAAACGTTTAATAACAATTTTGAATCCAAGTTTAAGAAGTTTTCAATGGACTTTTCGATTGCTCAACTAAGGTGTGTTTCATATTTATAAGGTCGCCCATAAATTTGTTTTATTTGTGTAACGGAAATACTTGTTTAGACGAAACAAACATGCACAAAAACTTTGAGATTTGTGCAGATAACGGTACTTTTGTTTTTGCAATAATTCTGTTATTAGCGTGTTTCACAATTATAATGCCAACTTCAAGTAGTGAACTTTTAAACATGCAAGCGATAAGATCATTTTTATTTTTGTGAAGAAGTGGTAGAATTCAGTAATGAAATAAACATGCCGCGAGGAAAACGTTTGACAGAACATAAAGTAGGTAAAATAATCGACACCCTTCTAGTTTTAAAATTCCCAAATTTACACACCATGATGTTACACATTAAAGAGAATACAGCTACTGTTTTAAAAGAAAAAAACTTCAAAAAAACTTTCATTATTTGCTACTAGCCTTAAAAAATTGTCTATGTAGCTGAGAACTGAATTCAAACCAAATCTTCATAATCCCTGCAAATGTAACGATGTCATTTCCTTTCAATGACAAAAACTACAACACCAAATACTTATTCACAATATCCTGCAGCTTATTTTACATTTATCTTGACACTTGTACAATTTAATAATATTTTTACTATTATATTTTGAAAGCTCCTTCCATTTCATGTTGTGTCAACAAAATTAAATCACATATAATTAATGGCAATTAATTAACTCAAAATAAAAAGAGGTGTCATCTTTGCTTTGAATATTTAAAAACATTAATTAATGGTCGACTTTAATTACTCAACACTTCGTTTTCGTTTGGACGTAAAACAAGAAAATTCCTTTAGCTACTGTAGCTCCTCATCCTCATTAAAAATCCTATGTCACCTTGGAGTGTTATTCACACCAGTCATTATCCTTTGTTTATAAATCGCATCTAATATTATAATTAAAGAGTAAAAGTAAACATTCTGTGTAGGTATCAATTTGCCTCATTAGTAGGGGAAAGATGTTGTGCTCCACATATGCGCTCGTATGCGAGTATTCATGTGAACCCGCATGTGAAAATTGTTTTTGTGTAGTTGTAGTATAGAATTTCACAGAGGATGCGTGGGAACAACATTTGTAATTATGGGTATGATGTGCGTATTTTAGTAAATAATTGTGGTTTTCGCATTATAACAAGCAGAAAATTAACTACTCTTCCTGATACGAATTTTGATATCATACTATTAAGTTTATCATTAACTTTAATGAAATGCAGACAGATACATGACATTATTTCATTTCAGGCTGAGGATCACCATTTCGGTTAAACTTAAGCAGATGCTATAACAAAATTTGAAATCAAGCTATGACTAGCAGTAACTACCGCCTTTTACTTGCTTATTCAGATGGCCAGTTCTACTCCGACTGCAGTATAACATTGCCGCACGCAGTGGTTATTCATAGGCGCTTCAGTCCTTTGCTTTTCCTCTAAAATGAGTAATAGTAATATAACACAACAACATAATTCTTTGAACGAGGTATTTGGCAAAGGTTGATCAAGTTTGTAGTTGGAAACTATTCATGCAGGAGAATTTTAACTCTTTCACACAAAAATGTTGGTATTTTTATTCCTCATTCTACAAATGGTTCTTACTGCTTCGAGCCATCTTTGTCACCGGCGATGTTTCCACATATTTTGCAAAGTATTTATTCTATCGAAAATTCCCACTGCTGCTGCATTTGGTTGTGGGTGACTCAATAAACCAATCAATAATACTTAGGTGGCGGCTAAAGTGGATATTATTGTCTGTTACATGCGTTCGGTTTTATGAGCTTTTTCTCCAATTCCTTATGTCAAGTTTTGGCATTATTTCAAAAACGTAGTGCTTCCAACGGAATTTTGCCCGCCTTTTCCTATGCCACTCATCAAGCTCATTTTTGAAAGTTTTCCACGCTTTAGCTTTCGTATCGTACAACGATTACGTTGACTACCGATAAGTACGATTCGTTGTATGAAACGCTTAAGTACGTCCATATCGGTATATAGCTCAAATAACTCATGGCTCGTGAAACGCCGACTCTCACTGGGATATACATGGGATAGTATATTTTCGGAATTATTTTCCTCTCGAAAACTCCAAGCACTGATTCATCCGGTTGTGTCATAACCCATACCCATATACGTACACCACGACAAGTAAGCCAAACACCTGGTGCAATCGACTTTTTGTTTGTCGAATAGAGATTAATTACTAAATCGCCAGCTGGGCATATGACAGTTGTTATTGTAATAACAGTTGTTATAGCGATCAATATTATTCTCTTAATCTCCATGCTGACTGTTTACGTGCACAGTTTTCCTTACTCTGACAGTTGTAAGTTTTAATTTTTAAGTACACGCCCAGCACGGTTAAGAAAAGAGCTTTCACTCCATCATTCTAGCAGTGTAATAAAGCGGTCTTCTAACTCTCAGCTAGCTATCGCCCAAGTATCAGTACTCATTTTACATTCGAAATATAAACTACTTATTTGAACGTTTAAAGTCCCAGTTTTGGTAAAATAATATCCATTTTGTAAACCCCAGAAAAAAAAAGGTAAAACCTTGCCAATAAACGATAACCACCAAATGTCATTGCTTGTAATTATTTATGGTTATAATATGGGATTATCCATTTTTCTATTTCAAATAAAGTTAATGTGTTGTTAATGTCATTATGTACGAAATACAATGTCATTAAAATGATCGCCTCTGGATTGGATTGAAAAAAAAAATACGGCCCAATGATACCTGCAGACCATAATGCGCACGAAACAGTCACGTTTTTCGGAAGCAATGGCTTTTTCACAAACACTTCTGGGTTGTCCGAGCTCCATATGCGACAATTTTGCATGTGGATGTAACCACCGGGTGAGAAATAAGCTTCATAGCTGAAGAAATTTTGATTCAATTGAAAAGACATGTTCGAATCACCACTTCTGTAGTAAGTTGCAACCATTTTTATGCTTTCTTCGGCTGTTAACCGATCTATATTCGTAAAAGGCAGACCTTTCACTAAATAACGCTTCAAATGATGGGTATTTAATAGCTGACAGCCTTGCCAGACTGGTGATTTTGAAACCATTAAATCAATAACTTTATATTATAATTTTGAAAACAGGCCCTAATTGAAACTGGTTTCACATAGAAAAAGATTTAAGGACTTATTCATAAATAATCACTACTTCATAGATATTTTACTTACCTAATAAGAATCTTCAATAACCTTTAACATTTTTAGTAAGAAACTGCATTCATAAATATTTACTATCAATGTGATAATAATGAACACTTTATATGCTCTGATGGCAACACTGTCTGATTTTCGTTGTTAATGGCGTATGAAATAAATTCATGGTTTATTCGGTAGTCGGATATAAAAAATGTGCATTTTTTGCAAAAGAATTTAGTTGTTTTTTACGCAGTTATTTATAGCTCATAAAAAACGTGGGTGAGAAAACGGACAATAATATGAAATGTAATATGAAAGAAATGTAATGTAAAGTAATTTCACATCATCACCGATTACCTTGACTTTAGAAAATTTCATTTTCGATGTTTCGATTTGACCCACATCCATGATTTATTGTTGTTTTTATGTTAAATTTGTGATTCGACACACATTTTTAATGGAAAAATATGTATAAAGACATTATGTTGTATATGAAATGCGTCAATGGGGACACTATTTGATTTGAAAAGTTTATAGGAATACACTTTTATTTATATGAAAACACTTCCATATGAAAAGTATCAACAACAGCTTGACATATGACGCCACATTATTGGAAAATATGATACCAATACTTGGAAGCCTAATTGGCGTCAATATGAGTCCATCTTTAAGTCCGCAAAAAAATTCATATTCAAATCCAAAAATAAAATTTATAAATGTCACCTTGTTAAATGTTTATAACAGGGTAAATAACATTTTAAATTTTAAGAGTGGTTTATAAAATGTTTGATAAGTTATCAAAAGTTTGTGAATAATTGTTTTCCCCAAATTTTCTTACAAGAAGTTTTTGAAGCTATTTTAAGTTTAATAATAATGCCGTTAATTTATAGAATCAAGACTA
Organism: Philornis downsi; assembly: GCA_019455685.1. Taxonomy (NCBI): domain Eukaryota; kingdom Metazoa; phylum Arthropoda; class Insecta; order Diptera; family Muscidae; genus Philornis; species Philornis downsi. Next base: position 1,098,273 of record JAHXMU010000657.1, on the reverse strand, counting down.
AGAGTTAGTTTTTTTGACAAAGCCGTTCAGCAACGAATTATTTCCGTACAGATTAATTTTATTTTATAAAATCAACAAAAAAAAAAAAAAATAACGAGAGTTAAATTAATTTTTTTAAACCATGCAACTCGCCATCTCTCTAACAGCGCTCCCATAGCGACTTTAAACAATTATGAAAATTTTTATAGTTTAAGGACATTTGTATCCACCAACCACTGTTTAAACACCACGTGCAACATGCACTTCTTCTTTTGTCGATGTCATGTTTCTACCTTAAGTTAATCTCTTGACTTTTCGCTGTAGTCTGTTGTCGTCAACACATTTTGTGCGTTTCAAACATTAATTAATCTCAACTGTCGTGTAAATCACATTAAAAGTGTTTAAAAATGTGCAACAAATAGGCTGACGCAAGGAGAAAAAAAAATCACTTTCGAAACACGCACTTTGATGCCAAACTATGCCTTCCAATGTGCGCCATAGTGGATGCGTATAAGTCTCTGTAGACTTGTCTGGCAACAGACACAAATCAAGCGAGTGTCGAGCCCTTTTGCTTTTCCTGAAGCAAATAAACATGTTTCCGTTATTAATTAAATTACAACAACGCCAAACATAGGGACAACAACGTCAGCAAACAGAACAAGAACTACACAACTAATGTGAAAAGTTCAAAAACTCATAAATCAAATGTAACGTGCGTGTGGTTGAGCGAGTGTAGTTTAGGCCAAACCAAAAACGTTTGCATACAAACACATAGAGAAAGAAGACTGCAATGAATGCCAGCATACTAATGAAAGGAAAATCATAGTTAAGGAAACTGTAACTGACAAGGAAACACAGTGGGCGATTATGGCGATAACCGGTTTATTTACTATTATCTCTTAAGCCCACTTAACTGCACAATTGCGTAATATGATCAAAGATTTTTTTCCTTTGTGTCATCAACAATTGATTGATAATTGCGATGAAAGGTGACAACTCTGCCACTATTTGTTTCAAAACAAATTAAACTAAAACAACTAACGGCTGGAATCTAATGTAAGAAATGTACAACATGAAACGAATTTCCACAATCCAGTACACGAGCATACACAATTTTCGAAATGCTCTTACCAATATCTTATTTAAAGATACTAAAAACGATTTTTTTCAGAATTATATCGAAAGAGAATTCCTTTCATCTCTATGTTAATAATATGGTAAAATTTGCCATATAGACAGACCGGTCTGTTATGACAAAACTGGATAAGAACTGATTATGAAGCTGACTTTAAGATCTATTGATCTTATTAGACTGGTTTTTTCCCCACTTTTACATGAAGAGATGAATGTGCACATCATTCGATACGGAAAAACGTTACTCATAGAAAAAAGCCAAATGTGTTTCATTACATTCTAAGTTGAATGAGCGATGTCCATTTGTCTGGTTGGTAGACACAATAGCTGCAGAAAGTCTTTGTAATCTTTATACTTGGCACGTAATCAGGCTATATAAACCTACCCCTTCGCGTGTCACCATATAAATTGAACGGTTATTTGAAATGCAATAACTTCCCCTGTAACTTCTAACTTGTAGGCTGAAATGTACAAAATTTTTGTACTTTGCACTCGCTTACAATGCCCGGCAAAGCATGAAACAAATCAATCCAATACATGCAAATAACTTATTTAACACATATAATCTTCATGTAAAACATATACAAATTTAGGACACATCAAGCGTTTTGCTAAATCAACGCCTGACAACGAAAATGAATATCCTCGACCCTTCCAGCTCTTTCAATACAAATTGATCCACTTTCCAAAATGTAAGTTTCCTCTGTAATTTTTAATTAGCCTGCCGCAAGAAATTTGATTTTGGTTCACTATATTTTGAACATTAATGGAAATAGCTTTTAAAGACAATCGATGAATATTGTCTCCGGAGTTTCTTTACAATTCCTCGAACATTATCTGAAGTCTATTCCATTTACATTTGAATTCCAAACGTCTCTACGAAATTCTATTGTATACTCGTATGCGGTAACATGACTTTCTGTGAATTTTCCTGACACATCAAATCTTCCCACTGTGCCTCTTGAAAATGAGGAAAAAGGATACCAAAAGTCTTAACTAACGCATGCAATATTTTGCCACTTTTTTGCTTTGGTTTTGTAGTAGAAATTAATGATGATACTAACAAAAATAAACTCGCACTGGCAAACAAAAAACCACCCTTGTAGTTACGTTTTCTGCTTGGTTGTGAAAGCAGTAACCACTGCATGCTGATTGCTGGTACTTTAATGCTGCATTTCGTACTCACGCACATGAAGGAGTCTATAACCACTAACACCGACATCATCCCCCAACCGCCTACCTTTACCGCTATCACCTCTACTCGGGCTCATACTCACACTCTCACAGGCGATGAGTCGAGTGTACCATCCATTCATGCATTTTATGGTCTATGGCTGAAGAGGTAATTTCTCCTGCTCTCCTTTGTGTATCCAACAACTTGCCTGTTCGAATGTCGGAGAAAACCTGCCGGTTGTTCTAGTTCTAGTTACTGTTGTAACCAGAAAGCACGTGTGCAGTGTAACACATCAACGTAGCGAGGGGTAAAAGCCATAGTTAATGTTGGTGGTTGTAAGAGTTGAAGAAGATTTGCTTAAATAGGCAGATAAACTCATTTAAATGTTAATGATTTTTTTCTTTGTATTATTTGTATGCTTTTTATTCCCTTGGCTTTCTGTTGTGTAAGGCGACCTGGTTTCTCTAGCCTTTTGTTCTTGCTGTGGTTTCTTCTTTGTTACAACAATAAATAGCTACGACGCCAAGTAACACAGCAACAATTTATAACATTAACAACCCTTCTTCACCGTTACTACGGATTACATTGTTTAAAGTGGTATTTTATAGTTTGCACACTTTTTGTGGACACTGTGTACCCTCCTAGAGAGATTTGCAGTGACTTATCAAGTTCATAAAAGTTTTGACAGAGAGAACCAAGGCTGTTGGTTTTGCCTGCTAGCCGCTTCTTATGCATAATTTTAGTTAAGTTTCTCCGGAATTTATTTACCATTTATGGTAGGAGTTTCCTTGCAAATTTTCATGATTCTGGGTTCAGCTATTTTGTCATTGAGATGGTGCATTTTTGGACCATGATTTTCTAGACGAAGTGGTCTATTGTTTTATCCTAAAAATGCGAATTTCGGAGAATCAATCTCTGCAACGCGCATGCACCTTAATAGCCATTCAAACAAATTCCCTTTCATTTCATCGATGGAATATGGGAGAGCTTCTCATATATGTATATACAATGAGCTTACACGAATTCTGGATCCTAATTAAAAGGGGTTTTACAGTTTAGCGGCGATTCCGAACGGCACAGTTTGAAAAGCATCAACCAGACTTGTGGATGACTCGATTATTCAGACACATCGAGGTGGCCGTAGCTCAAATAATGTTAGGTGATTGTTGATGGTGGTATTTGCGATAGTGATAGTCGCGTCTACCAACTGTTGCGCCACAATTAGTTACGCCTTAAGTGACCTTTTCAGCAGAACTTTTACTATTTCAGCTTGAGCTTCCTGACTTTTTGAGCCGATTGAGGCCGCATGTCTTGCCGATTGTTAGACACGATAAATCGTTATGAAATTTCTTAAAGCTTTTTATAGCTCCATACATGGTCTGACGAATTTTCCGATATTCAATTCTCCCCATAACTTCTATCTCCCGGACAACAGCAATCTAAATTGTTGTCTATAGTGGTATTCCATAAAGCTTGGCAAATTTTAACAAATAACCATGCCCCCTCCAATAACTCTCATATAAACCGATTTAATACATTTCGTCTTTGGTTCACATCTTTTCTTGCAGCCAGTCAAATTTGGGAAAAGTTAAACATGTGCAACAGAGTGATATGAAAATTAACCGCCATTCTACACGCTTTGTGGATTCGCCCATACAAATTTGTCGAGTTTAGAATATTCCGCCGAAGGTAAACTTGATTGTGTTTTTTTTTTTTTTTTTTTGTTAAATTTAATTTTTGGTTAATTAAAATTAATAAAATAAAATTATTAATTTTGATTGCATTTCATTATAATTTTTAAACAAAAACAAGTTTCTTTGCATCTTATGAATGAGATATGAGATATGGTGAGCTTATATGCATTCTACTTTTAGACTCGAAATTAGCTGATTTGGAAAAAACATTGTTTTTTTCTAAAATTTCTAAAGTTAGAAACTTTAATAAATTTAGTAAGTAATAATTTTACATTTTTTATTGTGATTTAATTAAGAATATGCTTAGAAAAGGACGCATCCTTCCCTCAAACACTCCGCACAATTTTATTCCCACGCAAATACGCCATTGGGTGAATATACGAGTATGTGTAGATCAGTTAACTGACTTAAAGTTCCGTACTGGTTTCATCCTTATCTTTGAATGATTTTAACTTCCTTTTGAACGACGGTCCCATTTCCGTCTTTTATATTTTCGATGTGTACCCCAAAAACATGAATTTCGAGAAATCAGTAAGTCTAATATGCTTGGGGATTTCAGCTTTAGGCTATTGTTGATATAGATTTCAATTTCTGTCAGTATTCTTTCTTATTTTTTTGTTTTTTGTTTTTAATTAGGAAAATGGTCTCTAAGTACTCGAGAAAATCTGCAATAAATTTGATATTGAGAAACACTTTCGAGAAATTAATTTGGAAAGGAAATAAGAAGGGCCAAGTGGAGAAATTTCTGAAAAGTGAATTAAGGACTTTCACTCGAAGAACTTTTGCTATATTATAAAGATGTGCAGAGAGTCAGAAGGGGGAGTAAATGTTCAGAATTAGCGGATAATAGAAAAGATAAATTGTAACTGCCTGGAGTCGTCTACATAGGAACTATGGAAGAATAATTGATTGATGCTAATCCGACTACATTGCGCCTGTGGTACCCTCAGAAATTTGGCAAATACAATTTATTTTTTTATTCGCTCTGCTATGTTTACTAAATGCCTGATGAGTGATAAATTATACTAAATTTAGTGCAATGGAATGAAATATATAAATATATATGGGATAAATAAAGCATATTGTATGACAGGTTTAAGAAAGGGCGATTGATTTTTAACAAACTTTGCCTAACATTAAAATTTACAAAAATTTAAGGCGTCACGTTCAACGTATTAGGAAATTAAAATTTCGATATGTAGGAAAATTCGTAAGAAAGGTGCAGAAAGAGGCATGGCAACGCCTTCAAGTTTCGTTCGTAGAACTACATCTATCAAACGTATGGTGTGTGGCAAATTTGATCGAAAATAATTCGATTTATAGAGGGATATGAAGGTAATATTTTAAGGAATAAATCAGTTATTTGTATCGAGTGCACTAGAAAAGATATGATATGAACGACGGTTTCGCTACAAATTTGTATTCTAATAATAAGAAATTTACAATCCCCACCTATGATTGGACAAAGTAAAAAGTAAGCAAAGTATGTTTATGTCAGTTATCCTGCCTATCAGACGGATATCGCTCAATTAACTCAAAAAGTCGTGAAACATATTTCATTAGAATTCACTTCAAACTACTGCAAATGCTTTCTTCTTGATGTTACACTTCATGCCTTATCAAGTGATGTATATTTTCCCTCCTTTGAAGAAAGTAAACATATGAATATAGAAGACAAACGATCTCTGTCTTCGATGATACGTTGTTAGTTTCAAACAGGCTATTGAACAGTGTAGATCCATCGGTGATTAAAATTTTGAAATAAACAACTTCAACGTTTCTTTCGACTACGTTTATGTAGCCTAATCAATCAAGTAGTGATGAAATTGTCAACCTCAGTATTGATGTTGCACTGTGCTTGGTTGGAAAATTAACAATAATTGCCGTTTTCAATGAAGTTGTAAAGGCTCCACTCCCAAATTCGGATTCATTATAAACATCAAATTGGGCTTAGGAATGGAACGTGTGCTTTTGGAAATATAATGCTAAAAAGAAGATATTTTTCACGGGCATTATCTTTTTGTTAATTTTTGGAGAAAGTCAGAATTTTGAAAGTGGTGTGTCTATTCTGATGTTAGAAATAATTCTTCAAACATACAATTTGAACCAAAAATCAACAAAGTGGAAGTTGGTCCCCCTCAAATGTAATAGTTCTGATATGCAATTTTGGTGCGTCCTTGAGCTCTCTCACCGGTTTTTATCTCCTCAATTGTCGCAAAACACCGTCCTTTCATGAGTCTCTTCAATCTTGGGAACAGGAAAAAGTCGGATGTGCCCAAATCTGGTGAATATGGTGGCTGAGGCTTGGTAACGGTGTTGTTTTTGACCAAATAATCTCTCACAAGCAAAGATGAGTGAGCATGATGCAAAAGCCTTGAATTTTTTTTCACAATACAGGGCGTTTTTTTCATATTGCTTCACGCTAACGACGCATAACTTCAAGCTAGTACTCCTTTTTTTACCGTACGATCTTGTGTTAAGAACTCCTGAAAACAGTGAGCAAAACCTTGACATTTGATCGAACTTGGCATGTTTTTATTTGGCCTTGGCTCTACTGGACTCTTCCGTTGGGACGATTGGAAAAACGATACTCGTATACCCATGATTCGTCACCAGTTATGACCTTCTCAAGCAAATCTGGATCATCGTTGACATCATTTGACAACCGCTAAGCGATGCTTACGCGACGTTGTTTTTAGCCAAAATTCAGCAATTTTGGAACGAACTTCGCTGCCACACGTTTCATGCCCAAAATTTCCGAAAATATTGCATGGCATGAGCCAACCGATATGCCGACATCTTCAGCAACATCTCTAATTGTGAGTCGACGATTCTCCATACAATTTTCTTCACTTTCGCACACTTTTGATGTGCTGGGGCGTCCAGAACGAGCGTCGCCATTCACATCTTTTCGACCTTCTGTGAAAAGATTGCACCACTTGTAAACATTTTTTTGACTTAAAGTACTTTCACGGTGTGCCACTGTCAACATTTCAAATGTTTTTGAGCACTTAATTCCATTGTTTACACAAGATTTGATGAAATTTCTTTGATCCATTCTTTTCTATAGCAGAAAATCGCCGAACACGCAAAACACTTGTCTTATTTATGTCTCTCACAAACAAACTAAAAATGCTTTATGGATAAAACCGTCGTCGTCGTCGAGACGAGTGTACCAACATAAAAAAAATAATAATCGAAAGTCGAATGTACGTAGCCCTCGAAATTTGAAAATTTACCTTATTTTATGAACACATAATATAAACAAGGAGTTTGCAGTAGAAATATTATGACATTAGAAATTGAAGGTTCTTTACAAAGAACAAGGAAATCTAAAAGCAATCACTCAGTTTGACTAGTAATCTCTAGTAGCTGTAAGTCCACATTCATTTCGCATATTTGGAATTTGTTGAATTTTACTACGACTGCCTTCACTTTTTTTCAATGATCTGCACGCGAATATCCGATGCCGGGTAATTAATATACAGCCCTCTTCGGTCTTTATTATAAACAATATTTTGAACTGTTTTCTCCTTCCACATTGCGTTGCTATTGTTGCACAGTTTGTTGAAACACAAGTCAATGTACCCTCAACATGCATAAATAATTTTTTTATGATTGCCTTATATTCAGTCCATTTGCCTGTTGTTTTTGTTGTTGTTCTTGTTGCTATTATGTTCCTCTCCATATAATAAAGTTAAAAGTTGGTTTATTTCCGCATTTTGTTGCTGTTGTTGTTGCCGTCTTCCCTGCCACTACACTGACAGATGGGTTGTAGTGGCAGCAGTAGTTATGCTGCAATGCATGACTCACTTTTCCACGCGCTCTATGGAGGATGTTCAGAAGAGATACCTTCTACTATAGTAACGGTGATGGTGGTGGTGGTGGTGGTGGTGGTGGGGGTAGATTTGTTAGAACTATAATACCAATAACAACAAAATGAATATGTTCCAGACACAATGGAGATGATGCGCTATTAAACCCTCTTAAAGTTGTTTTTGTTTTGTTGCATCCGATAAGATTATCTTTGAATGGCAAGAACAATGGATGTCTCATAGAGTACCAGTACCTCATGCTAATGGGGAGGGTTGCGAGTTGCAATGACCCCGTAAAGTTGGTATGTTAATTAGGTGGAAAAATATTGTTTTGTCCTTCAATATAAATCAAAATTAAGGTGTATGCAAGTGTGCCTAAGTGTCGGCAGGGAAAAAACAATGAAGAATTATTACGTTCATGTAGAAGGGGACAAAAATGGAAATTACCATATGGGGGTTTGGTCGTGGCACAACTACTTCATGTTTTTGGAAGAAATTTGATAAGCGAATTATAGTCGGAATATACTCAGAAGGTAATAAATGAAATTAACATTGAAAAAAGGGAGGAAAATCTATGCAGTAAAAATATGTCTAATAGAAAAAGTTAAGTGTGTTCATTAGGAAAAGATTAGTAAATGAAAACAGTCTATTTGACATTTTTTAAATTACACAGAATTTTTTGCAACTGAGTGTATCAATAAGTCTACTACCGAACATATCAAAACTTTTTAAGATCCTATTGATATCTGCATATAAGCGAGAATGGATGTATACCAAATCATCAATTTGGATTCAGAAAAAAACATAATACAATCGACCAAACACACAGACTAACAAATGTCGTTAAAAATGCTTTTGTGGAAAAGAAATGTTAGTCCGCTCTTTTTAACGACGTGTCTCAAGCCTTCGATAAGATTATGACATAAAGCCTTAATCTGTAAATTGAGACAAAATTTGGCTGTGAACACACATAAACTATTAGAAAACTACTTAACAGGCCGAAAAAATATTCTTAAAGAAGTTAAGTTCACCCCAGCCAAATGAAGTCTGAGTTCCTCAAGGTAGGATTTTGCGACCTTCTCTATATTTAATTTATATAGGGTGGAGCATAAGTAACGCTTAGATTCGATTAGGGAATACATTTTCTGTCTTTTTCTTCCTCTCTTTACAGAGTTAACTAAATAATACTTAGGAAATTTATGATGGAAAAACTCAGCACAGAACAACGGACCAAAGTTGTTCAATTTTACTTTGAAAGTCAGTATTCGAGCTAATCATATCGAAATTTCTTTCATGTTCGAAATGCTCCAATAATTTACCGATTGGTTCAGCGTTTTGGGCAACAGGGGGCAGTCTGTGAACTTCCGCGTGCTGGAAGACCTCGTGCAGTTTGAAATAAAGTGGCCATTGCTCGACAGCAAGCAAGTATTGAGGAAAACTCCGAAACTTCCACCAGGCGAAGTTCTCATCAGTTAGAGATAGGCGGTCTTTGTGAAGAATTTTACATATGTTACATCTTTTCCCTATGTAAGATGCAATTGGTTCACGAGTTAAATCCAAATGACGCACAAAAACGCATTCCATATAGTCGCCGTTAAAGTTACTTATGCGTCACCCTTTACGTTAGACATGCGAACTAATGCTCATATTCAAATGTTGTTGTACTCGTACATTTGCCGACGATACAGCTTTTATTAGTTCTCATGAAAACTCTCAGAAAGCATTCCGACACTTGGAAAATTGTCTAAAACAATGGAGAAAAAGGGTTAATAAGCAGAAATGTATACATATATCATTCACATTGCATAGAGAAACTTGCTCCACTATTCAAATCAACAATCAAACAATAAATCAGCGCCCTGTACTTAAATATCTTGGTATACATCTTGATCGACGCTGCAAATGGAAATGATATAAAGATGCAAAATTAACGCAAATAAAATTGAAAGCAACTCAAATAATTTGGCTTATGGTGGGTAGAAATTCTACTCTTAAGTTACTCTACAACTCGATTTTAAAGCCAATATGATGCCATGGTTATGGTGCATACAGTTATGGGGCACCGCCTCGGCTTCAAATATAGAAAGAATCCAAAGGCGCCAAAATAAAATCTTACAAATGGTCACAGCCGCCCCCTGGTATATTAAAAATTCGAACACCCACAAAGAGGTATGTGACAGCATATTTGAGGAAGCTGAAATATCATCCAAATCCATTAGCCCGCAGCATATTAAATGACAGGGGATACGTGCGATTAAGAAGGAGGGATACGATTTTTTTCAGCCGAATACTAAAAGGATGAATGCAGCTAACAGCAGTAACAGTAGAATATAACTTTTGGTCCAGCTATGGTTGGATTTATTTAATTATTAGTTATCAGTTTAAGATACGAGAACTTATTGTTGGTTCAATTAGTTTTAAAGATACAATAAATAAATAAATAATGAAAACAAAAGAAAAAACTGATTCAGAGATATTATTAGATAATTCCTAAGGGATAGTGGTTCTCCCTCTGATTTGTTCACACTTAATTAAAAATTACAATGTAACGCAAATGAAAAAAAAAATTATGTTACTGCAGTCTATGAATTAAGAGGTATCTAAAGTAAAGCAATTGAAAAAACAAAAATTGTGTTACTGCAGTCTGTAAATTAGTGGGTACCTTAATTGGTGCGGCAATGTAATTAAAGTCACGTTTACCAAATTCGTGAAATATATGATATTTTTGGAATCGATCATTTATATGAAAGGCAATAGAAGGGGTGTGACAATGCCCTATTCTGGGGTGTTACAGGCAATTTTTGACATCTACCAAAGCATTACGCTGTGTCAAGTTTTAACAAGTTGTATAAAGATTTATCGCAGTATTTGCCACGTCGCTTAATCGGCTTACGGATTCATGAAACACATTTTGTCACTCTGTATGTTGTGGGGCGATAAAAGCAAATTACACCTGTTGACAGTAGCGAGTTAGCTGTTAAAAATTAGGCAAAGTCTTACATACTTTCAATCTTCCATACAGCAATAAATTGTGTTACCATTTAAAAAAGAAAAGAAGAGCAGCGTTTAAAACTCTAAGGTAAGTATTGTAATTATTGGAGAGATATTTAAAGACCGCAAACTGTAGCTTATCATAAAGGGTGTCCCAACAAGAACGCAAGATCTAAATGACTGATGCAGCAATTGAATTGTTTCTCTGGCTGTATTACATGTGGTGCCGTCTTGTTGAAACCACGCGCCTCCATATTCATTTCTTCAATTCTAGGCACGAAAAAACTGGTTATCATTTCACGATACCGAACACCATTGACTTGATTCCTCCAGCCCAAAATCCACACCACACAGTGACACGTTGAGGATGCATTTGCTTCTCGTGAATCACTCGAGGATTTTCCTCACCCCAAATGCGACAATTCTGCCTATTGACGATGCCATCAGGATGGAAATAGGCCTCGTCGCTGAAGATAATTTTATCGGCAAAATCAGCATTTTCATGTTGCCTCTCCAATACCCAATTAACGAACTCCCTTCGCTGTCCATGGTCAGCTGGCTTCAGTTCCTGAGTCAATTGAGCTTTGTATGCATGAATATGGAAATCTTTCATCAAAATTCGCTGCATAGTGGATTTAGAGACAGCAATTTGCTGAGCTCAGTGTCGAATTGAGGTGGATGGAGTTTGAGCGACATCATCACGAATAGCTGCGACATTTTCGTTCGATCGACCTGGTCGAAGACGCGTTGTTGTCTTTACATCACTAACAGACCCAGTTTTGGCAAATTTATCCATTAATATCTTTACAGTTGATTTTTTTGAAGCATTATTGTGACCCCAAATTGATCGCAATTTGCGAACTGTAACCGCAAAACTTTCACCATTTTGGTAAAACAATTTCATAATGAGAATGCGTTGTCCATTCGTGTGGCTCTCCATTTTTACTAACCTCGTACCTTCTACTAGCAAACAATAACAATTGTTCAAATTTATAACGCTTTTGAATAATAATATTGGATAATATTATATAATTTTCAGTATAGAATCCAAGATGAGAAAAAATATTTGTCAATTATTTTGTCAATAGGCAGTAAAAAGCTGATATTGAAGGAATTGAATCCTTTTCATATATTCAAACATTAGGTGTGTCACAACGAATTATACTTGGGCCATTCTTGTTCACACTATTTACTAATGGCATATCAACTTATTTTTATAAGTAAATATTTGTTCTTTACACGGATGATCTAGAAGTACTTTTAAGAGTTTCTACAGCTAATGATGTCATAGATCTTCAATTCAATAATTGGGGCCTTTTAAATAAGATTTCACTGAACAGGGTTAAGTGTATTCAGGTTTCTTTTTCGCGTTGTAGAAAACCGATTCATGCGGTGTTTAAAATTGGTAATATTTCTCTGATATCGGCTTGTTCGAGACTGGATTTAGGTGTTATAATCGATTCCGCTTTGACAGTTTTTTCGCAAGTCAATCATATTATTCCCAAGGCGTATAAAGTTCTTGCGTACATTAAAAGAAATTGTTGAGAATTTTTTGTCAAATAAAAGGAAAACTATAAGACTTGAAATAAAGTAGAGTATCCTGCTACCTAGCGTGGCATTCAAACATTTGCAGATCACTTTACTCATTTGACGAACGAAAATTTAGCTTTACCGGTTGCTGATGTCGGCGGCCTTATTTTATGATGCGAGAGCTTTGGCAATCACACGAATGTGTTCTCTGGAATACCTTTTAGAAAACTTCCCAAAACTTTAAAGAACTGGCCCACATTCATAAATTTAAAAAGGTTGTTAAGAAAATTATATTTTCTTTGATAAAGAAATAGAAGGGCGACATAGAAGGGTAGAGTATTCATTGCGTAGGAATTTCCTAATTTTCTTATCAAAGTCAATGGTTATTGTCGAAGAGGCGCAGTATATTATTATATATTTGTAACTGCAGTCCAAAAATTAGGAAGGAAATACAAATTTTTGGGAGGAAAGTGCTTAGATTTGCATTCCAGTATAGGTAGTTTTTTTTTAAAGAGAAATCAAATTTCTTTTGTTTTCCCATTGACGGGCTATGAAAGAATGTCTCTAAGTCCGCAAGCTTTGT
>JAHXMU010000657.1:967093-1085363 GCA_019455685.1 Philornis downsi | reverse complement strand
CCCATTGACGGGCTATGAAAGAATGTCTCTAAGTCCGCAAGCTTTGTAAGTTTGCTAAATTTTGACCCACCGAATGCCACCTACCGCTAAGTTTATGGAATTTTACTTGACAAATAATTGGAAATATCCACATGACCACTATAGAGTATGGCTGATGAATGAGTTTTTACTTAAAGACGTTGGATGAGTTGTTCTTTCCAAAACTATATCGTGAGAAAATTTCTTTAAGCTCTTTATGGTCTCAACAAGATAAAGCAACTTGTCTCATAACAGATCCTTTGTAGAAAAATTGAATTGGCTGATGAACTGATTTCAAGAAAATCCCTCAAGATCCCCGAATATTATTGCTTCCTATTTTATTATGTAGGATTATTACAGATAATTACTACAAAATTATAAAGCAAGTGCAACAAATTGGAATTGGTAAAACTATAATAATTCTTCTTACAACCGCTCCAAGCAGTAATAAATAACTATTCTGCACTTGCGTTACCCGCCAAGTAGTGACTTACATTTAATTATGTTAAAAACAGTTAAAAAAGTCTTTTGGAAAAATGTGTTCTGTTTGAAATCAATAAAGAAACAATAATTTAAACCAATTAGAAAAAGTTATTTGAGTTTTTTAATGTACAACATTTGTCAGTCATCCTTTACTTACGATATACGATTTTGTTATTAACATACATGTGAGCGTGTGAATCACCTCGAATATGTTCTCCCTTTATGCTTACCTGTAATGATACAAAAAATGAAAACGACTATGTATTACAATTCACACAATTTTCGTTACTAATAGAAATAATTAAAGCTACTCATCCAGTTTTCTGCAGAACAAAAACAGACACAAAAACTAATATAACCAATAACGACGAAAGACGATAAATTTGCTTTGTTTTATTTTGGTCTGAAAACAAAATACATAGAAATAACTACTAAACACATAACATATTCATAATAAAATTCGTGACAAAATGTCTTATTCGTTTCTTATATGGCTTAAATCAAACAGCCATTTTCCCATTCCTTTTACACCTATAAACGCACCTATGGCCGTTCACATGTACACCCGGCAAATAACTGAGACAGCACCTGGGTGTACACAAAAGTGCGTGTGAGGGCACATTATTATAAATGTGCGCCTTTGTGTCAGTATATGTTACAGGTATTTGTGTGTATAATAAGGCCAGTTTTCGTTACACATACTCGAACGTGTGCCTACATCCATACACGACTAGTTATACTCGTATGTATAGGTATACGTGTCGTTTAACAAATATTGACATGACTGCATATTAAGAAGCCAGCAACTTACATATGTGGAAGACGGAAAGGCATTTTTCCCCAAGTTGCCGACATTTGAGGAAAAGTGACAAAGCAAAGTATGTTAACGTCAACGCAAATGTTTTAATGCACGCACACTGTAGTTTGGTTGACTTAACGGTGTGTCTGCGTGAGTGTTTGTTTGTGTCAAGTGAACTACGTTTAGCGTAGTGAAGGTGCGTTGGTGTGATGGCTTGAAATTGTGTTGTATTAAGGAAGACAACAAAATATTTTGCATACAAACACAGCCAGCTTTGGTGTATAAGAGTTTCGGGCCAAATACATATACATTTACACATATGTATTTAGCACTTTAAGCAAAATTTTGTAGAAAATCTCACTTTTCCTACAAGCGAACCAACCTAACAACGAGGGCCGTTGTCATAGTTACGAAGTTTAAATAGAAATATGCTGTGTAAATGTACAACATCTCATAATGAAATATTCAAAGGCTACTGTTTCAGAGAGATACGATTACGAAATATGAAACTGCAACTAACGATGGCGTATTCAGCGCATATTTTCAGTTGTTTAAGACAATGCAAAAGCTTTCCAAATATTTTATATCACAACATAAAAATTTGTACTGTAAAAAGCAGTATACAAGTACTTGTATAATAAAAGTCCAATTTTCAAAATTGTAACTGATTATAGTACGAAAAAAATAAAGGAAATTGATCAAGGCCCTTTAAAAGAATTAACTAAATTTGTTTTATGCGTAAGTTCCACGTCGGTACAGGTAGTAGGTACTGACGTGGAATTTAAGTGTGATCTTCAAATATTTCGTTTAGTTCAACTCAAGCGATTTCTCCAATCCATAAAAATGTTGACAAAGAATTTCTCTCAAATGTTCTATAGTATTGAATGCAGTATAGCCCTGAAAATTGCTGAAAATGTCTCAGAAAACCTACTGTAAATCGACTTCGTCTTAAACACGTACATTCAAATGTCACCCAAATATAGTGGAAAGTTTGCCTTTCTCAACTGAAGTTAATATTGATAAAGCGAAGGAAACGTTAATTAAAAGTAACCATTTATGATTGAGGGAGATAACGACTGCAATTTCTGTATATGAAAGGAGTATGACGCTCGACTAATTCCAAAAGACCTTAATTTTCTTCGAAAACTCAATCGCGTAAAGATCGCTGAAGATATGCTTAAGCGATTCACAATCATTAAACGCTTTACAACTGACGTTGCGGTATGGGTTTACGAGATTGTTATGCTGAAACCACAAAAACCATATCAAAGTCAATCAAAATTCAAGTTAATGTTAACTGTCTTCTGTCTCGAAACACTTCCCAAGAGATCAGATGTTAAATAAAGAATATTACTTGGGAAGTATGTGGCAATTGCCCCTTTAATTTTATCGAAAAATGCCAGATTTGCGGAAAGAAAACATGGATTTTTATCACAACAATTTATATCCTTATGAACAATTTTCTGGCCAAACCGAACAATCACCAAATTCACCTCATGTAATACCATTTTCTGCCGATAGAAGGCACATTACAGGATTCGAAACGATAATTGATAATCATATTGTGCAGTGTTTAATGAATGAACATCAATGGAGTAGACATTGGTTCAGGCTTAAAATTAACACAAACATGGGTGGTACCTACACTACAAGTAAGAAGCAAACATTGCAATCTAGGATACAAGTGCAGCAACAAAATTCGATTCAACGATTTAGAAAATCTTGCAGTAACATAAAATACTATTGCAAGAAATAATAGCAATAGTCGAAGTATTAGAACATGCTGGTTTGAAGCGGGGAATGGTCCATCCATTATCAAGGGCTTGGATCCAGTAAACAGTTTTACAAATTATAAATGATATCTTTGACTATTTTCCTTCACAGGAATGAGGCAAAGTAAGGCAAACCATTTTTGCAAATAATACATTTTTGTGAACAAGCTTAGTAGCAAGAAAATGTACACTTTTGTGCTTACATAGAAGCGGAAAGTAAAAAAAATTGTAAATGCTAAAACGATTGTGGTCTTAAATCTAGGGCTTTATATCTGCACTCGCACCACCACATGACACACAATCAGAAATTTTGAAAAAGTGGAAAAACTGGCAACTTTTGAATTGATGATTCGAATGAAAATATACAGAATATAGTCGAAATATATTAGATGTAAGTTATCTGAACGTAACACAGTCTTACAGTGAATGACCTATATGTGGCTCCACAAAATGGATTGAGGCCTTCTGGATTGGATGGCTTCTTAAAGCCAAAGCCTTTATGAGAATTTCATTATATTGGGTACATATTATTCGATCGAATCAAGAAATATCTCTGTTTAAAATTATCCATACTCTTCCATTATCATACTGAAATATATTTTATACGGCAAAACTGTAACACTGAGAAGGAAGCGTTTAACAAATCCATTCATGACTATTTAAGACGATTCAGCGATGTACATCTGCCTGCCAGAGTGTCTGGCTGACTGGTGGCCACAAAAACTGCTGTGATTTCTTATGATATTTCTTAATATTTTGCCAGATAGTATTAAGGAATAGTAAATAGACTACATTGGTCCATCCCCCTGTTATCTCCCATAACACGAGCAAATGACTGATTTTCCGAAATTCCCCCTTGTGACTCCAAATCCAAAACCTGCAGCAACACAAATTTTTGTTCGTTGCATTGACAAAATATACCAAAATCGACTATTTTCTTTTCTCGATGAAAAAAATGCACGAGACAATATTTGCTCGTGAACAAATTGCGCGCCATTTCCAGCTTTTCTTGTACTGGTTTCCAACACCAAAATCGAACCAACTGATGTTTTCATGTTATAAAGTGTTCGATTATATATTTCCAAAATAGTAACATTTTTTTTAACTTTTTTTTATTACTATTTCATTTCATAAGTTTAAAAACGTATTAATGAAAACATTATATTGACAAAAATTTAAGCTACCGATTTCAGTATTGGAACCCAACAAACCCAACCCAGCAAACAAAAAAAAAAAAACAAAAACAAAACAAAAACAAAACAGGTGAGATTGCTTCCTAAGCAATATAAATTTGCAGTTTTCCCCATAATCTATAGTAACAAATATAATTCGCTAAAACAAAACCATATAAAATGTGATTACGGTAGTGGAACATCAACGACATGAACGGTGGCGAATGTCGTCACACTAGTTTTTGGAGTTATTTTAAAAAGTCCCACGTTGTGAGTCTACAAACATAAATTTCTAAGCTCGCTGAATATGATAAGCTTTCCCGTATCTAAAGGGTGTTCCAACAAGAATGCAAGATTTAAATTTGGCGCCATTCGAAGTGTCATTGTTTGACATATGAACAATTGTTATTGTTTGCTAGTAAAAGGTACGAGGTTAGTAAAAATGGAGCGCTACACGAATGAACAACGCATTCTCATTGTGAAATTGTTTTATCAAAATGGTGAAAGTTTTGCGGCTACAGTTACAAAAGAGTCAACTGTAAAGAGATAAATGGATAAATTTGCCAAAACTGGGTCTGTTAGTGATGCAAAGACAACAACGCGCCTTCGACCAGGTCGATCGAACGAAAATGTCGCAGCTATACGTGATGATGTCGCTCAAACTCCATCCACCTCAATTCGACACCGAGTTCAGCAAATTGGTGTCTCCAAATCCACTATGCAGCGAATTTTGACGAAAGATTTCCATATTCATGCATACAAAGTTCAATTAACTCAGGAACTTAAGCCAGCTGACCATGGACAGCGAAGGGAGTTCGTTAATTGGGTATTGGAGAGGCAACATGAAAATGCTGATTTTGCCGATAAAATTATCTTCAGTGACGAGGCCCATTTCCATCCTGATGGCTTCGTCAATAGGCAGAATTATCGCATTTGCGGTGAGGAAAATCCTCGAGTGATTCACGAGAAGCAAATGCATCCTCAACGTGTCACTGCGTGGTGTGGATTTTGGGCAGGAGGAATCATGGGAGAAATAATTTTTTTTATGAAAATGAGGCATGTCTAGCGCAAACAGTCAATGGTGTTCGGTATCGTGAAATGATAACCAGTGTTTTCGTGCCTAGAATTGAAGAAGTGAATATGGAGTGCATGTGGTTTCAACAAGACGGTGCCATATGTCACAGCCAGAGAAACAATGTAATTTAGATTTTAAATCTTGCGTTCTTCTTAGTTCGGGAGATACAAGTTTTTTTTTTTGTTTAGTTTTTTTTAACGTTCAAGTCGTTACAGACGTGTGGTGAAAATGTATTGCCTGTTGTCATACATCGATCTTTAGAGGCCATCACATTCACAAATGGCACATCAAATATTATTATATTTGAGGAAGTTACGGGTCAATAAGAGAAATATATCAAGTGACATTACTTTCGACCGATTCATTATTATTTTACCAAAATACAATGATTCTCCTACTTTTCCAAGTTATGCAATTTAGATTTACTTTTTTTTGGAGCTCAATCTTTTTACTAGTGTACGTGAATATTTCACAAATCCAAATTTATTTCATTTTAATTTGCAAATATTTGGCTACTGCCATGAAATAGTATTATTTAGAAAACTGCGTGGTCTTTCGTGTCACGATGATTAATTACAACACGCTAACGGGGGACATAGATAGGGTTATGCATTTTTCGTTTTCAAATAAAACTACATACATAAAGCTATGATTTCGATTAAACTTTTATTTCATTACAATGTTTGGACTTTATCATTCTGCATGAAATGCGATGTCATTTAAACGATTGTTCCTGTATTGCACCAGAGGATCCCTTTAAAGTAGTTTTTGAATAAAAATACGCACCAATGACACCTCCAGACCACAATGCGCACCAAAGAGTCACTTCTTCCGGGTGCGATAACTTTGCCACAATCACTTCTTTGTTCTTCGAGATCCACAAGCGACAATTTTGCTTGTCGACGTAACCGCTGAGTAACAAATAAGCTTGATTGCTGAAGAAGATTTTGTTTGATTGAAATTCTACATTTGAATCACCACTTCTATAGTAAGTTTTAGCTATTTTACGCTTTATTCGGTTGTTAGATGATCCGTATTCTTAAATGTCAAGCCTTCCACTAAATAAATAACACTTCAGATGGCAGGTATTTCACAGCTGACAGCTGCTGTAGTGGGTTGGAGCCCTGGCACAAGCATAGAATCTTTCTTTAAGCGAATCTTTCTTTAACTCGACATGCCTTCCAAGTACTTCATTTGATCGACAGATCCAGTAAAAGCTTCTCATACTAAGGTTCACATGATGAAGTGCAGTTTGCTAAAAAATAGAATGTATGTAAACTCACTAAATATAAGAAACTCTTGTATAGGTATATTCCTTTCATGGTATCCAGGGAAATTTATGATATTATATTTAATAAACTTCAAATTCACAGGCGTCTCCAGAGCAAAAGCGGCATTAAGTACGTAAAATCTCCGAGGTCGTAATAGAAAGATGTTGGAAATATATAGTTAAGACATATTTTTCGACAATTTTGTTTTTAAATCTTCATAAAGCCTCTTTTAAGCTCTATAAATTTCCTTCTTCATCAATCTGTCTAAGTAATATGAATTATCCAATCTGTTAGAAGATAAATTGCTTTTCTCCCAACCATATCCTACGGCATAAGTATAAATACAGGGTTGCCCATATTCGACGGACCCATGTTTTTAAAAAAAAAATCAAAGAAAAAAATAAAAATTTGGCGGTTGGCAATCTTATTCATTTAATTTGTTCCAAGTAGATTTGTTTACATCAATTTTTGAATATGATATCTCTCAAATGGCCGCCTCTGGCGTTGATGGCGTATTGTGCCCTTTTTGCAGCATTTTCCATCGTTTTCGCCAACATTTCGGCCGGAATAGCGGTTATTTCTTCACGAATGTTGTCCTTGAGCTCTTCTACGGTCCTTGGCTTGTTAACGTAAGCCTTTGACTTCAAATGTCCCCACAAGAAGAAGTCAGCGGGCGTCAAATCGGGCGAACGCGGTGGCCAGTCCAAATCACCACTTTTCGACATCAAACGGCCCGGAAACAAATTCTTCAGAAAATCGATTGTTATGCGACTTGTGTGCGGTGGAGCGCCATCTTGTTGAAACCAGAACTGCCTCATACGCTTTCGACGAATAATTGGCATCACAAAATTGGTCATCATGTCGCGATAACGCTCCTGATTGATGGTAACAGCATGGCATTTTAGTTTTGGAAGAAAAACGGCCCAATGACCGTTTTCGCACTAACGCCGCACCAAACTGTGACTTTTTCGTCATGAAGAGGCAATTCTTGAATCTCCTGAGGATTTTCAGTGGCGTAAATACGGCAATTTTGCTTATTTACGGTCCCATTCAATGTGAAATGGGCTTCATCGGACATGATAATTTTGTTCCAAAATTGCTCGTCATCATCGGCCATTTCGATGACTCGTTGGGCCCATTCCAATCGACGAGGCTTGTCCGCAGGCAACAATCTTTGCGTCAATTGAATTTTGTACGGGAACAAATGCAAATCAACGCGAATAATCCGTTGTAAAGTGGACCGAGCCATGCCCAACTGCTGAGAACGGCGTTTTTGGGATGTTCTTGGGGACCTCTCAACACTGGCTCGTACGGCAGCGATATTCTCGGCCGATCGCCGTGGTCGACTTTTATTTGGCCTCTTCGGATTAGAAAGAGCTTCACCAGTCGAAAATTTTTCGTATAAACACTTAATGGTGTTCTTAGAAGGCGCACTTCTCACATTTTTTAATATTTTAAAAGCACGTTGAGTTTTCACAATTGACTTCTTCTGTTGAATGTAAATTTCAACTATTTCAGAGCGCTCGCGTGGCGTGTATTGTTCCATGGTAAAAATCTGCTTGGACTGACGCTTCAAACGCGGTATGTCATTAAGCGATCTGACATCTCTGTCAAAAGTTATGGCGTTGCCAGATGAGTCCGTCGAATATGGGCAACCCTGTATAGGAAAGAGTCACATTAGACTAAATGCCTTGATCACCTTGGAGTTGGAAACAATCTGTGAAAAATTTTGCTAAATTTTATCAACGGTTACAAAGGGAACAAACTGTCCGAACTTGATATTCGAACTGCCAGTCCTTGCAGGATTATGATAAAAAAGGCGATATACCATACCCGAGCAAAAAAATGATAGGTCGGCATCGTGTCATCCTTTTTTGTTAAAAATTAATTTCATTGCTGTTTGGCCTTTCAGCGCAGGAAGTTTGAACTGCAAAAGAAATTCGTAATATATGTCAAAGTCAAACATATTTAGTTGAAATTTATAATTCGTTATGAAAAGACTTACAACCGCATTAATACCGCTTATTGAATTTTATTATCAGTTTTCGTTCTCTGTGAGATATCGTTCATCAGTACAGCATTCCACAAGATACAAAGCACGTGAAACCAAGGACTCATTGAGTGATGAGTTTGGCAAACAATATGTCGCACGCTTAGGGCCAATTTGACTGGAAGAAAAAGTGATGAGAACTTTTCCCCAAAAAGGTGAAAAATTATGGTATATTTCGCACCTTTGTTAGAATATCTCCTGTTTTCACACGAAAGTGAAGCTCAAGCTAAATCTACTTTCAGTTTGTTTATGTATTTTCAATAAAACTGGAAAAAATACAATCAAAAATGGAAACGCTTTCTTATTGCGTTTGTGTAAAGATATACACAATCGAAAAAGAAAATTGATGCTTCCAATTTAAGTTTCCACCGTGTAGCCACCGTTGTAACTGCGAACTTGAAGCGGACGGAACTTCAACTATGTCTGTATGAAATTCCACTGGAATCGGACGTGGTATTTTGGATTGGCGTAGTCTAAACCCGTCAATTTCCTAATCTACCACTATGCATCCGTTTTGGTATCTTCTACACAAAATAAAGGATTAACTAAACTTACTTCTTAGCCTTGCCTTTGCCTTTGACATAGCCAAATTAAAAAGCCATGAAAACTGTTTGACCAAACATACTTAATTCCTTAATCGGTTGTTTCTGGATGCTATATCGTTTGCGCTATCAACTAATACAGTGACATTCATTACTCAGATTGAAAACGTTTGCTTGTAGGCTGAAAGAAAGGAAAGATTAAGCACATATTCCGTTAACGGAAATCCGTCTAATTTTGCTTCTCTTGTGGTGTGGTACTTGCACCATAAACTCCGCAAAATTAAAGGATCTACAGGGTGGGCCATAAGGGTGTTGGCGGTTTAAATATTCAATTAAAAAAAAAAACTACGAAACATAAAAAAAATATATTTGTATTTTTAAAAAGTAGAAGCATGGGAATTTTTAAGACTTAAAAATAATGTTGTCCAAATGGCTTCCCTCGGCTGCTTCACACTCTTGGAACCGAAGTCGCAAATTTTGGAAAACTCGTTAAAAACTTGTTCTCGGTATTTTGTTACTTTCCTGAATAATGTTCCTCTTCAACTGCTCTAAATTGGTCGGATTATTCTCGTAGACTACCGATTGGAGGTATCCCCATAGAAAATAATCGCATGGAGAGAGATCGGCGCTACGTGGGGGCCATTCAATATCCCCCCTTTTCGAAATGAGTTTTCCAGGAAAAATATTTTTCATCAGCTCTATGGATACCCTAGCCGTATGACATGTGGCCCCATCCTGTTGGAACCACATCCTCGAGGTATTGCCTCGAAGTTCTTGCAAAACTGGCACTAAAAAGTCTGCTAGCATGTTGCAATAATTGTTCGCTCTAACCGTCGTGAACTGAAATACGAACACGCTCCACAATGCCGGCTGATCTCTGAAACTGGGCGACCACGAACCGTAATTGGTACTGTTGAGCCGGTTGTTTCGAACATTCTGATCCATTTTCGTATCACATTGGCGCTTGGAACTTCACTTAAATCGTGTAAACCGTGTTCATGCCGATACAAACGTCGTGCAGTAATCACTGATTTATTGTTTTCGTAATACGTTCGGACACAAAATGCACGCTGCACTCCCGTGTACGGCTCCATGGCGACTAAATTTTCAGGAAGCGGCGCAGCGAACAACATGTCCCCCAGCCACCCCGCGCCGCGCGTTACCGAGAATTTGAATATTTAAACCGCCAACACCCTTATGGCCCACCCTGTATTATAGTTGATGAAAACCTTTGGAACTCTATGGCGACATATATCAGGTAGTCAACCAAAGTTAGGCAGTGCGAATGGACAAAAATGCTCCATCAGAAAAATAATTCGATAGCAAAGTTGATCTCTGCCTTAGAAGGCGCAACCAAGATTATTGGCAGTACTAGATTGGGTTCTAGTGAAACTGTGATATGGCTGATGGGAGCCGATGTGTAGGTCGATTTCTGGGAAATTCTGTAACAGATGTGTTAAAAACTGTACATTATTGAAAAGTTTAAATATACTTTTAAACAGACCGTAAACTCCTCACAATTCGCATTTAATTCATGTAAAACTCTAATAATCTATATATTCGTATATAATAACAAACTCACACATTCTTAACAGCAAGCGTAGATACATCTGAACATTTATTTATATATCAGCATAAATTTTTGCAGATAAAACGTTAGACGTGCGTGTCATATCTTAAGGCGGAAATCGTTAAACTGCCTCTGTAAGCAACTTAAATAACTATAACAGTGTGATAAGTTGGCTTCCTTGCCTCATACCATTAACGCACGCACACATACGCACGCACACACACGC
Source organism: Philornis downsi (assembly GCA_019455685.1). NCBI lineage: Eukaryota > Metazoa > Arthropoda > Insecta > Diptera > Muscidae > Philornis > Philornis downsi. Next base: position 1,074,385 of record JAHXMU010000657.1, on the reverse strand, counting down.
ATATTTATATAAATTGAGACGACAAATACCACCACATTCATATGTTGCCATGTTCCAGGTTGTTAATATCGATAGGAAGTACAGAGTAAAGATAGTATGAGTTTGCTTAGGTGCAAAATAAACACCTGTCTACGCTAATGCTAGTATGTTTGTACTCATACATGTATTTCTGTATACGAGTATATATTACATGTGTGTGTGATGTAACAAACTCTTTCTCTTATTATAATCGTGTACCGTCAGATATGTGTAAAACTGTGTGCATGTTTTTCCAACCATTTCCATTTCTATTTGTATTTTTATCATATGTTTTATTTACTTAGCTCGATCTTTTCTTGCTTATTTCATCTATTGCTTTCGTTTCATTTTAACTTTTCCCGGTTGTGTTGAGCTTGTAAGTGTGTGTGTGTGTGTGTGTGTGTGTGTGTGTGGATTAACGAGAGTGAGTGTAGTGTGCGTTACTGTTGTCACTGTCAACACAACACTTTTCTGTCATGCCAACATGTCAAGTATTTTGTTATGTTTCCTTGCCTCTTTTCTTTCTTTCCTTGCAATCCACATATCCTTGATGTATCTCGGATATAAGTATATGTATACGCACTACCGTATATGTAGCAGGAAACGTACTAGTGAGCGCGTACGATGTGCGAAAAATATGTTTATTATCTTCTCAAGAGACTTCTGGTTGTTGCGTTGGATTTTTTTTTTTTTGTATTCCTTTTATTCTTCTGTTTTAAGGTTACATTATTGACAGGAGATATTTGCGTTAACGTATTTCTTATTGACTTTAATGCGAAGATTGTGTGACGAATAAAGCGATATCAACATTAATCTTCTGTAGTCTAGCAGTTGCTACAATTTGTGCTGACTTTTGTTTTATATGGACATTTAGTTGTATTAAAGTGTATAGCTGATATAAATTGTTAAATATTTGCTAAAGTTACGGGTTGTTCTGGGAATATATGATGAATCACAAAATTTTGATGGCTCCTTCCTTTAAATTTTGTATGACATCGGTAAATTTTTTTCCAAATATTTTATTTTTTATGCATTCCCCCGAAGGAATGAACGTATGCAACACCCAAAAGAAAATGACTATAAATACCAAGAATCCATTGATCATCATAAAATTGTATTTCGATTGAGAGATGCACGTCTTGTTGGTAGATACGATAAATGCTGAGAATTTCCGTAATACGTTTTAAAAGTTGGAACAGCCTAATATCGTTGCATGCGATTGAAAATGGTCTATATCGACCCACATGTTTTGGTGTCCCCTAAAAAATTTTACCAATTACCAAACATTTAATCGTCTTACTGTAACTTCTAATTTATAGAGCACTGCTACCAGAATTTGTGTGTCCCTTTTTTATCAATAGGTCCTAGTAATTTCTGGAGAAATCAATCGGTTAACAATGTCCCTTCTTCTTCTTCCTTTTCCATACAAATGACAGACCCAAACTTAAATTCATAGGTTCATGTATTCAACCCGGATGTACTAAGTTTATTTAAATTTGGAACACATTAAAGGTTTGTCTTACAATAGAACTGGTCAGCATCAACATACCCCTTCTGGTACATCCCATAACATTTGTTCGATTTTCCAATTTTTTCTCTTTTACCACTAAAATAAAAACTGTAGCGACCTGAGTTTTTGCCCATTGCTTTAATGTATAGTTCTTGGTAAAACCTAAGAAAATCCAATGACTAACCACGCCCTATGTTGAACATCTCATACATGTAACGCATTTGATAAATACAGGGTGGCGCAATAGAACGTGCATATTTAAAAAATAGATTAAAAATAAATACAAAAGGTATGGTTAAAACAAATCTGAGGCATTATAGAGTAATAAATGGAGTTTATTTTTTTAAAAATAACATCATCTAAATGGTGACACTCCCTGCGACGGCACTCCTCTAACCGCAAACGAAAATTATTGAAAACTTTCTTCAGTAATACAGGTGTAATGGCTGCTATTTCACCACGGGTATTCTCCTTGAGCTAAACGATGTTTCTTGGATTATTGCTGTAGACTTTGTGTTTGAGGTATCCCCACAAAAAAAGTCAAGAGGCGTCAAGTCTGGACTACGTGGGGGCCATGGGATATCACCTCTTTTCGAAATCAGTCTGCCAGGCAACATCTGCTTCACCACCGCCATGGAGTCATTTGATGTGTGACAGGTAGCTCCATCTTGTTGGAGCCAAGTTCTGGAATTCACTATTCTTGAACTTTAAATTTCTTTGTGCCAAAAATCCGTCCAACATCTCAACATAGCGTTCCGTATTAACCGTGACGTTTTGGCCCCGTGCATTTTCGAAGAAAAAAGGACCAATTATTCCTCTGCCAGAGATTGCTGCCCATACTGTCACTTTAGGACTATGCAATGGTTTCTGGTGTTTGAATCTGGGATTTTCACTGTTCCAGTAACGACAATTTTGACGGTTTACGAACCCATTCATAAGGAAATGAGCCTCGTCAGAGAAAAGGATATTGTCAAAATTGGAAAATCGATTAAGCATTTCATTAGCAAATGCGAGCCTTGCCATGAAGTCAGACTCTTTCAATTCTTGTGTTAATTGCAGCTTATATGAATGCAGTTTAAGATCCAATGTTAAAATTCGTTGCAAACTTCATCGCGATAATTGTAAGACAGACGATCTCTTGTGAGTCGACATTTGTGGATTTCCTCGTACTGACTTCATAACTCTTTCAACATTGTCTTCGGTCCTAGATGTTCTTGGGCGACCATTTGCTCGTGGTTTAAATGTTGAACCGGTCTCTTCAAAACGCTTTACCCATATTTTAATTAAATTAGCACTTGGAGCTTCACTAATTCGCCGTAGTCCATATTCAGCGCAATAAAGTCGCCTATGTGAACGAGAGTTCTCGTAAAATGCGCGCACGCAAAATGCGCGACGCTTCCCGTCGAAGTGATTCATAGCGACTGAAACTCAATGAGCACGATGTATGCAAATTAAACCAAGTACTAGTTTTCGTTTAACATGAAGCGGAATTATTAAATCGGAATTATATAAAAGCCGAAGGGTCATTCTCACGCGCGAAACTACTCTGTCTACATATATCTATTACTACAAATTCGAAGAGGTCGTTGACGTGGATTGTAAATAAGCCATATCGGCCCGTGTCTTCTGGTGCCTCTATATAAATTGACAGACTTTATCAAACTCTTAGCACATGGACTGCAGGAAGCGAAGTTTTTGCCTGTTGGATTGTTTTTGATTGCTTGACGAAATTTGAGAAACTCGATCCTCCAGCTCCGCCTTTGCTGATACCTCCCATACCAACGAGCTATATGTTCTCAGATGTATATTCCTAATTTTGCTGCAATAAATGCAGTCAAATTTGATGCACATTAAAAGTTTGCTCAAATGTGATAGTCCAGGTTGTCACATTTGGCAGTCCATTACAAAGTGACTGTTTTTTTTCGAAATTTGCGCTTTTTTACCTGTAACTTACGAACTGTTGTAACCAAATGAATGATTGTTCAGATTTACAATAATTGACAAATTTTGAGCAGATCATAGCAAGCAATACATCTCCTATGGTTCCTATCCTACAAACAACCGATTTAATATTTCAAGTAATTGCGCTAAATTAAACTTAGTTCTAAGAATGAAAATGGAGTGCACTTCCATGCCCTTTCTGACTTCTCCTATATAAAAGTCCTAATTTAACCCTCATATTCTTAGATTTATATCGAGGAATTAAGTCGTGGTTGATTCAGGATAATTTAGCAGCAATCAAGCTTTTGTTGAAATTGATTATGCATTGCCGCGTCTTAATAAATTCTTGGTGCTTTTTTTTATAAAAATTTAACTTTATTATGAAAACATGTTTACAAATGATTCATTGAAAATATTCTTCATCGCTAGCTGCTACTTTTTCCCATCTTTCTGGCAAAGCGCGAATTCGTCACGGTAAAACTGTTCATCTATCCTATCCAGGAATTTAGCCATTCCTTGCTGTCGTCATGTGAGTGGAACTGCTGGTCAGAAACACCGTGTACCATCGAACGGAAACAGTGATAATCGGACAGCGCAATATCTGGAGAATATTGCGGATGGTAAGACTTCCTAGTTCAGCGTTTGAACAGGCCTGGCCTCGTGAGGCCGAGCTACGTCATGCTGAAGAATCACTTTTTCGTACTAGCTTATTGCGCGCATTTCTCCCACAAAACTCGGCTCAGTAGCATTAATTAAAGCCGTTGCTGAACCCCAGTGATGGTTTCATTTGGTTTCAACAGCTCGTAATAAATAATACCGACCTGGTCCAACCAAATACAGATCATAACCTTCGCAGCATGAATATTCGGCCGAGGCTACAACGTAGAAGCATGACTGGATAGCCCTTTTGAATTTCTTTTCTTTGAATTGCTGTAGTGAATCCATTGTTCATCATCCGCTACAATACGATGAAGAAAACCCTTCCTTTTTTGTCGCTAAAGCAGTTGTTCACAGGCGAAAAACTTCCATTGGCCTCAATTCATAAGAAACTGAAGTTCCTTGTTTTTGAATCATTTCCAGCACATGAAATCGTTTGGAAATGACTTGGCGGGTAATTCCAAATACTGAACTAAGTTCTACCTGCGTGTGACACGGATCCCCATCAAGCAATACCGTCAATTCAGTGTCTTCGAAGATTTTTCGTCTTCCTTTACGCGAAGGGTCGTCAACATCAAAATAATCCGTTCTTAAAGCGAAGGAACCAATCTCGACACGTTGGTTCACTTAAAGCAGCATCTCTGTAAACATTTTGAAGCACTCGATGAGTTTCTTCGATTGGAAGAAGAAAATCAATATTTCCCGCAGATGACGATTATTTGGCACAAAATTATGCATATTCACACAACCAAAAGAATATGACGCCAAAACAAAATCGCTATTGTGTCGAGTAGGTATGTTTACCATATGCCTGAGCTTGGCTCATAACGTTTAGGTTATGGCAGAATTGACTAGCATTTACAGCTGGCGCTATCTATTGGTAAACGGCGGGAACTTAGTTGCGCACCTAATAATGTAATAGCAAATATAAATAAATTAATTAAGTTTAGTATAATCAAGTTTAATTCACAGCGTGAGTCAACGTAGCGCTTTTTCTCTGGCACTCTGCAGCAATTGGAGGTCGGCTGAAAATACATGTATCAACTAAATGAAATTTCTGCACAGGTTTTGAACCTACATTTGATGCTTTTCGGTAATACTGTTGTATCTTTAAGGCTATTTTTTTTATTCAAGAGTATAAAATGGGAGTAAGGATTTGATTGCAATTTTCATAGAGAACATTTTCGTACTGGTAGGCAAAACATTTTGATTGTTTTATTAAATTATGGGGCAATAAGGCGGCGATGAGGTTCGAGAAAGCACAAACATCTAAGGGCATTGAAGATGGTATTTTGGGAAATACTGAAGTAGTTATCCGTCCAGCCAGCTGTACCAATACAATCAATTTCGCTAGTTTTCGAATTATATTCTAAGCGATCTTCAATCAGGTGAAGTAATGAAAACATGTTCTGTGTATAAACATGATGTTTAAACTTATCTTTTTTACAAAAAAACTTGTTAAAAGTGAATTCAAAATTAATTTAAAATGAATTTGCAAACGTTCCATAAACATACTTAATGTAATATTAATTCAAATTGTACTTTGTGCTACCCTTTTTGCCCACATTTGGGCTAAACATATTGGGAATTGTTAATGTTGTTTAAACTAAATGTCAGATAATATTCAAGGAAAGCCAGAAATTATAGTTGTAACTACCATAAAAGTGAAACTAAAGAGTTGTTACTCAGCACAGCTCAAGCGATAAGCATCATCACTGCTTCCCAAATATTCTTACCTTGAATTAAACTAATTCCTTAATTTTTTTTATTTCTAAAACTACAAATAAATAATTAAATCTCTTGTGAAATTATTTGATTAGAGGCACCATAACATTCATCAGCAGGCCGACTTGCCGTCACAGCAATGCAGGAAGATTGCCTCAATCCCAAAAGTACAGCCCCCAATCTACTCTAGAAATTTCCAACATTATTATTATATTAAATTTCCAGCATTATTTATCATAATTTCCGAATTTTGTCAATGCATTGTAATGCAATACGCTTGATAAAAATTTAATTGGATTCATTCGACAAATTAGGGATGTGGTGTGGGTGAAATTTTATCGAGTTCAGTACAAGAGTTTAAAAGATATGACGCTTAGATGTATTAGTTAAACCGGTGATTAGTATGAAAGGTACCACAAGAAGTGTGGCTACCTTTTTTGTTTATTTTTTTAATTGTTATTGATTTATAATAGCCAACATAACGTACAACAAATCAGGTCGCAGTATGTAATTTCTAAGTTGCTAAAATATCGGGAAATCGGTAAAAAAGGGGCGTGACAATGCTTTTCACTTTCCTCCACAAACATTACTTTAGAAAATGTGTGAAATGTGAATTAGTTTTGCAGAACTGAATCAAAAGGGGCAGACAAGACAATGCCATAATTTTCAATCACAGAACTAAATTTATGAAAAGCATTATCGCTGCCAAATTTTACTGATTTCCGAAATTTAAAAAATTTGAAGCTAAGAACATTTGGGCTGAGTTATTCAGTCATTTTTTTTTTTTTTTTTGCAGGAACATAGAAATAAAGGTGTCAATCTTTTCGAATTTTGCCAAACATTTTAAAGCAATATAATGAACAAAAACTGAATTTATTGTTAACAAAGAATTAAGAGCTGTAGGAAAAAAGCAGAATTTTGACAAATTGCCAAATTTGTATGGGATGTATAGGAAGGTGGGTTTAGCCGTTTATCACATTAACAACCTACGACTACGATTTGCTTAAATTTTGTTCTGTGCTAAATCTTAAGTGGTTTCATAAAGGTAGAATTACAGTTATCGCGTCGACAAACTAGCCAGTCAGCCTGCCAGACAGGCAGACAGACAGACGGACATCGCTCAATCGGCTTAAGTAATTATAGAACGCATTTGATCAGAAAACGCTTGGTACTTTAAAAACTCCTTTTCAGGTGTAACATTTTTAAGATATCACATTACGTATTCCATTTTGGGTAGGCTGGTGTTTCCTAGGATGCTTTGTACCGCTTACCCCTAAAACGCAGACCTCTCTACTCGATCCTGCAATTAAGCAGGCAAAGGGTATGATGCTTGCGTACAAAAACAAAGTAGTGTGGCCTTGTGCCAGGCGCCCTAGGAAAAGGTGGATTATGTCTTGGGATTCACCTATAATATACATCAAACTGATCTTGGAACTCGTTTTTCAAAAACCAATTCAAGGGGAGAGTCATAGTTAAACAAGACACAGCCTGGCAACAGGTGCGGTTATAAAGAAGCCGTCGGGAGGTATCAGAAGATTTATCTTTTCCGTTTTTAATAGTTGTACGGCCAGAGGGATCTGGTTAATGGACTATGATTGGAGCATGGTGTACTTTGCTTTGCTGTGTTGATTTCTCTCCTCGGACATTAAAAATCTATGCCGTAGATTGTGGATTACCAGTTCCATGCGAGGTATGATAAAGCAAAACTGGAGTAGCTTGTCTGTGTAACTCACACCAGAGGGTTCTTCTCTTCTGGTAGCACGGGCGACCAGGGGCCCAAGGAACAATGTTCCTTACTGGTCAATGATGTTGGACCCCTAGTGGGAGCATCGTGCTGGTTGTGGTTGCCCGAACGAGTGTTTTCAGTGCTTTTGTGTTGCTTCAGATTACGTTGGTGAAGGAAGGCATTAGCTTGGAAAACACTGTTCATGTCTATTCGAGGTCTTCCTAGATTACCTCAACTCCTACCCGGGAGGTAGCTCACTTCATACCAAGTGACAACAACGGTACTTTGGCCGAGAGAGGGAGTGGGCCCTGAGGAAGTTTTTCCAAGGGGACCTACTTCTAATCTCTGGTAGTTCGACTAATCCTTTTGGGATTAGTTTGGGTACCCCAAAGGGGCGCTTGCTGTCGCTGGAAGAAAAGAAATATAACCAAGAAAAGAATTATAGAAAACAACACCAGTGTGATGGCACACCATGGGTAAGGCCTCAAGGAGATTCAAGAGATTCATGTTTGATTTGATTTGATTACGTAGTCCTTCATTCCCTCCAATGAATGTATAAAAATGTACGTACTATACTCGTCCGAATGATATATTAATGAAATTTTTAGAAATATTAGAAACTTTCCTATCGGAAAGGATAATTTTTGAGTTAGAGATATGTGGAAATCTCCAGAACTCAAATTTGTCCAAAGTAAAAGTACAAGTATTTTGGTGGCATTCAGATAAAAGCTTAGTTTATGGGGCTGTAAAACCCATCCTGTAGATTCCATTCGTAGGGGAGCTGTATGATAACAAATGTGTAACAAATGTGATCAAACTCTAATGAAAACTATGTCTTATTGAAGCGATATAACCGATGTTATTAGATTATATTATTTACACCGAATGAGATATCAATTCAGAAGCGTTACATGTGATGCCTCAGAAGAAAACTGTCTCCGTTTCAAAGATCACCATAACTGAGTGACTAAAAATTAAAACTCATATTGCTAACCAAGGAAAAAGTAATACCGGACGCTGTTATTAATTGCGGAAAATATATAGGATGTGTTCGCTTTTCTTTTCCCAGAGAATTTCTTTACATTTTAAAAACTTCAAATTATTTAGGGGTTCAAAAAAATAAGCTGTGAAAATCTACAGTATTCGGTTTTCATAACAAACTTGTTAACGTTTTTTTCTAATACCTCTACTTTATATTAAATTCCAAAAATGTGTACTTAAAGTACTATATTTTATACTTTTTGTTTAGTCCTAAGCTATGCAAACTTTAATAATGTCAAATATTGTGTTTGCCTATTTTCACGAAATTAATTTTGGTTTAATTTTCTTGACTTTTGATGTTTCCTGTGGTAGCAACAAATTAAATTTCAACACGATTAGGCGCAGACATGCAACACAACTCCAACGTTGCCCGGTATATAATTTAATAGTTCGAAAACCTTATGAAAATCTTGTAATAATACGAAGAAAAAAAATACAATGAAACCTACTGAAAGAATGAAACATGAAATCAAAATAAGGTGCGGTTCTAATGGTCTAATGCTTTAGATTTCCACTTAACACGCAGATTTCGTCTCAGAGAAGACGTTTGCAATTTAGGTCGAAATAGAAAAAAAAAACTAAAATTTAATCACATAAACGTAGTTAAGTTTGGAATGACGATGACTAACCCAGTGTCATGTTAACAACGACAATAACACCTGCAAATTTGTGACTCCTTCTTGTATTGCATTTATTTAATCGATTTTGTGAGATTTTCTTTATGTGCTTTTGCATTTATTCCTACTAAGATTTGTCTGTTTAATTCGGTTAGCCTTCTTTCAAATGTGTTTTAATTCGGTGTATTGTTACTTCCTCTTCGACAACATATCTATCCTCTAAATTCCTTCTATATTTTCAGTAGTTTTTTAGAATTCTGGAAAAATTGTTGGACACATTTGTTCCGCTTTAGCATGATCAAAGCCTCCTTGGACACATGCTGTTCAGATCCTTTAATATCTATCTTCGTATTTAAAATATCTGCAATATGACTTAATTTGAATTGGTAACCTATGACTATACTCACTGAAGGAGCAAATAAAATGTTCACATAAAAACCACATGTTTGATAGGTATTAAATTGCACTAAAAATTCGCCCCCTTAAAGTGCGCAATAAAAATTAAATACCATAGTAAGAGGCGTTGGTATCCCAAGGATACTGAAAAAGAGACGAAGTATGTGAGAAAGAAAATTGATGTCTTCTCCGTCCCTGTAGTCAATTATCTGCAACCACAACACATGTGCAAAAGTTCTTTAAGAAAAAATTCCTACCATAAAGTGTAGATAATTTGAAAATAAAACCAGGAGAGTGGTTACAAAAAAATTCGTGCATTAAGCGAATTGTATGTGCACAGAAACATGCCAAAGGAAGGTAAATTATAAATTTTATGGGTTTAAGGTTTTTGCAAAAATACTGCAAAATGAAAAAGAAATAGAAACGAAGAGAAAACCTTACGCCATAATCACACATGTGGTGAAATACGTCCTTCCAATGACGAGGGGGAAGAAATACGACGGGCATGATTTAAAGAAAAGCAAAAGGAAATTTAATGCAATTATGTTTTCATAATGTACATTGGAATGAATACCTATAACACATACATACACCCATATGTATGTCTGCGTTTCTGGGTAACAGTAAAATATACAGCATAAATTTGGGTACACAGAGCAGTAAAAAAATAAAGCATACTTTTAGGATGATAATTGCTACTTATAGAATTATAAGAGAAAAGAAACCCCAAACAGGGGATGGCTGCTACTTTTCCGTATTGCACTGAATGATTGTTGGGAATCTGTTGCCGCTTTTGGTATTCTGTTTTGGTGAAATTTGCATTTTTCTCTTGATACGAATAGAGGATGTGTTATTTTTAAGTTATTGAAAATCAACACTTTATACCTCTCCAAACACTATACGCGGCAGCTCCCCACAATTCAATTTCAGGTTAAGGTAAAATCGCCGCTTAAGTAGCTGGGCGTTTCAGGGCGTGGGGTGTGGGTGGATGTCTTTGCTTAACCTTCTCTACGCAGAATTTTAATCTAAGGGGACCACGCACACACATCTACCTTTTGTTTGTTCTCTACCGGCTTCTCACAACACACTCACTCTCGCAACAAGGACATTCATTTGTTACCGTTTTATTTCTTTGTTGCCATTCCATTTTAACAGAAGACGAGGTAGCAGCAGCAGATGTTGTACTCCGTAGTTTAATTTATGCACCCTTTTACCAAAAAGAAAATTTGTGTTTTCATTTTGGATTAGTCAAATATATTTGCAGAGCGCAAGTGAAGCAGAAAAACAACCCAGAACATCACGGTGGAAAAAAATATGAATAAATGTCTGGTTCACAGCTCGGGAAATCCTAGTTTTTTTTTTTTTTTTGGGTGTTAAAACAACTAATGTAGTCAGTTGTTGGCTGATGTCTGCAATTGCTTTAACCATCATCCCTTCACCTCAAGGGCAGAAAGTTCTTTGTTTCTGATACACATAATAACAAAGTAATAAAAAGGACAAGGTAGTAAAGGAAATTTGAAAACGTCCGCAGGATTAGGTATTTCCCTTTTCGTCACATATCTGCACATTTAGTGTAAGTTACCTTGTTGCCCGGTATAGTGAGATGGATAAATTTGCCACTTTTTTCCAAGAAATTAGCCTTTGATGTTTTTCAAAACGTGCATAAATTCCAAATATATATACGATTTCCAACAAAATATTTACAAGTTCTTTTTTCGTTAGCACCCAAAGTTTGCTAGGACTTTGCCGCTTCTGAAGCTGGCTCTAGTTGGAAAATGGTCTTAAGGCATTAGCCATAATTGAATCACTTGTTTTTGACAATAAGTGAAAAGTTAGGGTAAGGAAGATTTTCGACTTTTAAGAATTTACAATGAATTTTCTTTCAATCACGCCATACACTAAGATATCTTCGTTGTACTAATGCGATTATGATATTAATATGAAATGCTAATGTCTTGCGTTGGATATGCAAATTTAAACACAGTAAGAAAGGGTTGATACCCAGAAAATACACAAATGTTCATAAACGTTCAGGGATCGGAAATAAGTAACAGTATAGAATTTCTTGAATAGGACACAAAAAGGGATGATACTGATCAGGCGGAAACTTTTGCATTATACTTTGGGAGAATTTATATAATGCAATTAATAAGCGTCTTATTAATTTGTTCCTTATAAAATCATGTTTGTAAATCAAACGTACATTAAGAAACTCAAGTATCCTTTTATATTTTCCACCTAAGGAATAAAAGTTTATGTCATTTGATACGATAAAAATGTGACACCAAGAAGGGAGCATATAAAATACACAGTACCTTTCTTCGATTGAAAAATGTTCGACTATCGAGCTGGCGTATAATCACGACAACTCTGTTAATTTTAATAAAACATTTTAGAATCTAGCGCAGCTTAAAATTTTATCGATTTGTAGAAGAACATTGTAAAAACGGGTCTGGTAAATATCAATTCGCCGACCGTGGTAAAATGGTCAGAACTTGCGACTATCATACACATGATCGTAGGTTCGGATCCCGATAAAACCATGTATCTATTATTCATACTTCCGTCACCTCGATGTGTCTGTAGAACACTACGAGTAGACGAGTTATCGACAAGTTCAGTAAATGCTACACAAATTGTGATGTTCGTAATCGTTAAATGTTTGCTAAAGAGTAGAATAGAATACGTGTAAGCTCGTTGAATATTGGAAGCTGTCGCAAATCTCATTCAATGTACGAGGTGTGTTCAAGAAATACATCGATTTTTCAACTTCTGCGGGCTACGCACACTCATCTTTCGATTATTACTTTTTTTATGTTGATATACTCGTCTCGACGATACGTTGACGGTTTTATCCATATAGCATGCTTAGTTTGTTTGTGAGAGGCGTATATAAGACAAGTGTTTTACGTGTTCGACGATTCGATTTTTATCTTTTCAATCGTGGCAAAACGTCGTCCTTTCAGAGATCTCTTCAATCTTCGGAACAGGAAAAAGTCACAGGGGGATCAAATCTCGTGAATACGGTGGACGAGGCATGATAACGGTGTTGTTTTTGGCCAAATAATCTCTCACAAGTAAAAATGAGTGAGTAGGTGAATTATCATGATGCAAAAGCCATGAATTTTTTTCCACAATTTCGGGCGTTTTTTCGTTTGCTGCACCCATAACTTCAAGGTGATACTCCTTATTTACCGTACGACCTTGTGGCAAAAACTCTTGAAGTACTACGCCATGCTAATCAAAGAAAACAGTGAGCAAAACCTTGACATTTGATAGAACTTGGCGTGCTTTGGTCTTGACTCTGCTGGACTCTTCCATTGGGACGATTGGGTTTTGGTTTCGATACCATACGATATTCGTCACCAGCTATGACCCTTTTAAGCAAACCTGGATCTTCGTTGACGTCATTCAACAATTACTGAACGATGCTCAAACGACGTTGTTTTTTGATCAGTATTCAGCAATTTTGGAACGAATATCGCTGCCACACGCTTCATGCCAAAATTTCCGAAAAGATTGCATGGCAGAGTCAACCGATATGCCGACATCCTCAGCAACTTTTATAATTTTGATTCGACGATTCTTCATAACAATTTTCTTCACTTTCTCAACATTTTCAGCGTTTGTTGACGTTCTGGGGCGTGCAGAGCTAGCGTCGTCATTCACATTTTCTCGACCTTCTGCGAAAGGCTTGAATCACTTGTAAACATTTTTTTTTTTTAGTCAGATTACTCTCACCGTATGCCACTGTCAACATTTCAAGTGTTTTTGAGCACTTAATTCCATTTTTCATACAAAATTTGAAGCAACTTCTATCGAAAAAATCGATAGCAGAGAACCGCCGAACACGCAAAAAACCTGTCTTATTTATGCCTCTCACAAACAAACTAAACCTGTTATTATAGATATATGGATAAAACCGTCAACATATGTTCGAGACAAGTGTACCAACATAAAAAAAAAAAATAAATATCGAAAATCGAATGCACGTAGCCCGCGAAGTTTGAAAATTCGTCTTATTTTTTTAACACACCTCCAACACAAATTGACTGATTTTCTGAAATCCAGTTGGTTCCCTGTAATTCCCCAATTGTAGACTGCAGGGACTTCAACTGGGCTGATTTAAAGGGCTTCCCTAAAATTGAAAATACCGAGCGATTAATCACGCCCCTTCCGGTCCCTCCTACACAAATGATCCACTTAAGCTCTATGTTCTTATGCCCATATCTTTTGCTATGATGCACCGAATTCAATAGAATTTGATACACATGAATTGTACACATGCTCACGTAGAGTCTCATAATGGCATGCATTTCCTTACCACTTCTTGCAGCTCCCAGCGATTTTCCGAAGTTAAATTTTTTTTCCTCTTTAATTTCTTATTATTAACTTGCAATAGCTTAAATTTTCCTTTGTTTTGCTGATATATAGCTCACTGTAAAATAGCAAGAAAACCGACCAAATAATCATGCGAATTGTAGGGCCTCCGCATAAAATACCGATTTAGCATTGCCATAACTCTTCCGGTGTCCCATAGCGTAACGGTTGGTACATCGTTCACATGATCGCGAGTTTAATCCCTGATATAGTGGTCTATTTATTTGGTATGCGGTCACTTCGATGTGGCTGACGAATATTTCGAGCAGGCACGTAATCGACAAGTCTAGTGAATGCTTTTTGAATTGTGATCTTCAGATTCGGCTTTAAAATGTAGGTTCTGTTGAGCAGAGCCTAAAGAAAGAATGCCTGAAAGCTTCCTGAATACGAGAGACTTTCTCATATCATGCCTTCATGGGATACAATGGTATTTGTTTTCCCATGGTTCTCTATAAACGTGCATCCAGGCATCCTTAATGTTATAACTTCTCTTGAAGCCGTATTAACCAGGACATATGCTGCGGAGCAATCTTTCATTCAGCTTCCGCACCATAATCCATTCTAATACTTCACCAGTCATTGTATGGTGAGGAGCTTATCAGGACCACATTGACGAGGAAAATATCGTACACATTGTTTGTATAAAAACAGCAAGCATTTTAGTACTTTTACGCATCTGTTCGGTTACTTCAACCACACCAAGTAAATTTAGCAAATTCCTCGAACTAATTTTAACAATCTCCGACCTTTCCAATTTCGGTGCCTTGATTGCCATCTCCGAGGGAGTTGAAGCAAGAGCTTTAGAGCTAGGAAGGAACTCCATAACCAAAGTCATATTGTCATACGAGGACTTATTCAAACTTTTGAAATATGATCTTTGCTCGATTTTATATATTTAATGTTAAGGGATAGCCCTGTTTGGAATGCGAGTACCAAATTATACAAAAAATATGACGTTTCCTGGGACAAAATAAGGTAAGATCATGTGCGAGGACTGACCGCGGCTATCTTTCGCATGATCGAAGGTTCAATACTGCACACAGCCGATAGGTGGCTGTGAGCGGCGAGCACCTCGATGTGTCTGACAAACACTTCGGGTAGTCAAGTAATCTACAAATCTTGTTAATGCTTCTCAAACTGTGACATTCGCAATCGTCGTTAAACTGTAGGTCACATTGATTGAGTCTAAAAATAGAATGCATGTAAGCTCAGGGGATTATAGAAGCTCTACCACGTTTCATTTATAAGATGCAAGAGAACTTGTTTGTTCATATGAGAGATAAAACCATTAGTTGTTAGTTGATGCTGTTTAGCATCTAACGATCGGTCGATATATCCGCCATGGCATTGTGAACTACAACCCTTCGCTTTGGGAAGATAAGGTTTAGCCTGACCAGGCGGATGCGTCTGTTTTATTTTTATAGTATTTGCAATGCAATATATTCCAAATTTTAATTAGCTATCGTACAGACATTGTAAAAAAAACCAAAATGTTTCTAAATCAAATATTTGTTGTAAATCAATCCGTCATCATTTGCAAATATGGGGATCTGAAGTATAATAAAAATAAACTTGATTATAAATCTCTGGATACAGATAAACTTTCCGAACAACATGGTCATGTTAACTCTCAGCAGTAAAATGTAAACAAAATACTCGTTCCCACTTATTTAGTCAATTTATACATGACCCATTACATTAGCCTAACTGAAGAAATTGGATTTGTGGTTGTATTTGCCAACATTGTCATGTACAGGGGGTCAAACCAGCGCAACAAAACAGAAATAATAAACAATCTGGGCAAATGTTGTTTATATAAAGTAATTTTAACGCTAAATAAAACAAAACGTTTATTACGTTCAAATTTATTGTAAATAAACTGGAACTAGTGAATCATATAATGCATATAAGCCGTACAAAATATGACACGCATACTCGTACATGGCAACACATACTCGCATAGCTTTCACGATACACAAATAGATACAAAAATACTCACTCACCGATATGTGTATTGACAAATATGAGTGTTGTTTGTTGTTGTATCAAAAATGTAGACCATAAACAAATATATGAATTTAATAACAGCAATTTATGACCGGAGTATATAAAAAAAAAAAAATATATATTGTAAGTTCGTATACAACGGCAACAACGGTATTGTAATACTCGCACACTCACACACACCCAAACACACACCCTTGCCGGGATGCATGAATGTTTGTGTGTGTAGATTTTTATTGGTTTGGTTGCGGTTTCTCTGTTGTTGTTCTAAAAACAGTAAGTAGTTATATCAATAAATTTATGAAAAAATTTATACACAAATAAAAATAACAACAGAAAATAAATATGTTAATAAACATGTCGGAACTAATGTGATGGTGCTATGCGTGTTTGTGTGTGTGTGTATGCCTGTGTATATGTATATGAACGTGAAAGATTGTTTTATGTTTATATGATACTAATACACAGATAGAAACGAAAATAAAATAAGCCAAGTCATAAAATAATATAACAATTTTAATGTTAATAGTTAATATCAACCATCTATTAGATCCGTATACCAATGAAGCGATTGGAAATTAAAGAAATCACGTAAAATTTGGCTGGAGAATTTAACATGTATATCGAAATATCCAACAGATCCTGCAGATTTTGTAAAGAAGTACTGCATTGCCAGGGTGCAACATTTTAGACTTTATTTTGAGAAGTTTTGTTTTTCGAAAATTAGCAGATATTAAAGTAATGTGGGGACAAAAACAGTTCAGAAATTTCGATTAGTTCAATTATAAAAATATGCTGGGTTGTCGAAAGACCGCCACGAGGCGCTAGATTCCAATCAATCGGTGCTCTGAAATAACAATACAAAAAAAAAAGCTCTTGTCTTGCCAAATAAAGTTATAGAAATTATAAAAGAACCATCGATTTTTGCCAAATCGACAGTGTGCCTATTCGAGATTACAGCGAAAACATTACATTTCTATTAACCAAGCAATTTTTTTTGAAAGTAATCAAAAAAGGAGTGTCAATTATAATAATTAAAACTACGTTTATCAAGCGCAAATCTGACTAAATCCACTACAATCGCTTGAATCTAAGAATATGTGAACTAATTCCGTAATTTGCACGGTAGTAACAGAAGAAATTTGGATACTTATTAGCTATCCCCCTTACTTTAGCAAGCATTGTTAAGTAAAACAACAAATAAAAACGTAAGTTACTGCAACATAAAACAAACAAACTTCCTTGCATCCCATGAATGAGGTATGGGATAGCTTCTCACATTCAGTCAGCTTACATGCATTCTATTTTTAGACTCACTCAACTCAACGGGATTAAAAGCCATAGTTGACGTCGATTCCGAACACCACAATTTGAAAAGCATTTACTGAGGAGATGGCCGGCGCTCAGATAATGATAGGTTACTGCATCTAACCATCTACTACTAACCATCATGCTATGGTCGGTCACTACCGCAACCCACTAATTAAAAACTCTAGGGTATAGTCAGACAGTGCGGCCCAGTTTCATTTCCAGAACAAATTTTGAATTTATACCAAACTTGATTGAAAGCAGGACAACCAAATAAAAGGTGTCATCCTAAAAACATGCAGTTGAAAACGATAATTTGTGTGAGAAGCACGAGAAGAGCCAGCGTTTATTCACCTCTATTTTTAATTTTTTCCAACTTTTTAAGGTAACACTATGAACAAAAATTTAGGTTACAATACCTCACGAATTACGAGTTACAGGCAAAAAATTACTTTCGAAAAATCAGTTAATTTGCACATCAGATACCAGAGTCTCGCCGTGAAGGCCTTAACCACGGTATGCGACACACTGGGCATATTACAATGCGACTGCCAACGCTCCCTGGAGTGGCTAAGTAAAATTTGGACCATCTAGCAATAGGGGGAGCATACTTCCGCAATTGTCAGCCCTTTCTTCCAGCCAGAAGATACCAAATTAATTATGCTAGTATAGAACATAACCCCAATTGTCGGAGGTGAGGCCTATCTTACTACCTCTGCTACTCTATGGGTCTGTAGCAGCCGGTTGCAATGCAACTCCGCATTCGAGCACAAAGTCTTAACCAGCGCTTGTGGTATCAACCACAACCCGCGTGATGCTCCCACTAGGGGTCTTACACCAAATGATAGGCGGGAACTTAGTCCCGAGGCCTCCTGATCCCTACACTACCGACCAAACTAACCGGTTGAAGCTGCACAAAGTAAAAGCAAAGCCACAATCAAACTGTGATTTATATACACTTCATACTTCTGCAAAAGTGCTCAGACTGGACATTTTTACATACCTGCAGCTGCGGAGACACCAGGTGGATTGAACGGTCGATACTACATTGCAAGAATGCAGTACCTTCACCGGTTTTAGACGGAAAAAACTCCAAACCCCATCTGTTCGTTGACGGTGAACGGCAAACATGAAATATAGACAGAGGAAAAACATATGCCTCTCCGTACCCCCGAGTGAGATACCAGAACTACGGTGTGGTCCTGCGAATATATTGGCTTGCGCCAAGTTCTGATAGTTTTCACAAAGATTTACGGCAATTATCGAATCTATCAGCCGGCCAACAAGCAAGAGAAGGAGGCATTGCTCGATTGATTTAGAAAGTTATTAAACACAAATATAGTTGATAATTTAAACAGTGATTTCTGGGTGTTGCATTTTTTGCCACCAGCAATGATTTATACCTTTATTTCATCGGGTGAAGGCCCTCAAGTCTTTGTTATGCAGAGATGTAAATCCCAATAAGGTTTTTCAGTAGGGCAAATGATTCCAGTACATAGAGGGTCATCCATTTAGTGGTTTGAAAAGCGCCGGTCTGGCAAAACTGTCAGCGGTTAAATATAGGGTGAATTTTTAAGATTTAAGTTTTCAGGTTGGCAGCACTGGTTGGTGATGGCGTCCAAACGTCATCTGTCAAAGTGAAAAGTGTACTGTATACTCTGCTATTTCATCGTGGAATGGCGAATGACCTACCACAACGTCTAATTTTTGGTGAATGGATTCAGCGATGAGGCTCATTTCTTGCTGAACGGACACGTAAACAAGCAAAACTGTGGCAGCTGGAGTGATGAACAGCCACATGCCATGCGTGAATTAGTGATGCATAACCGAAAAACGTTTTTTCTTCAAAGACGACCGTGGAAGAAACGTTACCGTCAACGGCGAACGATATCGAGCCATGATACGCGATTTTTTTTTTCTCTAATAATAAGTTGAACTTGGTTGATATGTGGTTTCATCAGGATGGTGCAGCATGTCACACTGCTCGTAAAACAATGGATATGTTGAGGGATGAATTTAGTGAGCAGTGTATCTCTCGATTTGTCCCTGTAAGGTGGCCCTCAAGTTCTTGGGATTTAACGCCTCTTATTTAACGCCTCTTATTTCTTGTGGGGTTATGTCTTGTCGTTAGTCTATGTGGACAAGCCGAATACTATTGAAGCCCTAAAGAAAAATATAACATGCGTTATTCTTGGAATACAGGCCGAAATACTCGCAAAGTGACGACATTCCGAATGGACATTTTGAGACGGAGCCGCGGACAACATTTACATGAAATTATCTTTAAAAGTTATGTGGCAAAGACTAGTTTGTCGACTCCAATAAAAAATTTTAATATATGATGCAAATTTGAGCGTTTTATTCGATTAAAAAAAAACTGCAATTAAAAATCACCCTATAGTTGTCATTTGAAGTGTTATTTGTTTAGTGAAAGGTTTGTTATTTAAGAATATCGATCATCTAACAGCCTAAGAACGTATAAAAATAATTATAATTTACTACAAAAGTGGTAATTCAAACGTTTCAAAAGTTTCCAGAAAGCGTAATTTCTCGCTTTGACGAGAAATTGACGATCTCAAGATCATGCAATTTGACGCCGTTAGTTTTTTTCATGGGACTATTTCAAAGGCCATGTTTATTCGAATAATCGTCTAACATAACGCCCGAAATGTGCGAAAAAGTGATCGAAAACTAACTTAAAAGGATCCATTGCTACAAGCAATCCAAAGCCGGTCACTTAAATGAGATTGTATTTTGTACATAATGGCAAGGCCC
Source organism: Philornis downsi (assembly GCA_019455685.1). NCBI lineage: Eukaryota > Metazoa > Arthropoda > Insecta > Diptera > Muscidae > Philornis > Philornis downsi. Next base: position 1,054,287 of record JAHXMU010000657.1, on the reverse strand, counting down.
AAGGATTATAATAATAGCAAATATATAAATATTTCTGATAGCAAACATAAATTTTTAAAAATTCTTTCTTAAATTTTTTTACGGAGTATTAAGTTTGACTACGTTCGTAAGTAATGTTATGTGCAATTCAATCCAAACTTTGAACATTTTCAACTGGGATGAGGCTTGTAATTTATATAGAATTTATATATCACTAACATTTGGGAATTTTTGTTGAAAATAAAATACAGAATTCATACAGATGGAACAGTGGAAATTTGTCGCGAAAATATATATATATATATGTTTATATATTTATCTATCCGCGGAATGCATAACACTTCTGTTTCCATTATTTTCCATCATGCCACAATTTGAACCTTTATCCAGAATTGCATACCTTTATTCGAAGGAATGAAGGCATATATTATTTAATATGGCTGAAACGTAATGTACAAAAGGAAGCGTCTAAGGTATCAGGCATCTTCGACCAAAGTTGCTGCAAGACTTTTTATGCCGATCGAGTGATGCCTATCTATTTGGCTGACAGACTAGACAAAAATTTGGAGAAATTTAATTTTGCTGCAATGAGCTATAATGCGCTGGCTGCAGTAAGTTCGATTTTTGTCAATGTAAGCTTAGTAAAATGAAAAAACAACTCGACCGCTGTTAATGGTATCTTCCGTACAATTTGTCTAATTTATTCATATTTCACTCATATTTTTCATATTCATATTCATATTTCATATTCATAATTTCACTCAATTGCACTAAGTACAGTATTGTACATTAATTCAGAGCATTCATTGATATGAATGTAATATTTTACTACGCATCTTTTGGTACTCCACGCAATGGAATACCAGGTGAAGGTATATGTAAGTAAGTTCACCCGATTGAAATTTCTGTATTATTCCTCTGAGTACGGCAATATCACATTAAAAACTTTTACTACGACTAAAACTTGTCAAAAATTAAATATTTCGTATCATTGCTTATGTGTTCAAGTTAGGACATAATCTTACTGAGTTTTAGTAACGAGACATAAGGAGAGAACATCTTTAAGTCAGAAATTTTTGCATTTGCGTTCACAAAATTATTAATTTTATATCCTCCAATAACAGTAAGGTCGTCCAATGACTACGAATATAAATCCTGTAATGTTTTAATAGACTTTTAATCGGTACTGCTAGTTGAAGGGGGCAAAGGTTACGTGTGTACATCGGGCGATTAAAGGACAGCCGCCTAAAAATTTTATTGGCATTTGAACCCGCCATTATGTGCACCATGCATGATCGGTCAATCAAAAGATAAAGGCAAGCAGTACAGAAACTTCAGGCAAGGGAACTGACTTCGACCAATGTCCACTTACGCTGTTACAAATATAAATGCAAAACGGCAGAAGAAGCGTGGAAAATCGAATCAAAATTAAGACCATCCGATGTTTTCCGCCTAGATATTGTAGGTGAACCATTTACCAATTGGTGAGAGTGGTAGTCTATATAAGATATAATTTTACCAAAAGCCTGATGCGTGCTAAGTTGTATTGAAACTAGAGCAATCAAAGGCAAATCAGAATAATGGAATATGTGGATAACATTAGATAATTTGTGCCGGAAGTACCAGAAAGGATCGATATGTTCAAATATTATGCAATGTAATTTACAAAAATTTTGTGTCCCCTACGAATACGGAATTAAAGGGAAAAAATTAAGCTTTAACAAATCGGAACATTTTTATGAAAGATTCTTGTAATGCCGTCCATTTTCGTTCTCAAACCAAGCGCATCACTTGTGATTAATTTGACTAAATTCTGTATAATTATTTGAAAAGTAAACGCTTAGAATATGTGAGTTAAATCGTTCTTCTCTATGGGACATAAAGATTTTTCAAAACTTAGCATAGTATTATAAATCAATACAATCAACAAAACAAAAAAAAAAACTACATTACTGCAACCTACTTATTATTAATTACAGAGGATAGGTTTTATTTCGGAAAAAAACAGATCAAAAATATGGAAGTTACAAGAATGGATTTGGCATTGTGATCTATTTTTTCAAAAAACTTAGTGTACAAATTTAACTGAGTTTTGTGTAATTGAGTTTATTAATATATGGGCTAATTCAGAGGTAACAGAAGGGAAATTGAATTTCGGAAATCGGTCATTTTGTAATGGCAAGTACCAGAAGGAATGCCCCGATATAGCCTATTTACCTGGCTATGATCACACTCACACAATATTACACACAATATTAGACTGTACTGGGCTTTAAGAAAATTCGCGAAGACTTACAGCAGATATAATGTCTGCCAGACAGGCAGCTAAACAAAGGGACATCGCTCCATCGCCTTAAAAAGCCATATTTAGTCAAATTTATTCAGTCTCCTTTTGGGTCTAGAACTTTTGTTGTTATAAATGATAACTACTATTATTGTTTCGGGTGAAAGTATATAAATTTCGAAAACTTATACCGTTTATGATATTAGTTATCATTACATTTCCCCTTGGAATGTAGCCGCTTTTCTAGGAATCACCACCTTGAAGAAAGTTCTAAGAACAAATATGTCAATACATGCAATTATTATTCTTTTTTTACAATTTCTCAATTTAACTAATACTGGTGGATTGGTGGTGAATTGACTTTCTCCATATTTTCGCACTTCTCTTCCAACTAAAACCTATATTTACATCCTCAATTTTCTGAGTGTACTTTTGAAAATATTTTCTATTTCATTTAATTTATGTATCATAAATTATTTTCTGGCTTGGCGATTGAATACATCATTTGAATGCATATTGCCTATTATTAAATTCTGAAACTATGTTTTTTTTTAGTACAGATTCCTATCTATCAAATCAATTAATTTGGATGATGAAATGCATGCTGGATGGAAAATACATATTGGAAACCAACTGCCTACAAATTGTTGTAAATTTAATTGGAAATCAGTGCTATGGTATTTGAATTAAATACATATTTTATATTCATTCATTAGTGCATATGATTTTATTAAATTCCAGCATATTTGTCAATATTTGAAATAAAAGATTTGTAACATTTAGATCCATCAATAAATAATTTACTTTGTGTAAATGTTAACGTATAAGTAGGCATATTATAGCTCATTAAATGTAAATGATTAATGGAAAAAGGATTTGCTTACATTTTGTTAACGAAATAGGGAGATTTATTTCAAATATTTGCAAACGACACCAAATAATAGATTCTGAAATGGGATGGCTCAGTATTGAGCAGAAGGAATTTGCAATTAATCATCCCCATGATTGGGCCACGTTGCGCTATAGTATGGATTATAATGGATTTAATTACAATATTTTATTACATCCACTTTTTATTATATCCTTATGTCGTGGACTATTGTGGAAGGAATATGGTTAAAAATATTAGAGAAAGGATCTAAATTAACTGTGCAAATTGAAAGGTTTATAGCTAACACTAATAATGAAGCTAAAATTTTTTGGTGCCTTAAAATATGTGGAAATGAAAAAGATGAAGTTTTAATGAGTTTTTACACAGACAAATAACTCCAAATAATTGTTTGATAAAGGAAACTTTAAGATCACATATGCAAACAAAGTTGAACACACATCACAAATTCGGCAGGGGCGTAACTTATATACCGACAATAGCTTTCGGTATGGAAGTGTCAATATGTTTGAATCCGAATTCAACATTAATTTAAAATAGTCCTAATTATATATTCCTTCCTGTATTATGAGTATTTTCTTCTCTTGTATTGATTAATCACTCAAACAGTATTCTAGCAGTAAGTTCCGTTAATAGACGGAGGCTTACCAATCTTTACTTATAACGATATAAGTCAGTTCGTCTCTAAATCTCAGTCAATTAAGTAATCATCAGTTATTGTAAAAAGGAAAAGAATCATTGGAAAAGAAATATATTGTCATTTTTACCCAGCTTTCATCAATAATTTATTATTGTGGCCTTAAAGGTGAAATATATATTTGCAGTCAAATAAACCCTGAATTTAATTCTTACTTGCTTTTGCGTTCTCATTTCTCTAAAACCTCTTGAGCAAATATTTCTCGATGTTCCAAACCCGCGATGGCACAAAAACAGCTTCTTCCCATGCGTCCAAATAGGTTTTTCTTATTTTACCTATTTTTATTATTAAGTAACCATCCCTAAAGCTTCCAAATTGGACAACTATTGGCGTATGTTGTACGTAAGAACAGCGTAGAAATTTTTCGTTAGGTAAACTGACTTGCATGTGATTTCATACGGCGCCTTTATTGCTGTTGCAAAAATGTGTGGAGCGTTGCTAAATCACTCGCTATTTTGAATTAAGACACAATAAAGGAAGCAAAATCATAATTTTCTGAAGCTCTCCGCTTAGAAACTAAAAAGAGACGGTCGATTTTTGTTACTTCGACTATTTTGTACGCGTGTTATGTAAAGAGGCCTGTTTCAATTCACAAAACTAAATTTGTTAAAAGCACGATAACTGTCGGAAATCTTTAAGATACTTCTTAGAACTTGGCACAGCATAATATTTTGCAACAGCACAATCGGTTTTGTAAATATGTCATATCGACCTACTCCTTCTGGTCCCTCCCATACAAAATTATACAGAGTGGCACGAATTGTGCTATAAATACACAAAGCTGGAGCCAGTGAGGACCATTATTTGAAGATGTTGAAGGAGTTTTTTTCACACAGAACTTCGTCAAAGACGTATCCTTTGTAACGGAATTTAGTTCCAGCAAGATGGATTAATTGCACTCATCGTTAGACAAGTTATGGCGGAGCCGCTTACCGCTTACTTTCCGCCAGGACATGTTGTTTTTTATATCGGCACCACTCGTTTTGACTCCCGTATTCATATATAATATAATGGACGATGTCAATTCCTAATCTTAACTTTGGATAGCTTATGATAATTTTGTAATTGATTGCAACACACTGATTAATTTTACTAACAGACGATCAGTAAAATTGACCTTTTTCGGCGATTATTGTAGAAAGCATGGCAACGGGCAGCTTTTGCTAACTTATTCTTTAATGGTAGCAGCATATATGAGTATATCAGATATCATCTGTATACCTAATGTAGTTCATCAAGATGAGCAGTTCCACAACCCTTTACTTAATGTGTACTTACTGTACCATATGATAATTTTGTGATTGAAATTAATTCTTTAAAAGGAGTGTGCACCGTTCGCATTTTGCTCGGGAATAGTGCTTTCTATTTTAGTAGGATATCAGAAATCAAATTAAGATATCCCCAATAGTTCATGAGATACGGGTGTTGAAAATTTAAACCTTAAAATGATACAATATACGAGTATGACAATTTTGTAATTGGTAGTGATATTGATATGGACATCCACAAGAGAATTTTAAAAAGGAGCGGATCGACGTCTTGCTGCTTCTCAAACTGTGACGTTTTATATCACTATTAAACGGTAGATTCCGTTTAGTGAGTATAAAAGTAAAGTGCGTGTAAAATCAAGAGAAGAGAAGCTCTTTAATGTTTCATTCATGGGATGTGATTTGAAGGATTTCGTTTCTATAATAACCAAGCTCACAATTTGATCGGATCCTTGAAAATTATACACCTACTAGGAGATTTCTTTTTCTAGCTGTATTATAATACGTTGTATTACTTTTAATGATTGCAGAAATAGTAAGCTTTGTTTAAAAAATAAAAAATCCAAGGAAATGTTATATTGTGAAGTAACGAGTTAAGCCTTTTTATGAGATATATGTGTGCCTAATTTCACTTTCCCAGGAAAAACAACGCGATTTCCACTGCGCTTTCAACACCTTTTCGCCTTTCCATGGTACTCGTTATTAAAAGTCTAATTTGTTTGATAAAAGTTCAAATTTTCTTTCCCAAAAATGTTTTCCTTCATGTACGGTAATTTTTCGATAATGAGATGTTTTGTTGGGATGGTCATAAAACACTTTCACAACTCTCAATATTTTCTAGCAATATTTCTTAGCAACGTTTGGATAATAATTTCACATCTCTTTGTAATCGTTTGTTTAAGAGAACTCTTGTCATCTTTCTATAATCTGCTTAAGTGTATTAATATCTGATGCTCAAAAACAGCCTCGCCTTCTATCGTTTTTGCCAAACATTTCCGGAAATGTTATTCTTTAATATTTATAAATTTTAAACAAAACATTTCATCAATATGTTGTAAATATGCAAAGAATTTCTCACACAAATTCTATTTAAGTAAGATTTTCATAATCAAATGAAAACCCTGCTCAACAACAATACTTCAGTGCGAGCATTCAAGGCATAAATTAATTGAATAGAAGACTAATTTTACGAATTAAGAAATACCAAAATAAATAAGAGAACTATTGACATGCTCTAGAAAGGTCTATAATGAAGTTGGCTGGAAGAAGGCTTTGCAACACAGACAGGACTTAATGTGATGCTGCTCAGGCATCCTCCTAAAGCATAAAGCTATTTTTGAATAGAAATATTTGTGGTTTGTGTACGTCACAGCCACATGGTGTGAAGAAAGTAAAATATTGGTTATGAACTTCTAAAGATGGTTAGTTAGATGTTTTTCCAAATAAAGTGGAAAACGCCTTTTGCTGTTATCATGCCCTTGTATGTCTCTGTGGTAGCAACAGCATGTATGTCGGCATTAAAGTTTGTTAAATTCTTTGGGGCTAATAGGAAACTATTTGTATGTACGATGGCTTAGTGCAAAGTTTGCTGAAAGTTTTATGTATTGTCAGTTAAATAAAATATTTTATATTTCAAAATTTTTAATACAAAATTCATATACGAGTATTTTATATTACATAATTAATTAAAGCGTTCTGTTTTAATTAAATCTTTGCAATCCCTACCCTGCAATTTGACTCAAAGTACACTGAGTTTTCGCTGATATTTGTAATATTGGGAAAAGTAGGATTAGGAAACATATTTGTATATGGGTCGAATGGGAATCACTTACTGAATTGATACTGCGATGACCGCCGTTCTGGCTGTCACCAATAAACCACCACATTTTGAATTTTTTGCTTCCACAACATATAGATTTCGACATAATTTTCATATTCATTACATGTGAGCGCTTCTGGAAGATCAGTTTCAGACCATGGAGTGGATTATTTTATGGTCGGTAATGACCGACTATCATAATGCGCGTGTCAAACTGCACAATGAAATTTGATTTACATTTGCATACACTTTAACAATGGCTTTCGTTTTAAAAAACTTTCTGTTGAAAATTCTTCTAGACAATGTTGCAAAAATTCGAAATGAAAACTATTACGAAAAGGGGGTGTGTTCGAATGTAGTGAATTATTATTTATTTATTATAACAGCAACAATAATAATTCAATAAATTCTGGATCAACCCTTGAAGTCATATAGAAATAATCTCAAAGTCAACGGAGTTTAATGGTTGCCTTTTCAGTTTCATTTAAATGTTTTCAATATCAACAAATTATTCGAAATATTGTACCTCATAGAGATATACAAGAATAGGGGCGAATCTCGAAAACAAAAAACAAACAAACAGAAAAACAAACAAAAAAGAGGATATGTTTATGAGCTCCCCTTCCTCAAGCATAAACACTTAAATCAAGACATAGGTAAAAAAACTAAAGCCAAAAGTTACTGGTTTAAAGAGTTTTTAAAAACATTGTCTATTTCCAATGCTGATATTAGGCATTGATAAAATTGCGAAAAGGAATTGTGCTCGTAAGCGGTAAATAATTACTTATTGTAATAGGACTGTGCACTACTATAAAGTCTGTATCAATCATTGAAGTCCTATAAGAAATAATCTCAAAATCAAAGAAGTTTAGTGGCCGCCTTTTTAGGTTCATTCAATTTATTTACTCCCTTTAGGTTAAATCAAGACACAGTTAAACCAAAAGTTGTTGCGATGGGCCGGAAGCGGTTATATATCAGCAGCAGAATGTAATTTGGATAATCGAAAGTAAGTCCGATGATTAAAATCTCAGCCTTTACATGCTATGTTTAAAAACAGAGACCACAGTGCGAGTACCGCGGAACAAAAAGTTGCCCATAGCATGTAAAGACTTTCCGAGTTTTTCATATAGAAGACTAAAGTCTGTCATATTCGCTTGACATCTCCAAAAAAAAACCCAAGAAAAATGAATAGAAATGTGTCATTTTTCCACATACGCCAAAAGTTTGTAGTGCAGAGAGTCAAATATAATATCTCGCCAGAAAGATATCAAATCATACAGTACAAATACGAGGTGGGTTAAAAAAAAGGTTCAAATTTCACGAGCTACGTACATTCGATTACTATTTTTTTATTATGTTGGTGCAATCGTCTTGAAGATACGTTGAAGGTTTTATCCATATAGGATGTTTAGTTTGTCTGTGAGAGGCATAAATAAGACAAGTATTTTGTGTGTTTTGTATTTCTACTATCGGAAAAAATGGATCAAAGAAGTTGCATCAAATTTTTTACAGTGTTGACAGTAGCACACGGTGAGAGCACTCTGAGTCAAAGAAATGTTTACAGGTGGTACAAGCCTTTCACAGAAGGTCGAGAAGTTGTGAAAGACGACGCCCGAGCACATCAACTACCAATGAAAATGTTGAGAAAGTGAAGAAAATTGTTATGGAGAATTGTCGAATCACAATTAGAGAAGCTGCTAAGGATATCAGCATATCAATTGCTGAATACTGACATCAAACAACGTCGCGTGAGCATCGCTCAAGAATTGAATTGAATTGAATGGCGTCAACGATGATCCAGATGCGCCGTTTGGGTGAAGCAATACGAAAAAAAAAACGCCCTGAATTGTGGGAAAAAAATTCATGGCAAATTCACAATTGCATCATGATAATGCACCTGCTCACTCATCTTTGATTTTGAGAGATTATTTGGCCAAAAACACAACTTCTCCGTAATGGACGCTCCCAGATCAGGACGACCAAAGGAAATTGTTTGCAAGGAGGTGTGCGATGTAATTATTGTTTAAAGTAACAGTTTGGGAAATAACTGAAATAAACAAAAAAAAAAAAAAACAGTCTTAACCGTTCACGGGGTCATAAAAAGCTCAGATTTTTGAGCAACTCCTCTCACCGAGGCCAGCCGACTGAATCGCATTGACGTCTGCGATAACCTAAGGATAAGAAACAACAAGACACCATTTCTGAAGAACCTCATCACAGGAGACGAAAAATGGATATTTTGCAACAATGTAAAGCGGAAAAGATCTTGGAGGAAATTAAATGAATCCCTCAATCCACCTCTAAGACAGGCCTTCAACCCAGGAAGGTAATGTCGATTTGGTGGGATATCAAAGGAATAGTCTTTTTTGAGCTTCTCCCAACAAACGAAATGATTAATGGGGACTATTATATCGTACAATTAGATAAATTGAATCCGGCATTGGAAGAAAAGCGACCGAGGCTCATTAATCGGGGAGACGTCATATTCCATCATGACAACGCCCACCCTCACACTGACTTGCCGATCTGTCAGAAACTGTCAGAGCTTGGTTGGGAAGTTTTACCTTAACTATCGTACTCGCCAGACCGTCCGACTATCACCTATTTTGCAGTCTGAGCAACCACTTGAAGGATTTGAATTTCCATAACGACGAGGAGCCGAAAAATCGAGTTGAACGCTTTTTTTTCCAGAAAAAGACACGCAAGTTTTGTGAGAGAGGAATCAAAAAGCTTCCAGAGAGGTAGGAAGAAATTATTAAAAAAGGGGGAGGTTATAGATTAAAATAATAGAGGAGATTATAGATTAAAATAATTGTTTTCTTGCATATAAATTTGTGTGTAAACAAATTTCTTTTTGAAACCGAAGGAACTTTCCGGACCTCCCGATATTTATAGATTTGTATGCTTCATTCAATTGAACTAAATTCAATATTGGTTAACTTATAGTGTGTAATAAACTTGGAACTGAAATGCACTTAAAGGGTATGGAATGCATTGTCACTCTCTTTAGATTATCATAAATGCAAATTGGCTGATTTAGCAGAATTTAAGGGTGACTCAATAAATTTTCATTCAGAAACTTCAAATTTTGGTTTATTTTATTGCACTATTGGAAGCTAACGATTTATCACGGCCCTTTCTGGATTCTGGGCGAAGATGTACAAATTTAACTGATTCTATATTGTCTCATCGTCTAGATAATGTTTATAGAACATAATAAATGCCTGCAATTGTTGTACTTTTTATAAAATTTAATTTTTCTATTACGTATCCAGAAAAAAACTTGCTTATTCAGTTAAAGTGCTTATACGCAAAATTGCTGTTACCTTCACCCTCGTATGAACTGTTTTAAGCTATAACAGCTAGTTTCCAATGCCTTGGAGGAATATCATGTACACAATATAATGGAGTACTGAACATGTATGGCTGCACATGTCGATGACTACTATTCAAATAAACAAGCGACTCAGTGCACGCCTGCGGTTATATTTATATAGTAGAATATAACTAAAAGAAAATAATACCACTGACAATAATTTTATTAAGTAAATAGCCAGCTTAATGGTAAACAACAATAAACGGAAGGACGACAACTAACAAGTTGACCAACACCAGCTTGGAGAGCAAGAATAAAAATATTTGTGCACTTTTCTGGACAGAGCAAACTACTCTCAATCAAATTACCGCCAGCGATTTGTATTGAAACTATTTTTCCTCTACATATCGTAGTGTCCTGAATATAAACTTTAATGAAATGTCTCCTGATTTTACTGCCTGCATGTACTTTGAAAGTGTATGTAGTCCAGTAACATATTTCCACGTCTTTAATACACTAATAAAGAAATAGCTGGCGATTTCAGCTAAAACCAACATATTTGAACTTATCTCCACTGGGTAATAGCTAATTTATTATCAGTTCACAGGATGGTGGAGAATATGAAGGACACGCACTGAAGAAACAAAGGCAATAGTCGAAACAAAACAATTGTCAATGCGGAAAGATAATAACCAAATGCTGCAGCGCTATAAACATATTTTATGTGTGATAACAAATGTTATTGCCATAAACTAATAACTAGATGTGATTTCTATTCGTAAAGCGGAATCAAATCATAAATATGATTCCTGTTTTGTTATGTATTGAATAAAAAATATGAATGGTTTAATAGAGAAATGGGGAAAGCGAACACAACAGTGCGATGGAATTTATTTAGTAACTGGTTTACTATGCAATCATGTGCATAATCATGAATAGAACAGTACTTATTTGAGTCTATAGAAACATTTGCATCTGCGTCGGTAGGCTGCATATCCCTGAGATAGCCACAGCCTACTCCACCAAACTCTTACAAATGATATGACAACTGCTGCAAAAACCATACTTAGGTATGTGAAACCGCACTCAGACAGGCCCTGGTACGACAGAGAATGTCGCATGGTGTCTGAAGAAAAGGATGTTGCATTTAGGGCAACGTTGCGGCCAATTGTAAAGCGTGCAGTTAGGGAACGATACAACGAGAAGAGAACAGAGGCGCACCAATTCTTTAGACGGGAGAAGCGATTGTGGAAAGAGCGAGAGAGTGAGGAAATAGAAAGGTACAGGGATATAGGTGAAGCCCGAAAATTCTACCAAAATATAAGAAGTACAGGGTATGGAACAGGGCTCCCCTCCTGCAAGGACAGAGAGGGAAATCTGAGCGCAGAGTGTGCTGCAACTATGGAGAGAACACTTTTATAAGCTCTTAATTCCGGATGGTAGTACGACTAAGAAAATCAGCCCAATTATTGACGATGGCATAAATTGCGCAGCTGCGAGCCAAACAGGGATCAGAGCAGTAGCATTACGGCTTAAGAACAACAAAGTTGCGGGCGCTGATGGCCTGCCAGCAGAGCTGTTGATAAACAGCCTGCATCAGCTCCTAAATACGGTTTGGCTCGAGGAAACCATGCCCGATGTTTGGAATTTGAGTGTACTGTACGCTGTGTTTAAAAAAGGCGTGTTTGTAAAAGCTATCGCTGTAACAGTCTTTTACCCATTACCTATAAGGTCCTGTCGAGTGTGATATGTGAAAGACTGAAGCCGTTTTTAACTGACCTGATTGAACCTTATCAGGGTGGCCTTAGGCCAGGTAAATCAACAACTGACCAGATATTTACACTGCGACAAATTCTAGTGGAGACCTAATAAAAACAGATCGACACTTAGCATCCTTTTGTCGACCATAAAGCCGCCTTCGATAACCCGATGCGGCAAAAACCGTATGAGGACATGTCCGAGTTTGGAATTCCTACGAAGCTTATACGTCTTTGTAAGATGACACTGACTGACACGAAATCTTCAGTAAAGATAGGATCTAGGCGAGTCTTTTTACAACAAACAAGGACTTAGGCAGGGCGACAATCTATCGTGCGACCTCTTCAACGTACTGTTGGAGATGATTACAAGGAAAGCTGCAATTAACATGAGTGGCACCAGCTTTAAAAAAAAAGCCATATGTTACTCGCATATGCAGATGACATAGACATTATTGGCAGAAAACTGCGATATGTTACTGCAGCTTTCTCAATCATCGAGAAGGAAGCAACGAAAATGGGTCTGATAGTAAAAGAGGACAAAACGAAGGTATTGGTTTCAACGAACAAAGAATCTACCCATTTGGAACGTTGTGTGAACGTTGACAACTTTAATTTTGAAGTGGTGGAAAAATTTATCTACCTCTGTTCCGCTGTAAACAAAATGAATGATGTCAGCATGGTGATAAAGAGGAGAGTATTGATTGCTAACAGATGTTACTACGGGCTAAGCAAGCGATTCAATGATAAAGCCCTCTCTCGGCAACAACCTGTCTTGTTGTATGGCCCAGAATCTTGGGTTATGACGCAAGTGAATGGATCAGTGCCGGCAGTTTTCGAGAGGAGAATACTCCGGATAATATATGAACCCATCATCGTTAACAGAGGGTATCGGCGTCGCATGAATAATGAGCTGCATGAGCTAAATGCCGACATCGACGTGGTCAAATGCATTAATATACAGCGAGTACGTTGGCTGGGTCATGTTTTGCGAATGAACCCGAATGCTCCGACACGGAAAGTTTTCGACAACAAACTCGATGGACGGCGCAGAAGAGGGCGACCGAAGTTCTGTTGGAAGGATCAGGCTTTTGAAATACTGGCTAAGCTTGGCCTATCCTAAGTATACTTACAGTTATCGATTTTCTTTTTGTGTTGACTGTGGATGCAATTGTATTACATTAATATCGATAGTATAATGAAAATTACCAAGTCCGGCCATCATGAAAGCACAGAACCACTTGAATTCAAAAAGAATTTTAGTGCATGAATGCCATACGAATTAGCGGAAAAAACCCCTCAAGTACTGATTTTCCACCTGAAAATAGATGCTAAATCGCAACAATGTCGATTTATTTCTGAAGCGAACAGTGATTGGTGATCGAAAGGGAGTCACTATGACAACATCATGCAAAAACACTTATGAATGCCGGTGAATTGGTGCAAACGATGACCAAGCCTTGACTAACATTCAAGAAGGTTTTAATGTGTGTTTGATTGGATTGGTAGATAAACTTCTACTGTGAGCTGATCCCCGCCAAGCCAAGCTCTTAATTCGGAACTGTACTGTAAACAATTGGAGCGTCTAAAGGAAGTAATCGCCCAGAAGCCACCAGCATTAGCAAACAGGAGAGGACTAATTTTCCTTCAAGACAGTGCCAGGCCACTTATTTCGATAGTGGCTAGCCAGAAGCAACGGAAACTTGACGGGAAGGTTTTTATGTCTCCATCTTTTAATCCGGGCCTGACATCAAGTGATTTCCATCCTTTCCTGTCTATGGCGGATGATTTTGAAGGTCAAAAAATCAAAACAAGCTGGTGAAAGTCGAATCAGTTTGATGCTAACACAGCTGAGAGTTTCTACGAGAAGGACATAATGGAATTACCTTTAAAATGACAGCAAGATATCGAACAAAACGGTGCTTATTTAACCTAATAATCTCCCCAACTGTAGACTTCTGTAGGGCACATGACATTAGGGATGAGTGCTGTTGGCGCAATAAAACCCAACGCAGTTGGTCCTGATCCCATATCACTGAAGTTCTTCAAAATTATTTTTTCTATTATATCTGTACATATCGTGCACATTTTTAACAACATAATCGTTAGTTCCTTTATCCTGAAAAAAACGCCAGATTAGTGTCAATTCCGAACCTGGTAGCAAATAATTACTGTCTGTTCCGATCTATGGCGAATGATTTTGCTGGTAAAAATTTCACCTCAAAAGAATTTTGTGAAAATCGTTGATCGTTGAATTTGTCTAATAGGTACAAGGATTCTATGAAAGTGGCCTTATGGAATCGTCTTGAAAATAATAATAAGTAGTCAAACAAATCGGCTCAGGTTTTATCTAAATTGAATCATTCTAATTATGCTAAATGAAGTTTTCAATGTCGTACAAAAGTAAGACATTTTTTTAAATATGCCTTAGAAGTATATTGAAAAAATGAAAAGTGTTGTTTACGTGAAAGGAATACGAAAGTTTAGTACATATCCAAGTAGTTCAGAAAATCTAATTGAATTTCGCAAGATTACTCAAGTCATATTTAGAAAACAGGTCTTTTGTAGTGAGGTCAAAAAGTACTTATTCCTCAATGAAACGAATTTCAGCTGGTGTCCCACAGGGGAGTATACTCGGACCATTTCTTTACTTATTGTACAGTGCTGATTTGCCTACAAGCCCGTTCACATCCACATCCACTTTTGCGGATGATACAGCGTTTTTAAGTGTACATAAAGACCCAGAAGTAGCATCACAACAACTTCAATCCCACGTTATTGACGTGGGAAATTGGCTGTATAAGTGGAAAATAAATGTTAATGCTGCAAAGAGCGTTCACATAACCTTTACGCTAAGACAGAAAAATCGTCCACCCATTACAATAAATGGATCAACAATCCCAGAGCAGAGCCAAGTAAGGTAATTCATCTTGACCGACGTCTCACGTGGGTTCACCATATTGCAGCTAAAGCCACACAGTTGAAAATTAGAACCACTCAGCTTAACTGGCTCATTGGGCCACACTCCTCGTTAGACTTAGAACTGAAACTACTTTTATATAAAGCAGTTTTGAAATCAATATGGTCGTATAGGATCCAGCTACGGGAGTCCGCTTTTGCATCCAATATTGAAAAGTTACAAAGAAGACAGTCAAAAGATTGCAAACTCTAGATTTGGCTATATGAGTGTTTTTCGAACTAAAAGCTGAGTATTGCGGTGGCAGTACCAACATTAATGTCTTTAGTTTAAGATTTAAATACCTATTGTGAATGTCGGAAAGACAGATTCAATAATAAAATTAATATTAAAAAAAAAGGAAGTATTAAATGTACAAGAAAAAAGAAGGAAGGACATTTTTAAAACATTGTAACGAATATGGCCCTGTTCGCCTTGAACACTATCAATTACATTGGAAATTTTGTCAAAAATTGGGCACGTAAAATTCGACTGAACTATAGAAATCGTAAGTCAAATCAAGTAAAACATTAAAAATATTGTGTTGCAAACTGTGCAGTATCAACTTCGGCATTAATAATAAACTGTTCTTAAAGCGATGTTGATCGCATTATTGTATGCAATAATTTTGAAGCATTCTGGAATGCCAACAGAAGTCACAATGCCTGAAGGGAGGCAATGGCTTTCCATTATAATCTATTAAGCAAAAAAGTACATAAAGTCTCTGTAATACTCAAAAAAAAAAAAGTATTTCACCAAAATTAACCTTTGGAAGATACACCGCCGCACACTGGGGCCAAGGCGGAAAAAATTCGATTATCGAAAGCGCTGATATCGATTATCTAGTTTGTGATTCTCACTCTATTATATATGCTGGATCAAGGAACAACATGATTTTTTTCACTGTTTCAAGGGTATTCCCATTTATTTAGGCCAACTGGCAGAATAATGGAAGTTTGACCAAATTACACTCTAATGTAAATGAGTGCATATAATTGTGAAAGAGGGAGAAAAAAAATTTTGAAATTTTTTCCATGCTCTACGATGGTCTATTAAACCACACATAAGTCAAACTGGGCAAAAAAAAAAATATTAGAGCGTTTTGCAACGTTATATAGGTAAGTTACGAATTTCAAATAAGAATTGAGAACAGCTTTGGTTACGAAAAAAGCTCCGGCTTCCTCCGAGATGTTGATGGTCACTTTTCAAACTAGATGAGTTAAAGTGAAGATTAGAACAAAAATCATCTGCCTTTATTTGCCTATCCGATCATAACACCGCAAAGAAAAGAAAGGATTAGAGTACGCGTTTGGTTGTTGCACTGTTTTGTTTACCCAGTTGGCTCATATAATATATGTCCACACTTCAAAACACTTTTAATTCGAGTTCAGTCCAGCTACAGACGTTTTTTCCATGATTGCACGGTCACAAGTGCAATAACGGGAGTCTAATCCACCGGATCACTACCATACTGGAAGTCATAAATAGCAATGCAATGATCGACCCAGAAAAATTCAGGCTGTTTTCAAAAGAAAAAGCAGAGATGGCAATTGAGAAGTATTCATGGTACTACATGCCATCCACGGTGCATAAGATTTTGATCCATGGGGCTGACATAGTGGAGAACTCAATTCTCCCCCGCGGAATATTATCGGAAGAGGCCCAAGAAAGTAGGAACAAAGACTAAAAGGCATTCAGGGTCAGAAACTCGCGGAAAATGTCTCGTATATCAACCAACGAAGGCGTGTTCCAAAAGCTACTGGGGACATCGGATCCTTTAATCACGAGCATGAGACCCGAACCAATGAAAAAACACCTGGAAATCAGTGACGCAGCTAAGGAACTTTTAATATAGATAAGTTTCTTGAATTTAAAATCGTATCTTTTCAATTTGAACAACATTTGACTTTGAATCCCTGGTTTTAATATTTACAAATTGTTCGGTCTTACGCCTCTAAATTTTTGTTACAACTTGTTTTGATAAGGTCAAAAATTTCAGAAATTTTTACTTTGCCAATAGGCTTTTATTTCCTCATTAGTTAATCAATTTTCTTCAAAATGTATATAAACATTGTTGAACTTTTTTTGTTCTGGGACGAATAAGACTGGCTCCAGGTTTCTATGTTAATAAGTTCTTGAGATATTGAATTTTTTCCGCTTTTCAGTAGAGCGGATCCAACGTGTGCCGCTCGCTGGTAGTAATAATTTACATTTACCTATCAAGAAGTTCAAAAGACATAATTTGCATGTAATTTACAAGTTTATTCCAATGCAAGCATTTTGGAACGACAAAGTAGATAAAACGACGGGCTACCAGTTAGCAATATATTTTTGCAATCACAACTGATATGTGTGTTTCTATCTCTGTTACACCCATAAGAATGAAAAACTATTTTTGCACAAAGAATCCAGAATTTGCTCACATTCTAACCAACTAATAAAAAAAAGAGAAACAGAAAACAATTTAATGTTATGAATAAATTATTAAACTATCGTATGCATATTTAAGCGAAACTACTTAATTTGTTATTAAACAGTTCATTTCTATGCAAGACCACACATAAACTATAAAATACTGAAATATGTTTGCGATAACAAAAACAAAAAAACAAAAAAAAAAAAAAAGTGGAATGCCAAAAATACATGAGGACTTGGGGTAAAAATTCTCCAAAAAGAACTGCAGTTAGAAGAAAAACCAATTGTGTATGAATGGTTGCATTTAAAGGGTGGTTGAACTACCGACTATTACGAAAGTGCTTAGGTTCAAACTTGCCAGTATAAGAAAATCGTAAAAGAATTGTTTAAACCACCACCGCCCTATTGCCAAATTGCCGCCTGATTTTTCTTTTGTTTTGCTATGATGTGTCTGTATCATATAAACTCTCAAAATGTCTGGGTAGCGAAATGGGAATGGGCAGAAAAAAAATTGATATAATTGTTGGTATTGCATTTGGAGGTTTTGCCTGAGATGTGTGGATAGGAGGGATGGGTAAGGATATGGTACCCGGGTTTTCTTCTTTTTTTTTTGTTACTATCAACCGACCAATTTAACTTTTGCAATCTGGTGCAAATTACTTAAACCAAGCGCAACAAATCCGCTTACATCCTGGCACAGTGGATTGGATGAATATAAGTCAAAACTGGCTGATAATTTCAACATATACGATATTTTGTTACAGTAACAATAGTGCGTATGGTGAATACAAAAATTATAAAATACAATATTTTCCCTTATTTTCGTAGACGTGAAAATGGTCAAACAGATGGGTGCATAGCGCGTTTTTTTTTTTTTTTTTTTTTTTTTTTTTTTGATTAGAAAAGTTTGCCATAATGGCACTGACTAATAACGGACATGTCATAGAAACTGCATGATCTACTGCAGTTTTCATTCCGAAAACGTTAAAAACAGATTCTTAGTTTGCAAAATATTCAAGTATCCGAAAATCCAGACTAAAGCGAAAAACACCACAAGGCTTGATTCTTCCAAAATGCTGTAGCTCACCGGTAGACCTTCTCAAGACCGGTAGCAATGATGTCATATGAGGTACAAATCAGCCTTAAATTAGAATTCGGGAGATGAGTTATATTTTCTTACAATATTCTTTTAATTTCTCTATTATCTTCGGTATTTTCATGCTAATTTTAATTTAAGATGAGCAGCTTATTAGGTCACTGCATCCAATCCTAGTAAGGGGGCTGCCAACAGCCTCTAGGCTGGTGAGTTGAGTTTCAGTAACAGAAGTTACCTACTGGCCTAAGACGCATCGATGTCAGCAAGCCATTTAATTTTCTCCACTAACCGCCCTCTCACTTTAGCCACCATCCCCGGCTGGGAATACTTGCCCGAAGGGCGGAAGTCGTGAGCTGCTTGGAAAATTCTGCAGAAGGATCTGGTTACTGCCAAGTGAATAACAGTCAAAACGCCCAAATTAGAAATTTTACCATTCCATTTGTTGCCTGGTAACAGCTGTTACTGTGGGCTAAGCAAGCGATTCAATGATAAAGCCCTCTCTCGACAAACAAAAATCCGACTGTACTAGACATTGGTTCTACATGTCTTGTTATATAGCGCAGAATGCTGCATTATAAAGCAAACGGATGAATCAGTACTGGCAGTTTTCAGGAAGAAAATACTCCGCAAAATATGTGGACCCATCAAAGTTAATGGAGAGTATCAGCGTCGCATGAACAATGAGCTGTATAAGCTATATGCCGACGTCGACGTGGTCAAATGCATTAAAGTACAGCGGTTGCGTTGGCTAGGTAATGTTGTGAGGGTGGATCCAAATGTACCGTTGGAAGTACTATCGAAACTTGATGTTACGAATTGGAGAAAAAGCGCAGAAGATCGTAGCGCTTGGAATTATTTTTTACGGGCGTCGTATAAAAGATAAAGATGTCTATTCCAGCCGCCACCTAAGAAGAAGATAATTTTCTAGGTTTTCTTTAACAAACCGCACTATTAGTTATAAAAGAAATTTCTTTGCACACCATGAACCGTAGCGTATCTCACAATCAGTGAGCTTGTCCGCATTCTACTGTTTGTGTAGCGACAATATCGAATATCAATTTGGCAAACATTTACTATACTTGTCGATGTACTTGACTACGCAAAGCGTTCGTTAGAAACATTGTCATCTCATCACTAAAATACAGGGTGAGCCATAAGGGTGTTGGCGGTTTAAATATTCAATTAAAAAAAAAACTACGAAACATAAAAAAAATATATTTGCACTTTTAAAAAGTAGAAGCATGGAAATTTTCAAGACTTAAAAATAATGTTGTTCAAATGGCTTCCCTCGGCTGCTTGACACTCTTGGAACCGAAGTCGCAAATTTTGGAAAACTCGTTGAAAAGTTGTTCTCGGTATTTCGTTACTTTCCTGAATAATGTTCCTCTTCAGCTGCTCTAAATTGGTCGGATTATTCTCATAGACTACTGATTTGAGGTAGCCCCATAGAAAATAGTGCATGAAGAGAGATCGGGACTACGTGGGGGCCATTCAATATCCCCCCTTCTCGAAATGAGTTTTCCAGGAAAAACATTTTTCAGCAGCTCTATGGATACCCTAGCCGTATGACATGTAGCCCCATCCTGTTGAAACCACATCCTCGAGGTATTGCCTTGAAGTTCTTGCAAAGCTGGCACCAAAAAGTCTGCTAGCATGTTGCAATAATTGTTCTCTCTAACCGTCATCGCATGCCCTCTTTCGTCCTCAAAAAGGTATGGTCCAATAATATCGGTTGACGTTATCCCAGCCCACACGACAAGCTTAGGGCTGTGAATTGGACGTTCATGCAAGCGTCGGGGATTAGTTTCGGACCAGAACCGACAATTTTGCTTGTTCTCATGGCCATTAAGGTGAAAATTGGCCTCATCACTAAAAATCACGTTGTTGAAATTGTTGAACCGCTCTAGCATCAAATTGACAAAGTTAAGTCGGTTATTGGCATCATCGGGTTTTAATTCTTGGACTATCTGAATCTTATAAGCCTTCAAATGCAAATCACGTTTCAAAATTCGTCGTAAAGTTGTTCTTTTGACATCCAAAGACTGACTTCTCTTACGTGTTGACTGTTGCGGATTTCGGTGAACTGAAACACGAACACGCTCCACAATGTCGGCTGATCTTGCAGAAATTGGGCGACCACGAAACGTAATTGGTACTGTTGAGCCGGTTGTTTCGAACATTCTGATCCATTTTCGTATCACATTAGCGCTTGGAACTTCACTTAAATCGTGTAAACCGTGTTCGTGCCGATACAAACGTCGTGCAGTAATCACTGATTTATTGTTTTCGCAATACGCTCGGACACAAAATGCACGCTGCACTTCCGTGTACGGCTCCATGGCGACTAAATTTCCAGGAAGCGGCGCAGCGAACAACATATCCCCCCGCCACCCCGCGCCCCGCGTTACCGAGAAATGGAAGATTTAAAACGCCAACACTCATATAGCCCACCCTGTATTAATAGGAGTTTATATAGGAGCTCACACTCACTACCATGTACGTGATAGTCGCATATTTCAACCATCATGCGGTCACCTCGATATGTTTGGCGAACAACTAGAGCAGTCGAGTAATCGACAAATCTAGTGAATGCTTCTCAAACTGTGACGTTCGGTATCGTATTTGAACTGTACGTCCCATTTGGCTGGATTTAGGACTAAAGCGCTTTTAATCTCATTGACTGCAAAAATGTATTCCATATATCATTCATGAGGCGTTATAGTTTGCTTTTTGCTTTTTACAAAATACATATTCTGGACTCATAAATTTATTGGATCCCGTTTATACAGATGGCTTCTTCTCGTTTAAATTTTTCATAGAAAGTAACATGTTCATATCGAACATAATTGAAACGAGATAGCAAATACTTTCTGCTTTCACTGAAAGAATTTCGGTAAATTTATCAACTTCTATAGCGAATAAATTTTCAAACGACTACAATATTTGAAGCAGATGAAAAATTTTATAACTCTGAAAATAGCAGTCTTTACATCTTTGCTTACAATGAAAAACGAATTAGCTCAAAATTTGTTGTTTTGTGTTACTGAGTGCTTTTAAAAAATCGCTGTTTTGTTTGTTTTTTTTTTTTTTTTTTTGTTTTTTCCGTATAACTTGTGAAGTACGTGGAAGTTCGAATTTTGGTTTGGACACAAATATGCGTCCAAATGACAACAATAATAATTACAGATAAAACCATCTTGGACTTAAATCGTTTTTCTAACTAAGTAGGAATGTAGTTGCAGTCTACGGGCTACGAACAATTTTGTGTTAACATCTCCTTTGTCTAAATTTACCAAATCCGTGGCATCCAACTAACTAAAAGACATTTTAATTATATAGGGTGGCGCATAAGTATCGTTAAGACTTGATCAGTGAATACATTTTTTGTTTAAGTCTTTCTTCTTTCGTCTCTTTACAGAGTTAACTAAATAATACTTGGGAAATTTATAATAGAAAGGCTCAGCATAGAACAAAGAACCAAAGTTTTTCATTTTACTTTGAAAGTCAGCATTCGGTTACTCAGATCAGAGAAAGTCCACTAGGGCTTAACGTGAGTCTCGCCGTGAAGGCGACACACTGGGCATATTACAATGCGATTGTTAACGCCGCTTGGAATAGCCAAGTAAAACTTGGGCTATTCAGGAAAAGGAAACGAAATTCGAAATGAAGTGACCATTGCTCGAGTTCAGGCAAGTATTGAGGAAAACCCCGAAACTTCCACCAGGCGATGTTTTCAGCAGTTAAAGATGTCTAGGCGGTCTTTGCAAAGAATTTTACTTCTTTCGTCATATAAGATGCAATTAGTTCACGAGATAAAACCAAATGATGCGCAAGAACGGATTCAAGATATTCACCGTTAACGTTACTTATGCGCCACCCTTTATAATCGTATGTATAAATTCATTCCCTTTGAAGAAGATATAAAATTAGCACTTTGCCTTGGTTTCATGATCGCTGAGGTACAGTTTGAAGTAGTCTATTTTAGCATCAAGAGACCCAGTTTTACGGGTGTCACAGCCGAAATTCAAATAATAATTTATTTGTTTATCTTAATACAAAGGTAACATTCACCAATTTTTTGTCTCGCAATATGAATATGAATTCGAGCTTTGCCAAAAAGAAGGAAAAAGTAGTATAGGCAATGATTTTAATGAATCATTTGTTAACATATTTTCGTAACAAAGTTGCGTTTTCATAAAAAAAAAAACAACGAGAACTTAATAAGTTAAATTTTATTAGACTATTTTTTTTTTTGGTAAATTGAAAAGTCTTCCATATATAGCTAATTTACCCTGTAGACCAATCAAATTGCCCTGCATCCCATGAATGAGATATGGAAGACCTTACACGCATTTTAGTTTTAGACACGCTCAATTTTGGCTACATTCAGCTAAAATAGCTTCTAGCATTGAATTTAGTGTATACTCATATAATTGGAATCTTTAGCATCATTCCATTAGTTTACAACAATTTAACAATAGTTTTTCTTTGAATTTCATTTAATAAAATGCCCGCCTAGCTGTAAAACTTAGAAAAAATGCTTTCGATGCAATTGCTAAACATTAAACCTTGTGAATCTCTCTTTGCAACCACTGTGCACTGGCACAGCCTTGTTTGCCAATGTGTTGCTGCTCGATGACCACACTTGGGCCTTTTGTGTCAGAGAAATAATAAAAATGATTGCCCTTCGTTTTTCCTTTGCGGAATTCGGTCAGTAATAAAAAGTCGGGAAATAGTATATAAAACAGACACCCCCTTTATCATTGAGTTTTCCCCGCCAGCCACCACAACATATGCAATTCCGTGCCAGTACTGCAGAAGCATTTACGGTTGGTTAGATGTACGCCGTTAGACTGTTAAGGAAATATTTAAAGAATGTTTTCAAGGGGTCAGTCGTACGGCCAGATGCATTTAAATTATTAGTTTTTTCTTTACTATCCTAGCCCTTATCTACCCCTCTAGTTACACATTGATATTTGCTCAAGTTCTCGTTGCAGTATTTATCTAAACATTTCTTACGAGTGAACAGTAAACATATTTTTGCCGTCGATTTAGCGAAAACATATGACATTGCGGGTAAATTTAGTATCATAATTCTCATGGCGAGTTCTTTTGTGCCCGCAATAGGAAATGGAGCAGTTATTTTTTGATTATTATTTCAGTTCCTTTTGTTGGGCGCTTTTATTACTTATTTTTATATTAAATTTCTTTGCTTTCTCAGGGCATATCAAAAGGGGTTGACCGGCAGCAGACATACGAGTACGTATACAGCCCAACAACAATAGCACAGCCGGCCCACTTGTAGTTTTGTGCATACACATATGTTCTCCACAAAACTCCTGTCAAATGGTCATTTTCAACCAGGGTGAGTCCTTTCGTTATATTCATCCATAAATGGTTAATAGTTCTGATGGCCTATTTTGCTTTTAGATTATTAATATTTTGTTGGTTACCAGTCGTAAGAATTTGTATTTTTTTTTTTTTCTGAGGGGGGGAACTGTGTTACTTAGCAGCCCATTTTCGAGTTGAGGGTGCGGGGTTCCCCAATCTTTCAAGGTAGGTTTATTAATATCTTCGGTTATAAGTTTTCCACTGCCTTTCAATGGAACTTAGAAAAGGGGTGTTTCCTTTGCTAATATTTTGGTAGAATTGGGGGAAAAGTAATGAATTCTCTTCGGAGGAATCAAAAAAAAAAAGTTAACAGTTAATTATATTAAGTGTCAATTGGTGAGTGTTTACCAGGAATTAATAAGGGATGTGAAGTTTTACAAGAAATAATGTTTATATGATGTTGAATATTACTTGCAGTTAATACTCGTATGTGAGTTTAAATGGTTGTTATTATTTTGAGTGGTCTTAAAAATTTATAAAAAAATGTGTAGTTTTAAAGAGACCCAGATGATTGTCACAGAAAATTTAAATAATGCAGTTTAAGTTCCAATTTCTTCTTAAATACTAATTAGAACTTGGTATGACAAGAAATCTCCATCCGAATTATAAAAAATTTTATATTGTTTCCTGCTGCCATTATAGTATTTATTTTGTAGCTGAGTAAAAAGAATAAATAATTGTCAATCCGACCTCTTGTGGTTTTGTAAAATTTTGATTTGCTATTGAACTTTATGTGGCAGGGCAAGATTTACGAAATATCAAGGCGACAATATTACGTTATCTTGTGCCGCTTAAAACATCATGTCTTGATTTCGAAAAGCGATTATATTACATTGCTTTGCCTCGCTTAACACATCATGTCTTGAAGAAGAAAGGCGACATGTCTTGATTTAGAAATCATCCGAAAAATTGGTTTTCTGTGCATTTGAATACTTTCCAACATGAATTATAAAATTATGTTAATTGCACAAGATTTGTGGGTTAAATTTTAAATCATTTTGCTTTGAAACAAGTTTCTACCATGCTAACATTAAAAATTCAAACCCAAAGCAAGATAGAAGCCTAAAAACCTTACCAAATAATAAGCTTTGCTCTTTCCCGTTAAAATGTGGCATTGATGTTATATCTTTTAACTCCGAATTTTTTTAATTCTTCTGGTTTCCGAATTTTATCCTTCTCTATGTTCAGAGGATCTTTAAAATTTATTAATCTATTGATGCAGTAAACTGAATCAATTTGTAACCCAGGGTCAAAGTTTTACATGGTCGAAATTCAGTAAGCAGAATTTGAAGAATAAGAGAAGTAAGAGAATTTGATTGAAGATGCACCTCACTTGATATGGCAAAAACTTATGCCCCAGAAGGATAGCAAGATAAGGTAGCAAGGGTATGGAATCAAAAATCTATTGACCCAAGGTGTCGCATGCATATTTCAATGGATTAAGCTATGCCTGTCTCTGTGGCTGGCTGCTAAAAGGGTGTCCCAGAATTGTCGCATTTGGGGTGAGAAAAATCCTGGTGTGATTCACGGGAAGCAAATGCATCCTCAACCGGTCAGTGTGTAGTGTTTACTTTGGCTGGAGGAATCATTCGACCTTTTTTTATGGAAATGAAACATGCCAAGACGGCGCCACATGTCATACAGCCAGAGAAACAATTCAATTGCTGCATCAGTCATTTAAATCTTGCGTTCTTGTTGGGACACCCTTAGAAACGGCAGATGTCATAAATCTCTATGAAAACCCTTAAAACGTGGCACAATATTAGGTTACAGCAGATATTTGTTTGGGATTATAAATGAGCTATATGGGCCAGCACCTTCTGCTTCCTCTTACACAAATGAATCGATTTTCCGAAATTTTTTTTTTTTTTTGCTTTTCCTAGTAGATAGTCCAAAACTGTCAACATTTTTGTCTATAGTACTATTGCATAATAACCCAGCAAAAGAAGTACATCTGCGAAATTTGAAATTCACTGCAAATTTTTGAAGCAACGTGGTGAAAATATATGTAATCACCAATGAAATTAACATGGGCCTGTCACAGGAAGCAAGCGGTTTTTATGCTGTGTCTTTTATATATTTTCATGAAGGTTATCATAGCAATGAAAAAGCAGTCATCTTGGAACAATTTTTTTTAGCGAAAGAATTTTTGTTTTTGAATCAGAGTTTTCTGAACGAGATTATACCATAAAACTGTGTTTCCATAAAATGCAACTGTGTGGCAATCGAATACATAAATGTCAATAGTATATAAATGTAATTCAATTTAACAGGAACTACCGAGTTTGTTTAGATTTAGAAGCGGCATAAAAATACTTTTTTGGCAATGATAAATATGCATATATTGCGCTATTGAAAGTAATCAAAATGTTATAATTTTTGAATGACGCATTATAACTTTTCAAATTAGCCTATTTTTAGAAATTTAACCTTTTTCCTGTAATGTCTTAAATGTAGAATGCATTAAATTTTAGTTTTGTCCATTACAGTGATTTAAAATTGAAAGTTGTTTTTGATTTGACAGCAGAAACGTTGGGCCAGCTGTTTAAAATAATGTCAAAACTTGGTGTGGCGAATTAGGGAAGAAGCGCACTAGACCGAAGGGCTTGAAGTTAGTTTTTTACATGCGACATATTATAGATAAGAATGTCTACTCTAACCGCTATCTAGGTATAAAAGCAAGTATGTTCCATAAAAGGAATTACATAATTAGTTCGGAAATTTATTCGATATGAAGAGTTTTTTAAATAGATGTATAATGACAATAATGTTTTTCGAAAATTTCGATAGTTGATGATGTTTTGTAAAAGCGCTGTAACAACCCTTTCTTTGCTAGATAATTTGTTTGCATGTCATTTAAAATTGAATTTTCGATTCAATATCAATAAGCTTTATTTAGGACAAAAAGAAAATTCTTCATACTCATACTGAGCATAAAGTTTTTTTTTTTAGAGTTTATTAAAAAAAAATAAATGTTTGTACAAAATATTATTGTGATTAATCCAGGAATTAATTTTGGAATTTCCGCCTTCAACGATATGTTGAAGGCTATCTTTTTCTTCGTTAATTACGATTATGGCGAGTAACCTACCTAAAGTATTTAAGAATATACAGGAACTTTCGTTCCAAAAAAATTTATAAATTTCTAATTGTTTGCACCCTCAATTGTATAAAGGGTGTGCATAAAGTTTGTTTGTCACTCGGTAGAAATCATACATGTTCAACTAAGCTCCATTTAGAACATAAATTTCTTATTGTGGAAAAATTTTTTGTTGACCTGTGTACGTCCCCCTCGTTGCTCCTTCTTCGTATCTGTTGAGAGTATGATATAGACCGAACTGCCGAAACTAGCAGCTTGTATGGGATTATCTCTAAGATACATGGAGGATAAGCTCGAAATTAGACAAATCACTAGATCAATGAATAACTTGACTATGCAAGGACTGAACCTTGCCGTGAAAAATCGGAGATCTTTATGAACATGTTCAACAACACAGTCATCTGAAAAAGGATTTCTCTTGAAAAATATGTGCTAATTCGATACACCGTGTAAACTGAAAGAATTTTTGAAATTTCGTTTAGACGCCTTAACAGAATTGCCAAAATCGGTTCATGAGATTCCGTTGTGAAGCTTTCAAAGTCAAAAGTCAACAATGAGGGGGTTGGAGATTGAGGGATACGAAGTCGAAGGCGTCATTGAGACGGAAGTGGTCTGATTTGAAAAAGTTGAAAGTGCCGCTCGTGGCCACAGAAAACCATTTCGAACATGTTTGTCGCGATGAAAACTTAAATACGAGTATCTGAGTTCTACCTGAGCTGAAGGACATTTAACAAAATTATCGATTTTTCTGGAATGCATTATCACTGGAGGTGAAAAATGGATGCTTTACAGCAATATCAGTAGAAAGCAAGATGAATGCGCTGAAGCCTCATTAAGAGCCGAAATTGCATTAAACAAATTTATATAATTTGGTAGAATTTTCGATAGGGAGACTTACTTTGGACTGCGACTCAGAAAACAGATAATTTTTTTCTGAGGTCCGCCGTCAGCTATTAAAAATGTTTGGCGAAATCGTGAAAAAAAGAGCAGAGGTGGTAAAACGGAGAGGCATGATTTTCCACCACAACGATTTTGCTGGAAAGACTAAGTTATCTCCCCGATCTGGGATCAGAAACTTGTTTGAACGGTGGCAGAATGACATTGAGTAATATGACATTTACATTGTAGAATAAAATTTAATGTTTGGATAAAAAATATTTTTTTTTTTTTTTTTTTTTTTTTTTTGGAGCAACAAATCGAAATTGGATTTTCTTATGAACCCAATAGTATGGTATACTTGGACTGAACGATTCCAACCGTGAAAACGATGTTTGCTGGATTTTTTTAAGAGATCTTTCATTGATTTACCTGTGCTAAAAAAACATATAGTCTAAACATCAAAAAAAAAAAAAAAAAAAAAAAAAAGAAAGGCATAACTTCAAAAAAGTGTTCACATTCCATATTTAATGGCTCAATACATAATACCTTCCAATTTCTTTCCGATTTACATATAATTTTAATGTTCAATATGATCAAATAACTTCTTATGTAGCAAAAAAAAAAAAATATTTAATTAAATTCATTGTGGAAAAATGTATTACTTGAGTTCCAGTCATGACAATTTTATATTATAACAACAGCTCAACGTTCAAACTGTCCTAAAATAGGTACCCCCTCGGAGCACAGACCATTGTTTTGACGTTAAATGCCTCAATTCATTGATGATAACAATTTTTTCACTCTTATTCCTTTAATAATAAGCATAAAAACTGTTGCCGAATTTAATATATTAATGACGTTCTTGTCGATATTTAATATTTATATACTTCAAATGGGATTTTTCAGTAGAAAATTGGGTTCTGTTTTGTTATGATTTTAGGCTTTTCACAGCTTTGAGTTAGCAACACTGGTTGAATGCTGTCAAATTAGTTCACCAACACCCTGGCGTATGAGTAACATTCAATTTAAACCTGTGTTTTAATATTACTCATACTCCATCATAATAAGTTCTTAAATAACAAGTGAATTAAACTAATACCTAAAACTTCATTAAACAATCGAATATTATATTAAACATTCTGTCATACTGTTAAATTTCTTTACAAACTTTAACATATATTTCAACACAGCCACACCACGCAAGTCCTAAGACCCTGTGGTTTTAGATGTTTTTTGCTTTTTTCGTGTTTAGCCATATTGGCGATACCTTCAGATATTATTGGAACTTTACTTTCATGGTGTTTTATTTGTGGTTTTCGAAATCCCGGGGAAAAGCGTTTTGTGTAAAGCAAATATGTTGAAAACTCGTTGCCCCACAGGAGCTTATGAGGCCTGGCATTTATTGAATTGTTGTAATGAAGCTACATAAAAAGGAAGAAATGAAAAAGGAACAAATAAAAACACAGCTTAATTTCCGTGTACAGTTAAATAGCATTAACTGTTAATAATTTTGCTTGGTTTCGTCATTTCGGTTTGATTCATGGCAAAGTTGCAAGGCTCAAATGGAGAGAGGAAGAGTAACCTTAGCTTTGAATACCTGAGGTAATAAAATAAATTTACGGATATAAACAAGAGGGAAATTGTTATGCTTCTATATGCCTCTATACATATATACCTATATATATACCTATATATACCTATATATATCCATATATACATATATATACTCCTATGCTCAGTATTTCTTTTCCCATGAAATTATTTCTGGATTCTACATTTTTAATTAAACAGAAAAAAAATTAAATAAATAAAACAAAACATGAAAGGAAGTGTAGATTTTTTTACTGATATTGGTCTACGCTCTGCATCTATTTCGTATGGTTTTGAGCTTTATATTTCTTTATTTCTGCCATTAATCCCTTTGCGGTAAATGTAAGATTTTTAGTGTTGATTTGCCTTCTCCTCTTATGCTACCGAGCTGTTACGTGAAGCAACAAACCAAAAGTGTTGTGTAAATTACTTGTACGTGTTAACAGTCCCTAGCACGTTGTATGCGTAATAGACCACAATATAGAAGTCATAATTTTATTCCTCTTTTACCCGCCCTCCAACGGCCTTTTCTGACACGCACACATCGAGACGAAACCATCCATAAGTTTCCCAGCTACAGTTTTGGCATCTTCAATTGTACAGAGTTTGTGCTTCGCGCACAACTACAACAATACAAACAACCGTCGGAACTAAGGCAACAAAAACTTTCGCCGCAATCATAAATTTAGTTTCCAAAGCCAACAGATTACATATTTTTTCGGTTAAGAATTATTTCTCAACAATTCGTTTCAGTTGCCTGGCTTGGCAGAAAAATAAAGGTTTCTTGCGATATTATAACAATTATTTTATTTTTTAAGAAAAATTATTACTTGCATCTGAAAAACACAGATGTGTTCAATGGCCTTTTCGCTGTGGAAGCAACGAGAATGAAATAAAATGGAAATGGGTATGCAATGAACGCAATGCAGTGGGGAGAAGATGAAACATTGTAGTTTTATGTTATGATTAAAACTATTAAATATTTTCTGTTATTTAAGCGGATGAGTAATATTTATTTGTGGTTTTAATTTCACAATACTCATACGTTAACAGGTTTATAAATTCCATTTCAAAATATGAGCTCCAATGTGAAGTCCAATGAATCAACACTCAATTCGTGGAAAGCTTTCGCACAGCTATCAATGTAGAGGTTAGTAAGCCACTAATTAAGTTAAGTGAATGTAATTGCCTGATCAGTATATCAAAGACCTACAAGCCCAAGTAAATATTAGGGTTATCATGATAATTCAACGTTCTTTATTTTCCATCCGTCTTGTTAAAAATTTTCTATAAGATGACCCCTTTTGCGTAGTCCTAAAGTCCCTTTCATTGCGACCGATATCCGATTGTGCAGGCATAACTAATGTAATTTTGCGGAAAGAAATCTTCGGTGACTGTCTTAGGTGACCTAAATTTTGAATAACTACGTTTAAAGGGATCTAATTGTTCCAAGCGAAATAACAAGCCCGATATAGAAATATTTTGACTGATATGTCTTAATTTTTGTATTACTTACAAAAGTAAGAGGTAAGCAAGATGGGACTATAAGTACAACAGAAAAAGAATTACAACTTTTTGAAACTGAAAACTAACCCATTTTTACTACATCGGTAATCACTAATCAGCTTACTTCTTTTTATTTGGCAGATTACTATTTAGATTTATTAAAATGAATGCTTGGGATACCCAAAAAGGGATTCGGATAGTGCAGCGGTAGCACGATTTGCAGTCCTTCATTTTCGTCCAAAGAGAATTTAGGCCGTAGTTTGGCTTAAAATTATAGAAAACTCATCCATTTTTACTACATCGGAAAAGACGTATGTGAAGTATAGGGTGTCTGTAAACACGAAACGTAATAATTTTTTTCTGTGTGAGTAATCGGCTTGTTTTTCCTTTTTCCTGACAGGCTACTGCTAAGATTTATGAAAATGAATACTTGGTATTTGGATAATACAGTACTTCATTTTCGTCCAAAGGGCATGTAGGCGGGAGTTTGGCGGCACTACCCGGACTAAATGGACCATTATGAAGTGGGCAAACATATTTGCCAATTCTGGAAGTACGCTCGCGAAGACCGTACCATCAAGACCTCTATGTTCGGATTCTACAAACAATCGCAACTGCAACGATTCAGGCAAATCCAAGCATTTCGTTTCGAAATTTGTCGGCTCAAGTTGGAGTCAGCAACGGATAATTCATGAAAATTTAAATCCAGATTACAAGCAAGTTGAGCATGGAATTTTGTCAAAAATTGTCATCAACGGAAATGCAAACATGCAAAATTGCCGTATAGGGAGTGAATCGAATCCAAAAATACACCAGGAAACGAAACTCCACCCAAAACGACTCACTGTGTGTACGCAGGTTCATCAAGGTGCATTGTGGGTCAATACTTCCTTGAAGAAAACGGTGTAACAATAACTGTCAATGCAGACTATTATTAATTATTTAAAGATTTGATTTAATTATTTAAAGAACTGCGTCAAAGACGTATCCGTTTCAACATCATTTGGTTCCAGCAAGAGAGAACAACTGCACATATAGCCACACCGACTATAGCGTAGCTCCAACGAAAATTCCGAACCTAAGTAATATTTAGAAATTTCACTTTCCCCTAGCCTCCAAAGTCACTTGACTTAATTGTACGAGACTTTCTTTTATGGAATTATGTCAAGCAAGAGATGTGCAACCCAAAATCGTGGAATTTGACTTAATTGACTTAAGCAGTCCTTTAAAACAATAATTGAAGCATTAATTCAGGCTGCAGTGGATAATTTTCATCGCGAGTGAGCGTGGTGGTCATTTAGGGTTTATCTTCTTCAAAACCTATGGATTATATAAAATAAAATTGAATTTTCTATACAATTAAAAAAAAAGGTAACTAAATAAAAAACGTTGATTAAAAAAGTCATTTGAATTTCATATTTTAGCATAATTGGTGCGCCACCATGTACCATAAGATGACTGTCAATTCAAAATTCACAGAATTGAGCCTACTAAAACCTAGAATGATAGATATGAATTCGGGTAAATTTAGGTACAGCTGGGCAATTGGTGTTGGAACTACCTAAGAGGCTGTGGTTCCAAAGTATTATACTGCATTTTGATTGTCACAATTTTAATTCATTGACCTAGAAATTATAGCGGGGAAAAAATCTGTAAATTGGTCAGTTTGTGTGGGGATGCCAGAAGAGGCTTGCTAATAAAACTCAGTATTATATCTAGAACTTAGCTTACCAAATGTGCCAATTTTTGGCGCTTTAAATATACAAAATTAATAATGCATTAGTTAAGGCGGTAATTTGTGTGAGAGGTAGTGGCACTATTGCTTGGTTGAACTAAATAAAAGATATTAACTTAATAATGTATGAATTTTATCGCTCCTTTGTATGGGAGTCACCAAAATGGACCTGATTATTTGATTGATTTTCTCAAATTTCCGCGAGCGTTTTACAGAAATATACTGGAAAAGTAATAAAGTTATAACGCACATAAACTTTTAATCAGATGAACTGACTTGCACATATTTTCCAGTTTATCGGAAAATGTGTGTTTAATCACTAGGATCTCATCAAAAATTACTTTGAACTAATTAAAGCACAATAAATGAAGAAAAATAATAACTTCATAAAGTCTTTTTTTTTAATAATAGACGAACCACTAATTTTTTGGCAAATCCATCGGCAATCTATATGTGGTACCTTAGGAGGTGTAGAATACCATCGACTTTTGCCAGCTGAAACAAATTTAATAAACTCCAGTTGTGTTTTACCTTATACTAAAGTTTAAGCAGCTGCAAGGAGTGTAAAAATTTAAGAACATGTGAGTTAAGTTTGGAAATTTAAATATCAATTACCAGAGAGGTTGTTATTATCCAGTCGAAATTTTCATATTTTTACCAAGCTTTATATAGAAGTACACTGTCAAATTTAGTCTGACAAATAAGGGTTGCAATAGAAAAATAAGTTTTCTAAAAACTGGATAATTTGCATGGGAAATACGAGAAGATGTGTGAGAATAACCTCCATCCTCAAGACTTGGCTGTCCAAACGCATAGTGTACGAGTACACAACAGACATTTGTGCCAACATAACAGAAAAAAAATGAGAAAATCGAACATACGTAACTCACGTAAATTCTAAAATAACAGTTATTTTTTGATCACACCTCGTATGCCCAAATTGAGTGAAATCAGCACAACTACTTTGAACATATCTCCCTAAGAATGTATGGGTTAAATATATCACTTGTATAGATGACACTACAATGGGCACGGCTGATTGAACCATTTTCTTCAAATTTACTAGAGAACTATAAATCGATGAAATGGGCTGAAATCTAGGCCACAGCCAGGTGCAAATTAGAAATTACAGAGGGCGGAATGAAAAGGGCAAATTTTTGTGGGAGCTACCAGAAGGGATCTGATCCACCTTTAGTTCGATATCTTACTGAAGTAAGCAGTAAACTTGTGAATAAATTATGTGAATGTAAAAATATATGGGCTAAATCAGATGTTTATATGGGAGGCACCTAAAGGGTTTTGGTTAATGGATTGAAATTGCCAAAAAATAGACAACCACTGTAGAGAAATACAATAGAAAAATTTTGTACAGTGGGCCATAAGGGTGGTGGCGGTTTAAATATTCAATTAAAAAAAAACTACGAAACATAAAAAAAATATATTTGTATTTTTAAAAAGTAGAAATATGGGAATTTTTAAGACTTAAAAATAATGTTGTCCAAATGGCTTCCCTCGGCTGCTTGATACTCTTGGAACCGAAGTCGTAAATTTTGGAAAACTCGTTGAAAAGTTGTTCTCGGTATTTTGTTACTTTCCTGAATAATGTTCCTCTTCAACTGCTCTAAATTGGTCGGATTATTCTCATAGACTACCGATTTGAGGTAGCCCCATAGAAAATAATCGCATGGAGAGAGATCGGGGCTACGTGGGGGCCATTCAATATCCCCCCTTTTCGAAATGAGTTCTCCAGGAAAAACATTTTTCAGCAGCTCTATGGATACCCTAGCCGTATGACATGTGGCCCCATCCTGTTGAAACCACATTCTCAAGGTATTGCCTTGAAGTACTTGCAAAGCTGGCACCAAAAAGTCTGCTAGCATGTTGCAATAATTGTTCGCTCTAACCGTCATCGCATGCCCTCTTTCGTCCTCAAAAAAGTATAGTCCAATAATATCGGTTGATGTTATCCCAGCCCACACGACAAGCTTAGGGCTGTGAAGTGGACGTTCATGCAAGCGTCGGGGATTCGTCTCGGACCAGAACCGACAATTTTGCTTGTTCACATGGCCATTAAGGTGAAAATTGGCCTCATCACTAAAAATCACGTTGGTGAAATTGTTGAACCGCTCTAACATCAAATTGACAAAGTTAAGTCGGTTATTGGCATCATCGGGTTTTAATTCTTGGACTATCTGAATCTTGTAAGCCTTCAAATGCAAATCACGTTTCAAAATTCGTCGTAAAGTTGTTCTTTTGACATCCAAAGACTGACTTCTCTTACGTGTTGACTGTTGCGGATTTCGCTGAACTGAAACACGAACACGCTCCACAATGTCGGCTGATCTTGCAGAAACTGGGCCACCACGAACCGTAATTGGTACTGTTGAGCCGTTAAGCCGTTAAGCCGTCGAGCTGTTAAAATTTTTCATAAAAATGAATGTTGGTTATCGCACCTACCAGCTAGGATATCGCTGAATAGACTTAAAAAATCATGAGTTACATTTGGTAAAAAATACTTGGTACTTTGTACGCTTCCTTCTGGGCGCTAAATTTGTATCAAATGTTAGTCCTTTAAGTGATGGTGTAATGATAAATAAATGAAGGTCTATTTCAGAATCGGTAAGGAAAAACTTCGATAATTTTATTTACGGTAAATTGTGGAAAATCTTTCCAAATTGAAGAATTCAAAAGCAAATTAGCAGTGCATCGGTTAATAAATTGTAAATTATGGCAGATGCAGAGAATTACATGAAAATTTGAATCGATGTAAAATGCAAATGTCGATGCAAATGCTAGTATGTAAACCTGTCAGATTTGGTCTCAAGATTTAATTTGGAACTTAAGTTCCGGGAAAGAGATTGGAGATTTTGTGGAAAACTAAGGTTCTTAGCGGGATGTTTATACTTACGAGGGAGTTTCGTAATGGAGGATAGGAAACATACATCGGGTAATTTATATTATTATCGAGTTTTATTTGTATGTTGAGGGCGGCTGGCGAAGTGGTCCGGTTGGCGACTGGCGGAAAAAGAGTACAAGAATCTCGCTGATTTCAACCAGGAGCCTTCAGTGCCCCACTTGGTTGCCATATGGGCGTAACAAAATAGGGGTTTTTAGAGTTACATGGTTGTTTGCACGGGCCTTTACACAAGCAAATAGAATAATTAATTTTTACAACTTACAATATTTACAAATTGTTTGATACAAGCGATTCAACTTAATTCAGTGTAAAGTGATATAAAGCAGCTTTAATTCAAAACAATACAACTTCATTAAATGCAATTCAATTCAAAAATTCAATTTAATTCATAATTTAGAATTCACAATTTACTTTACTTTATCAAATTCATTTTGCAATTAAATTTATAATTGACAATTCATACTTTAATTTACTTTACAAACTAATTTTTCAATTCATGGGAAGGAAGGATTAACTACGTTCAACAATCGGAAAGCAAAATAACTTACGATTTTCTGAAAACTATGAAAGATGTTTGCGATATTTTTCAAGTAGGCTATACCAAGTGTTGCTTAACTCTCACAGTACTATTAGCCGTTACATAGGTGATTACAACATAACACGATGGTCTGCAAGAATCTTCCAGAATCTCCTACATTTCCTTAGAATCCAGTCAACTATCCGGAAATCAGGAAAACAATTTGAGCCTTAAATATCACAAAATTGTTAGGCATTTTCGAAGCAATTAATTTGCAAAATAGTTGTCTATGCAAACGCACTTACAAACGTGTTTTCTTGTTGTAAAAAATTATTTATAATATTTTGGTTCCTTTCAATGAAACGAATGTATTTGGAATTTTTAATGAATAATCAAAAGATGCTCAAAAGAAACTGCTGTGAGATATTTTGCTAAATTATTTTAACAGGATATCTGTCATGAAACATAATCCCATACAAAATATCTTAGCAATCAAACATTGGTATCCCCGGTGAACTTGCCTATCAAACGGAATACCTTAGGTGAGTGTCAATCGTATAATATTGATGAAGGAGTTGTTTCAATATATATTAGGTTCATAATATTATGCACAACATATTAACCGAAGACAAGTATTACGATTTAAATCAATTACCGAAAAGCATTCCAAGTGGGGCACTGCTATGTAATTTTTCAATATTTCTTGCAAGTAATTTACAAAAAAAAAAAAAAGAAAATCTCCCTTCCATCTTAACTTAACATTAAAGAATTTGTAAAGAATTTTCAAACAAACTTTGCTTTAAAGTCAAATCATTAACAGTAAGAGATTCTCAGACAAATTAAGGAGAAAGCAGTTGAACAGCAGGCTGATGAATGGAATGGAGTGCGTAGCAGAGTAAAGAAAGAAAGGGAAACCAAAAATCTTTTTGAATGGTTTATATTAGTGGTCTTATTATGACTATCAACTATAAAAGACAGTAAATTTTTATAAACTAACCCGACTTAAGCAAACCAGAAACCAGAAAGTCCGAAGTGGAAAAACGCACAAAGAAGCGAAAGAAAAGACTCCGCAAAATAACTCAAGAAAAAAGAAAATCTCTGTAAAAACAACACTTGAAAACTAATTAAAGCTTAATAACAGAACACCGAGAAAGCAAAAAGTGTGTGGAAAAAACAAGACAACATAGAAAACAACATAAAAGGCGGAAAAAAGAATAGAAAAAGGAAAAACTTTGGACAAAGTTTTTAATTTTTCGTGATTTTTTCTTGGTTTGTCAAAGAAATTTCCTGAAGACTTATAAAATAGAAGCTCTTAATATCGGACGAAAACGTATGCTCTACATAAAGTAAACTGAAGTAAAATCAACTTCTAGCAATTTTGCATCATTGTGTGTAAAAGTCTTTCTGTCGTCATTTATTTGCCTCATGCTCCTTTTTTTCCACTCGCAAATAATGGAAAAATAACAAATCAATGAATAATAATAACACCAAAACCCTCCACCCACACCCTTGTGAATGTCAGCCCTTATTACGAATGGTGGAAGGTGAAGTGGAAGGAACAACAGCGAAAGAAGATGGAGGTTGAAGGAAATAAAACCCTTGTCATTGTCGTCCTTTCAATATCAATAGTTCAGGTAGAGTGGCAAAATAATTGAAGTTATAAAGGTAGATAAAGGAAGGCGAAGCTTAGGATCAGGCTGACAATGCGAAATGATGATGATGAAGGAAACTGAGGTGATTGCGTTGACACTGGTGAAGTTGTCAGTCATAGACAAATATGATGACTATACTGGCAACGCTGTTATTGGCAGAAAAATATTGCATAGTAAACAGTAGTTGGAAGACATAAATTCGTAAGCGTTACTGGGAAGGTAGAAAAAAGGGTGATCTTGTCTCACATAGTATTGTAAGATTTTATTTTTGAAACTTTATAGTTTTGGTTTTTGTTTATAAATAGTCATTCAATTTTTATAAATCATGTTTTTGGGTCAAAAATATTCTTCAAATTAATACGAATATATAATAAGAAAAAATCCACAGCAGAGTAGATGGCGAAGCCGATATGAACTTCTCAGTAATTCAATACTGTTTCAATGTTGAAATGCCAATTTCTACACTGAGTTTCGAAAAACAAATAAAATGTATGTAGACATTAAAATGCAGAATATTGTTTCTTCCGTATCTGCTGCGGCTTTTCACGAAATTCTCCTTTAATATTTTAAAAAACAGACAGTCGGATTAAGACAGTAAGCAGGTAAAATATGTGGAAGGCGGGGACCTTCACGAAAGTTCAACTTCCTTTTGCGTTTGGTATTTTAGACTTATTTCACATACATTAGAAATTTGTTTCACAATGAAACAGATATTTCGATTCTACAGCTTGAAAGGAAAATACAGTTCTATACACATCAGTTTTATAGTCTCCGTTCATAGTCTTCCTTGGAGGGAAAAAAGGTCTGGCGACAAACTGCAAAAGATAAAAATACTTCCGATAATTTTTAATTTGTCAATTAGCGATATCATGCACTCTGAAACTTTCACAACTCTGCTCTAAAATTGGTATGTTTTTTTTTTTAACTGAAATTCCATTAATAGTGACACAAACAGTAGGTTTCATAAGTTGGATTAACATCAAAATCATTTTTATTATAATTTCTTTCCGGGTGTAAGAATACAAATCAAAATTGTTTATAATTTCATTTTGGAGGTATGAAATAGAAACTAAATCCATTACAATTTTGATTCAATTTAGTTACCGGAATCGGAATAAAAACATTGCATATTTCGAATTTAGATTTCAGAAACTGAAACTAATTAAAATTATTTCCGAATTTAATTTCATTTCGATGGCGGCCTCTGGTAAAAAGCTATAAACTATTTGGTTATGTTAAACTTGGAGCAAAAATTTGCACCTGTATTATGTGATTTAGAGACAAAATATGAAGTATCAAATATTTTAAAAACTACGGAAACCAACCGACAATTCCTTAAATGAAATCGAAAACTCCATATGTCGGATTTTTCACAAACTACGATGTAAAACCAATGTTAGGAGATAATTGGCTGTCATGTTTTGTATATATATTTAGAACATATAATATGCTACATACTCATCACAATGGATTTCCGTCCACAGTGCCATGGATATACTGAGTTATCGCCAGATAAATAACTATAAAAGCGTCGACTTCTTCGCGGACATAATGAACCAAATTTGGTCATTGTTTCTGTGAAAACAATTATTTTATTAGCAATTTTAATAACTACGTCCACTGTTAGGGCCGTCTGCCACCTGCTAGTATATATAGCTTTTAATTAATGAACTCGTGGTAGAATTTGTGGAGAAAAGTGGAAACGTCGTTTATTCCAATGCTGTATTCAATCGGCGTGTGGGCAAATTTTTTCCTACTGGTTCGATTTCACTACTTGGGTTGACCTACAGTCAAATGAATGGGCAATCTGAAACTACCTCTTGCCATGCAGATCCCACAATCTCGTTCAGCTTGGTAGTCGGTAGCTGTCGATCGTGTACAGGGGCACTAGTCGTTGGACCGCAAGGGGTTGAAACTGGGAGTGGGTTAGCTACAGAGTTTGACCAGAGGCTTTGTCTGTTACCGGGGGTGATAGGGATACACTCGGGCAGGTCTCGGGTTCGTGCCCTGTCATCTGCATCTTTTTGATCTCTCGAGGGGTACGGACAGGCATGGGGTTTTCAATATGTCTATATTTCATGGTTGCCGTTCACCGTCGCCGAACGGAAGGAGTTTGGAGTTTTCCCCGGTGAGATTACTGCATCCTTGCAATATAGTATCGACCGTTCCATCCATCTGCCTGGGGTCTCCGTGTCTGCAGGTATGTAAAAATGTCCAGTCTCTTTTGACACAGGGCGACCAATCTCGTGAAGTATGATGTATAGATCACGACTTGGTAGTAGCTTTGCTACGCAGCTGCAACCGGTGAGTTTGGCCGGTAGCGTGGGGATCAGGAGGACATGAAAGGGTTGACTATTTGTGTTAATACAATTGTCAGCCCCTTTTCCTATATAGCCCAAGTTTTACTTGACTATCCCAGGGGGGCCTTGGCAATCGCATCGTAATATGCCCAGTATGTCGCACAATGTTTGTAAGGCCTTCACGGCAAGACTCACGTTAACCCCTCGTGGACTTGCCATATTTTATATAGATAATCAGCCAGTTTTTTTCAAAAAAATTAGTATTTTTATACCAACCTACAATTAAATGAATGGGAGATTCCTCCTCCTTCCGGGATACAATATTCGTATACATCTGGTACTCGCCTTTTGTTGTTCTTTTTTATGTTTCAAAAGTTAGCCCCACCAATAAGGCGATCACTTAAAACATTCCACAAGTTGGGAGAGTTATTTCCAGTATCTGTTTTATGTCATCATATTAAGGAATAAATGTTAAATGTTTGAAAAAAT
The DNA here is from genome assembly GCA_019455685.1 of Philornis downsi. NCBI lineage: Eukaryota > Metazoa > Arthropoda > Insecta > Diptera > Muscidae > Philornis > Philornis downsi. The sequence goes on along the minus strand of JAHXMU010000657.1, from coordinate 1,013,735 downwards.
TCTGAAAGATGCTTAGTCTCCTAAGGCGGTTTCAGTCGTTTGCTTTTGCCAGTTCATGCAGAATTTTATCCTCCTTTTTCAGTCTGTATGACCTCTAACGCACTTTTAACAGACACGCGAACGAATAGCTGGGTTTATATATATAGACTATTATAACGATCAGGGATTTATTATTTTATTTTAGAATGTTGTTAGAGAGTTTAAAATTGTTACAAATGAAACGACAAAATGGATTTACCTCCTTCTGACAGTGATGATTATGAAAATAAGAAACTGTTGATTAAATGTTCAGGTATTTGGCTTCAATACCACATATAGCCAGTTTTTACCGTACTGGCGATCGTTAATTGCAGATTAGGCTTAGATTGTTAATAGCTGATAAAAGCCTCAAAAACTAGTGCTAGAAATCAGCTCTAAAAAAGTAAGCCTAAGGCATCGATTACGAAAATCAAAATTCGTAAAATATTTCTGATTTAAGAAGCCATTTTTCTTCATCAGATATAAAAAATATTTATTTGTTGCTGTGTACATTTTTGATGATGATGGCAAAGACAGGAACATTTTGCAACAGTAAAAACATATTTTATGTTGAAAAACAAAATTCGTCACATCTTCATTAGCTTCGCATTGTCTATTTGCTTTCTTTTGATATAATGTAGTGACTGCAAGTAAATGCAAGCTATTAAAAGCTCCCAATCGTATACAAAACTTCGAGATTTGTACCACTGTGCCAATGTTTGTACCACCAGTCGGCTTTCGTTTGTGTAATACCGTCATCAAGTGAAGTGGTAAAAATAAGAAAATTTCTAAATCCGCTTAAAATGAAATTATTTTGTTAAAAGATTTGTCTTTTTTACTTATATGCTCCATCTCTGTCATTGTCTTCCTCTAGAGCCGATGCTGTTTTGGTTGTTGTTTCTGATGCTGTTGACGTTCTTGCTGTTCCCCATTCATGACCTCCAACACCAACGCAATCACCCCTTTATCTTCTGTGCATTGTTTTCCCTCGAAATAAAGGCAAAAGAAATAAGCCAGAATGAATGGTAAGAGTAACAGAGAGTAAGAAATAAAAGAAAAGTGAAATATTTTTGTTATGTAAAGGATTTTCATTCCATTTTTTGACGGTTTGGGTAAACTTTTTTCCAGTTCCCCCTTCTTCCGTTGTTATATCGTTAAATCGTTGCTTTACTATGATAGAGTATGAAGAGCAGGGGATGTAATTGTTTGCCTCACTGAGTGTTCTAACAAAAGTTGTACAATTTTGTACTTATTGTCGCCTTCAACTTCTTGTGTTGCTGTCTCTTATTCCTTGTATTTCTCTGTATTTTGTTTCAGTAGCGGCAGCTGCTGTTGTTGTTTAAGCTTGAACGCTGCTTAAATGCCACAAATTGAAAGGATAACATCGTTTGGCTGTATATATTTAGCCTGGCAGCAACATTAACAACAGCATCATTAACAAATATTTTAACTTGCCCGTAAAAATAACATCCGTCAGTGAAACTGTTCAACAACACCGTTAACACGAGTTTGAGCTTAAGAGCACATTTTCCTTTATGTTCGACCTTCAACTGCAGCGTGTTGGTCGATGATGACGGTGAAGACGGTTGTGGTGGCATTGAGATTGATGTTGACATTTGATATATGCCTATTTTTACATTGCTGTAAAATATTTTTAGGAACATAAGAACGAAATGATAAAAGAGAGAACGATTTTTAAAACATATTATACCGCAGTCATGGCTAATGAATATATTTTATAATCACATTAAGATTTGCTTATAATATCTATTAAAAATCTAAAGCTGATGTTTGAGTAAAACTCATTGAGATGATTGGCAAAAGGTTAAGATACAAACCATGTCAATTCCCAGTTGAAAAAAAAAACAGTACATATTTATTGCGATTAGTTAAGATTAAAGGGCGTCTTGGGGTCTGCATAAAGAAACTACACATTTTCAGAATCTTTACGACATACTGCTCTATTAAAAAGCCCAAAAACCAATCGCAATATAAGGTGTAGTAAAATAAAAACACTTATTTTTCCATATTTAGTCTGATCTGCATCCACCTTTATACAGGGTGGCGCAATAGAACGTGCATATTTAAAAAATAGATTCAAAAATAAATACAAAAGCTATGGTTAAAATAAATCTAAGGCATTGTAGAGTAATAAATGGAGTTTATTTTTTAAAAATAACATCATCTAAATGGTGACCCTCTCTAAGACGGCACTCCTCTAACCGCAAACGAAAATTTTTGAAAACTTTCTTCAGTAATACTGGTGTAATGGCTGCCATTTCACCACGGATATTCTGCTTGAGCTGGACAATGTTTCTTGGATTATTACTGTAGACTTTGTGTTTGAGGTATCCCCACAAAAAAAGTCAAGAGGCGTCAAGTCTGGACTACGTGGGGACCATTGGATATCATCTCTTTTCGAAATCAGTCTGCCAGGCAACATCTGCTTCACCACCGTCATGGAGTTATTTGATGTGTGACAGGTAGCTCCATCTTGTTGGAACCAAGTTCTGGAATTTCCTCGTATTGACTCCATAACTCTCTCAACATTGTCTTCGGTCCTAGATGTTCTTGAGCGATCATTTGCTTGTGGTTTAAATGTTGAACCGGTCTCTGCAAAACGCTTTACCCATATTTTAATTAAATTAGCACTCGGAGCTTCACTAATTCGCCGTAGTCCATATTCAGCACAATAAAGTCGCCTAGTAGCAATATATGAACGAGAGTTCTCGTAAAATGCGCGCACGCAAAATGCACGACGCTTCCCGTCGAAGTGATTCATAGCGACTAAAACTCCATAAGCCCGCCAACCCAACGATGTAGGAGCCCCCCGCCCGTGCCTTTTCTACCCCGCAAAAAAAGATGATGCAATATGCACGTTCTATTGCGCCACCCTGTATAAGTGCGGTGGGCCTACGCTAAATAACGTTAGAAACATATGATTTAGTGCTCAAAGAAATATTCACACAGTTTTATGATGACTCTTCTCAGTATTGTTTGATTCTAAATATTTCCTTCGATTAAGAGGAAAATGCCGGAATAATGTTTATGATCTTGATACTGTAAAATCCAATTACGCGAAATATTATTTTCGTAGATTCCGTTCCGGTAATTTCGATGTTGAAAAATGCACCACGCTGTGGAAGGCCAATTATCGCAAATGCCGATAAAATAATGGAAATCGTCAAGACCGACCATCATGTAAACACTGTTTCGATTGACCACGACCTAAACATTGCGCAAACAGTCTTTTGGAACTACTTAAGTAAGGCTGGGTATGAAAATAATATATCGAGATTATTTTCATACCCAGCTTTGCTTATGTAGTTCCAAAAGACTGTTTGCATTAAGCACGAGTCAACAAAAAAACAAAACTTAATGACCGGGTTCAAATTTGCAATGGTGATGATGAAATTCGACACACGACAATATCAAGCAAAAATGTTCGGAACGCGGCGAGCCGGTGCAAGTGGTGGTCAACAAAAGATTGCCGATTAAGAATATTTTGCTTTATGTTTCGCGAAAATGGCAGGGAATTATCTGCTGTGAGCTGTTTCCCCACTCTTAACTCGAACTATCAACAATTGGACCGCCTAAAAGAACCAATTGAACAGAAGCAGCCAGCTTTTGGCATGTGATTTCCCAGAAAGTCCGGGTGCTCGGTTAGGGGGTCTTTGTATATCCACTTTTCAGGTCGAATCTAGCTTCATAACAGGAAGAATTATTTTATTGATGAAAAATTTGCCTCAGGGAAAGATCGCAAAAATTGGCTGTCCTTGTTTTTCCTAATATGAATGAAGGTTTCCATGGGGAGGGATAATGGAGTAATTTTCAAAAAAGCAAAAATTTATCAAACGAAAGAGTAAAAAAAAAATGGAATTAGGACTAGGAACCAGGACTACTTTCTTAGTAAAAGTAAAATTAGAAAAAATGATCAAAACAAAGATTCACTTATTGGTCTCAAAGCCACCAGTTTGGCAAGGCCGTCAGCTGTTAAATACCTGTCATCCTAGGTGTTATTCGTTTAGTGATAGGTTTGATCGTTAGACAACCGAAGAATGTGTAAAAGTAACTAAAATGTAAAAAATTTAAAATTTAAAAAATTCAAAATTAGTGGCTTCGGCTTTCGATCGAACAAAACTTTCTTCAGCGGTAGAGCGCATTTCTCACTCGCTGGTTACGTCCACGAGCAAAATTGTTGCATATGGGGCTCGGAGAAACCAGAAACCAGACACCAGTAAATGTAAAAAACCCCACTGCAAACGGAAAAAGTGACTGTTTGGTGCGCTTCATGTTTGGAGGTGTCATTGGGCCGTATTTCTGTCGAAAACTCCCTCAAAAAGATTCACTGCTGCAACCACTGCTATATAATGACAAGAAGCAAGCATTACAACGTAATAAAAGTTTATTTGAAATCATAGATTTACGAGGTGTGATAAAAAAACGGTTTTCTTCAAATTTCGTGAGATTTTCGATTTTCGAGATTTTCGATTTTTTTTTTTTTTCTGTTATGTTGGTACACATGTCTGTTATATATCAGCCATATTGGATTGCCAGTTTGTTGTGGACAGATAAAAAGGCTAGTCGTGTTTTGGTGTGCTCTACGATTTTTTTATTCGAAAAAATGATCGATCAAAGAAACTGCATTAAGTTCTGTGTAAAAAATGAAATGAAATGTGCAAGGACATTTAAAATGTTGACTGTGGCATTTGGCGGGTCTACTATGAGTAGAACACAAGTTCAATTGTGGTATAACCGGTTTAAGAGAGGCCGAGAAGATGTCAATGACTATGCTCGTCCTGGTCGCCCGAGCACGTCAACAACCGATGAAAACATTGAAGCAGTGAAGAAAATGATTTTGGATAATCGTCGAATCACTATTGGAGAGGTTGCTAATGACGTTGGCATATCTTTCGGCTAATGCCAAGCAATTTTTGCGGATGTTTTAGGCATGAAACGTGCGGCAGCGAAGATTGTTCCAAAATTGCTAATTTTGAGCAAAAACAACGTCGTCGCATGGACATCACTCAGGAGCTGTTGAACATCGTTAGCGATGATCCAGATTTCCTTAAAAAGGTCATAATTGGTGACGAAGCCCAATCATCCCAATGGAAGTGTCCAGAAGAGCCAAGACCGGAAAAAACACGTCAAGTTCGGTCAAATGTGAAGGTTTTGCTCACTGTTTTCTTCGATTACAATGGCGCAGTGCATCATAATTTTTTTCCGCAAAGTCGTACGGTCAATAAGGAATACTACCTTGAAGTTCTGCGCCGTTTGCGAGAAGCAATTCATCAGAAACGCACAGAATTGTGAAAAACCCAATCATGGATTTTGCACCATGATAACGCAACAGCTCACACATCGATGCTTGTGCGTGAGTTTTTGGCCAAAAATTAAACCGAAATCATGTCTCAACCACCGTATACACCGGACTTGGCCCTCGCTGACTTATTCCTCTTCCCAAAACTGAAGACATCGATGAAAGGAAAGCATTTTGCTACGATTGAGGAGATAAAAGAAAAATCGAAACAGGAGCTGTTGGCGATACCAAAAAGCGCGTTTTAAAAGTGTTTCGAGGATTAGAAGAAACGCTGGCACCAGTGTATTATATCTGATGGGGACTACTCAAAGGGAAATAAAATAGAAATTGATGAATAAATAAATACTTTTTGGAAAAAGTTGACAATAACGATTATTTTTTGATCACAGCTCGTATGTGTGTTTTATTTAACTTTGCTTTTTAAACCGAAAAATGGATAACTCTGTTGTATTGTAAACGAATTTTTCCAATTATTATTCAACTGATATGGCTGCGACTGAGTTTCGTCTCTTTTCAAAACTCGCATTACCCCTACAAGACAGCTATGTTTCCATTTGACAGAAGACGTAAAATAGAATTTGCAGCATAAACTGAAATATTTTTCCAGAAAATTCATTTAAAAACCGGCAGGGAGTTTGAATGAATAATAATTTGTTTTTCTTTTATTTACCAGCTCACAGTACTTTTTTTATTCTATGGAAAATTTAGATATTTTGATGGTAGTAAAAACTTGATATCTATCTACAAAATAACAATAACTAATACAAATACAAAGCATTTGCAAATTTAAATTTCCAAATTCAAAATAATATAATGGCATGTTAAGTTTAAAACTAAGTATGTAAGTTTAAATATACTAAGAATGAATTTGTCCTTTTTTCACTATCATTTTGGACTGTGTCTTTTAAACAATTTTGCAAATTATTATTTATTTGATTTATTTATTTATTTGACATTACCTGTACAACAAGACTTAATATCTTTTAATTATAGTACAGGTTTTTCATTTGGTATATAATATAATGTAACAATATTTTTTATCTGGTTTTTTATATAAACAAAAATAAATTATTCTATATATGTTATTAATCGAAATGGTCAAAAATAGCTTTTTTAAAATGCCCTCCATTGCTTATGAACTGTATGCGTGCAGGTAGTGAATTCCAAAGATGTATACTATTTATATAAAACTGTCATTCGGACATCAAACTTCTGCGCCTTTCCGGTATTAAGTCATTTGATCTATTTGTACGTGTAAACTTTATTTTATTATATAGATAAGCAGGTTCATGGGTGTATATAATCTTGTGAAGAAGAATTAGAACACGTATCACCAATAAATTTTGAAAAGTAACTCCATACAATTTTTTTGCATAAAACGATATGTGGTCATGTTTTTTCAAACCGTACACATATCTTACCACAGCATTATATGCTAAATTTAACTTTCTGAGGCTTGCAGAATCACCACTAGCAAATATTTCACACCCATATAACAAAGTGGGCATAGTATAAGTTTTAGCCAGGAGAAGACGAATATGTATGGGTGTAAAATAATGTGTGTTCCAAAGAGTTCTCAACATACCATGAGTTTTTCCAGTTGCAGAGATTATGTGGTCTGACCATGTAAGCGTTTTATTGAAAATGATGCCTAAATGTTTCGACATCACCACCACTTCCACCCTTTGGTTATTAATAACAATTTCTGGATCAAATATTTGTTTCATTTGTTTGGGTCTTATTACTAAACACTTAGATTTTGAAGGATTAAGACGAAGACCATTTGCAGTTGCCCAATTATGAACATAGTGTAAATCTTCATTAAGTTTACCTATACAACTGGATATTTGTTCTAAGCAACAACCTATATAAATTTGTACATCATCAGCATATAAATAATGTAAATCACAGTAGTTTAAATGATTCGGAAGGTCATTTATGTACATTGTAAACAACAGTGGACCAAGTATAGATCCCTGCGGAACACCTTTTAATACTGGTAGTTTCTGCGATGTTTTACTATGTGTGCAAACAGACTGACACCGATCGGTTAAGTAGGAAGAAATTAAGCTTGTGGATGAAGGTGAGAAATTGAACATTGTTTCTAATTTTTTGCAAAGAATACTATGATTAACACAATCAAATGCTTTAGAATGATCTAAAAGGACAAGAAATGATATATTTCCAACATCGACATTTTTGCGTATTTCCACGGATACATCGAGAATGGCTGTAATGCAACTACGTTTCGGTCGAAAACCCGATTGTTTTTTTGTGAGAAGATTATTTTGTTGTAAGAAGTCATACATTTGTGTATGAATTATTTTTTCGAACACCTTTGATAAATATGGTAAAATTGCTATTGGCCGATAATCTTTATTTGCTTTTGGTATAGGCAACATTTTGGCATATTTCCAATTTACTGGAAACATGCTTTCGGTTATAATTGTGTTAAATATAAAAGTAATATGACTTAGTATTTCAGGTAGAATAATTCTTAAGAATGTAGGATGAATGTTATCAAATCCCATAGCTTTTGATTTTACAACAAAAAAAGCAAAACAACTAGCCAACACATCATCTTGATCCACACAAGAGAAAGTAAAAGAGTTATCATTTTGATATGAAAGGTATGTGTCATAAAAATGTTCATTTGTAGGGATTGTGGGATTTTTTTTTTTTTGGAAAATTTAGTATGCAAGTTTCGTAGTAGACCATTGAAAATAAAAATGTAAAAATATATATAAAAGTATTCTCAAGAAACGCAATTTTTTTTTTTTTTAATTTTCAAAATTATTTTCATTATATTTATTTTTTGTCTTCATGAAATTCCATTCCGAATAGTGAATGTTAAAAATAAATATTGGTAATGTCTATCTAAACTTGCAACTAAACTGTCACTTTATAAACAAATTTCGTGTTGAAAAATCAGTGGTACTAAATAACTTGTTCAACTTACCCAAGCAATTAAGCTCCGTTTGCACATAATTTGTTATTGTTTCTAAAGTGTGTTTTGGCCCCCACCGCTTTGGTTTTGAAATTATATTTTTTTATGACGTTTTGTTTATACTTATAAAAGCAGTACCACTGCTTAATTTTTTTCTTTTTTTTATTTTTTTTTTTTTGCAAGAAATTTTTGTATTGCAACTTTTTCTTTGAGTCCTTGTTCTTAAACTTGTTTTTCACTCATATTGGAATGTTAGTCATAATCAGATATGATTATTATGTAGTATTTCTGTCATTTTTGAGTTTTCTCCAAGATGATATCCATTATTATACCAATAGATGCATTTTTGTTTTCTACAGTTTTATCAAGCTTAAATAGAACTCTCAAAATTGGTTTATGTGAACAACATAAACAACAGGACCTCCTCCATGGAAATCGTACGTGCGGCTATAGTCCAATGGCCACACCGTTTGAAAGCTTGTGTTAAAGCAAAAGGCGGCCATTTCGAGTGAATACAATTTTTTTTTTAACAACCAATGTTGTCTTCTAATAAATGAAATAATTTTGAATACAATATGAATATTGATTTTTTTTTATTTGTAACAGAACATATGGCAGGACTAGGTTTATTACATGTCATTTCATACGTCAATAATATAATCTAGGAATGAAAACGGAACGCTCTTTCTTGAGCTTCCGAAACAAATGGAACTAATTTTGAAATTTAATTTTTCGTCTCTAATTTCTATTACGATTTAATTCCAAACACAATTTGATAAAGGACGTCGGTTGCAACTAATTTACCTGACTGATATTTCCATCCGTTTGATAAGTCGAAGAGAGCAAACTAGAAATTAATTCTGAGGAACTTTGATCAATAACAAAAATACAAATTTCACAAAAGATGAAAAACACCTTCAACATCGTGTAAAACTTTTTGTGCACACATTGCAGTGGATATGAGCAGCTGACACTGACAAAAAATTGACAGTTTGACAGTGATAGTTTCCACTTTGACATTTCATGCTAACATTAAAGGGGTGTTTAGAAAATGAGAGGAATAAAAAAACAAGCACTCTTTTTTTAAACGAAATTTAAATATGAAATTCCATTTTTTTATTTATATAAATCTACAGTGTTTTGTCACGTTAATAATTTACTTTCAAGACATTTATTAAACTCACTTGCATCGTATTGAGAAACTTTCGTTACAAACCTTGACTCTTTTAAAATATTTTCAGCAGATATAAGTTGGTTTGTCACAGTTATAGTTAACAATAGTTGAAATTGCTAAATCAATGTAAGCTATTTCGTCAAAATGACTAAACGAATTTTCGCATTATCTTCCAAACAATTTCATCCAATTTGAAAAAAGTTATTTAACCACATTTATTTGGATAAAATTTTAAAATAAATTGATTTAATTACCCATGAATTTTATTCTAAAACGTCTAAAAAATGGCGATTAGAAAGAAATATCGGGTTTTTAAAGTTATATTTGTAACAAAAATATTTAAAAAGTTTCTTAACTCGAGACAAGTTGGTTTTCTTTTCAAAATTTGCACAGATTTGTATTCGATGAATAAAAACAAAATTCAAAAAAAATTTTTTTGGTTTTGGTTTCTAATTCAAAATTACAGAAAATAATTGGCTGAGTTTGAAATGTAATACACTTGAACAAATTTTGTACACATATTTTGTAACATATAATTTTTCACAAACATTTTGTAGTAAATAATTGGCCTCAGCTAAATGTTCGCACCAAAATATAAATTTTGTGTTTCGTCAATTGATTTCGGTTTTTCTTTTTTTTTTATTAGTCTCATCATTTTATTGTTTATTTTGCGTAATTTCTATTTCAATTAACCCTTTGCGTAATCCATTTGATGCACTTGAATTTAAATGCAACCATAAACTGCAAATTACTGGCAGAAATATTAAATGTTCATCGATATTCTGCGAATGAGACCACTGCGCTGAAATCCATCAGTTAAATTTTAGATGACTACAATTTATGGCCTTATAAATTTAACTAAATGAATTTACATCATAGCGGTTTGAATTACAAATAAAATCACTGAATATTGATTAATATTTATGAAATTTGCAGTGGTATGAAAATAGAATGAATGGAAAATTTCAATGTTACTGGTGAATTTTTCAATTTCAATTTAAATTACATTTGCACAGTTTGCAGGTGATGAAAGAACTCAAATTCCATTCTGAAAACACTAATAGTAAAATATACACAACAACCAGTAATAGCAATGCAAATTATTGATTATTTTCAAATCACTTTCAATTGTTTTTTATTCACAGCATGTCTTTTAGCTCAGTTAAATGCTAATAATCGTATTTCTTTGTACAATAACTAACAGGATATCCGCTTCCGCCCATTTGTCCCATATGATTGCTGTTAGCTCTTTGAAATTCAAAGAATAATATAATTATTTTTAAAACTTAACATAGACAAAAACTAGCAATTGCAGTGTTACTGTAGAAGAGAATCTTTGTTCGTTTTATGAATTTTTCTTTTTTGAGGAGGAGTATTGAATAATGCTAATGAGAGGGTTTTTAAAGCTAAAACCAAAAAAATCAAAATAGTACAATTCGTAAATATATCATTAATACAAATTTCGAAACATTACGATTTCGCTTATCCAATGTGTAAGTGACTGCTGGTATCCACAAAAATTTGTTGACACTAAATATTACAAACTTAAAAACTAAATTCACGGTTTTAATAAAGAAATCATATCCTTTTATACGTTAACATTATATCAACTACCACTTCTTCAGATAATAAAGTAATACAAAAAGTATTTGGGCCTAAATTCACTTTATCATATCATTTTTATCAAAATTTTTATAATTCGGAAAACTCTTTACTCCAGCGTTTCCATTTTAAATCTCCATTCATCGACATGGCGCTATCATTTTTTTATCCGTTTCCTTGTGCCAAAGCAGATGTAATTATTTTCTTAAATTTCTTCACATTTTAGCATATGTTTTATTTGCACATAAAAAATAAATATTATGAATGCAAAGCTTAATAGTATAAAAGATGTCACAAATTCTGCTGAAAACTATCAAATAAATTTTATTACACTATCTCACTTGCAGCAATTTATTAATTCAGATAATGTACTCATATATTTTAGACAATTGTCATCAATCTTTGCTACAAAATAACCCTGGTTTACCCAATGTCACCCCTTTTTTAAATTTGTAGCAAAAACAATATGGAGTGGTTCGAAAAGTTCATTCAGCTGTTAAAAGAAATTTATTTACAAATTTATACACAAGACAACAATTACTTTAATCTATTGTATGATCTCCTCCTTTTTTTAAAAAGTTATTCCCACCTTTTTGGAAACTTTTTAATTCTTCTCTCATAAAATTCGCGTGGTTTTTCTCAAAAAAAAAAAAAAAAAAACGTTTAATTCGATTGTCACTTCCTCGTCGTTGTGGAAATTGAAATCCTTCAAGTGGTTACTCAGACTGCGAAATAGATGATAGTCGAAAGGGGCGAAGTCTGGGGTGAGGTAAAACTTCCCACCCAAGCCCTGACTATTTCTGGCGGGTCCGCAAGGCAGCTGTGAGGCCTCGGAGACAGACTGAGGTATCCACACATCGAGGTTGCTCACAAATCCGAGCTGTTTTATGACCCCGTCAACGGTTGAGACTGATTTTTTGATTATTTCAGCTATTTTTCTAACAGTTTCTCGGGGATTAACTATCTCTCACCTCCACGGAAACAATTTCTTTTGGTCGTCCTAATCTAAGAGCGAAAATTCGTAAACCATTTCTGGAATGTTCTTTCATTTGATTCGTTTTCTTAATAAACAGACTTTATTTTTCTGTTGGCTTCAGCAGGCGTTTTTTCTTCTCGGAAATAATACAACATTATGTGTCTAAAATACTCTTTTTCGCTCAGTTGGTTCACTTTTTAAAACGCTATAACCACTCGTGACTAGAACGAGTACACAAGAAAACAATAGTTAATAGTTTAGAGAAGAGGAGGGAGGAAGTTATGACAGTGTTTGAGGAAACGCTACGTTATGAGAAGTGACGCATGCTGAACTAACGTATTAACCAAATTAACTTTCCGAACAACCTAACAATTTCAGAATATATCAACTTATACATGCAATATATTTTCTACCAAAAGCTGTCAAAACTTGCAATCCTTCACGCATTAACTTGGATTACTTTAATGAAACAAAATATTAATTTGCAAAGAAATGCAAGCAAAAATATGTAAAAAGGGAGACAGCAATCCTGAGGACTTTTGACAAAACAACTTTTTTCATGATGAGAAATTTTTTCAATATTTCTGTTACATATAAATCTGTTTAACGACAATTTTCAGTCTAATCGTTGTCTTTCTAGTCCTTCATTATTAAAAGATATAAGAGCAACCAAATCAATCTATTTCAAAATTAAAATAGATTTGACAGAGTAGATTCAATTAAGTTGAAACTGTAAGTATTCCAAAAAAAATTATTATGTCAGTTTAACAAAACGGCCTATATTAAATTATCAAGCTTATGTTCTGTTAATTTTATTTTTAACAAGACATTTTATATTTGATGAAGATGTCTCATACGATTTCAAGTTTGAAATGTGAGTTTCTTAATACGATGAAAATAGAAAAGAGAAAACTTTGTATATTTAATTAAATTATATCGTATAAAGATTATGATGTAAAGTGAAATACAGTATTTTTTAAATGTATTCCCTTTTAATTTGTTATTCAAATCTTACATTGATAAAAGAGCTTGTTTATTGATAATATCAGCTGTTGACATACCTTAAAATACGCCCGCAAAACGTTTTGGTCGCCATCAAACATGGTTTTTTCACTAGAGTAAAATTAACGCTTTTGAAATAGGCTGATTTGACAAAAAAAAAAAAAAAAAAAAAAAAAAAATAGAATTCAAGATACTACTTGTTCCCCATGTATGATATGATTGATTAGAACAATTCTTTTTGGTGTAATTTTTACATTTCTTCAATCTTAAACTATTCATTATATACGCGTAGCATAATTAAAAACTAAGTTATAAATAAGAAAATCTCTTACATTCCATGAATGAGATATGGAAAAACTTTTACCTTCAATGAACTTATACGTATTCTATTTTTGGGTTCACTCAAACGGGACCTACAATTCAAAGACGAGAAGCATTTACCACACTTGTCGATTATCCGAATAATCGAGTGTTCACCAAGACACATCAACGTGATCGTCGCCCGAAGAAATATAATCGGCTATATCAGGGGTTGAACCCACGATTATACGAATGGTGGTCGAGTTCACTAACTATTGCTCCATAATCAATCGCCTAACTTATGTATAGCAAAATGACATTCGATTCTATTCTGTCTGTACGGCTGTTTCAGATACACAAAACATACAGTGATATGCATGATAATATGGGAGGGATTGAATATCTCCCCGATTTTTTTAAATATGACTAATATTTGAGTCATTTCAATTTGTGAGTTAGGTATTACAAAATAAAATTTAAATTTCAATAAATCTGTAAATTTTATGAGAGAGGTTTCAGGATAATTTTCAGGTAATTTTATCACACTATATCACTTGCAGAAATTTATTAATTCAGATAAAATATAGTCAAATGTTTTAGACAGTAATAATCAATCTTTGCCTCAAAATAACCCTGGTTTATCCATTTTTTTCTTCTTTTTTCAAATTTGTAGCAATGTACAATGTGAGTAAAAAAATGTTTACACATCGGGTAGTTCGGAAAGTTCGTTTGGTTTTTAAAAAAATTTATTTACAAATTTGTATACAAGACAACAATTATTTTAATCCATTATATAATCTCCCCCTTTCTTTAGTACCTTCCTTCCATCTTTTTGGGAATATTTTAATTCCTCTCTCATAAAAGTCGCGTGGTAGGCGATAGTAGAACAGGGCGATGTCTGAGGAGTACAATGGGTGAGGTAAAACTTCCCTCCCAAGCTCTGACAGTTTTTGACGAGTCCGACAGGATATGAGGAATGTTTCAGGATAAGAGTGGCAATGCCTCCTATATCCATTCTCAGAACAAAGCTTATCAAACGCACTATGTGAGAAAAATTTGACCTAATTTAAGCCAACTGCTTGAAGGTAATGAAGTTATAAATATGCAGATCTATTATATATACGAGCATATCTGATTCTATATACAAGCTTAATCCAACATTTTTCATGGGAGGCACTAAAACGGTTGTTGTTAACCGATCTTTTTATTGAAATTTTCTCAAGAATTCTCTGCCAGAAAATATCTGTATTGTTTATTATACAAATTATACGCATATTATGAGAGGATTTTCAATCGAGTTAGTTTAAACTTCTAATATACTATTTTAGTTTTTTAAATGAAACAATTACTACTATTCTCTTCGCGTTTATTACATTATTCAAATCGATTTACTGAAGCAATTTCGTCAAAAGGATTACATAATCTATTTCGAACTTTTGTTGTTACATCATACAATGAAACTAACTTAGGAACACTTTTTGAAGTAAAATATTTTAACATTTACAAGAACAAAACAGGTACATTTATGATAGTTTTTATTCTGAATAAAAGATAGTGTCTTGCCAAGGAGAAAAAAATTTCGAAAATGTTGGCCGAAAACACAGCATTTTTGATTTAGAAATTATTAAAAATGATAGGAAAAAATATATATTAAGAGCACATATATTTACAACACGCAATCAAAAATTCAAGTTTGTGAAAATATGAAGCAGATTTTAGCCATAATTTCAAGCTTCCACATCATCGAAATAATGTTGTCTAAACGTCTAATTGATACAGATTCTGCGCAATTTACAAGCAATATTCTGAAATTTTAATTTATTGTTATAGTAAAATATTCATTTCCCGAAGGTAACAAAACGCAGTTTAAAAACGCACGAAACCTTCTCTAAAATATAGAACGTTTTCCGGAATCAAACATTTTTTGTACAGAGGTGGTGATAGATTGATGAAGATGATATGATAGCGGGGGGAGTAGCGGGGAATCCTCCAATCAATTTGATAACTCTCTCGTTGAAGTTGTGGAATGTAAATGTTGGACTGTATTGCGAATTATCCAATAGCGATGATCTTTAGGAGGCCCAATTTCACAGTTGGTTTCTACTAGAGAACTGAAAATTGAAACTTGTAATTTGGATCATATAATATCACATGACTGTGAAATTCCCATGACTGTGAAATTATATGTAATCAAATTGATCTGGCAGAAATTACAAGTGGCGATAAATAAAGGATGAGAATTAGAATTAGTGCAAATTCAAAGGAGATTTATTGAGGCAACGAGTTGTGCTTACCAGTTGAGATCTGTTTTGTAAGTGATTTTTTCTTATTACAAAACTTTCGACAACAGTTAATTTTATATTCAAAATTCAGTTACATTTAGTACACAAATTTTCACTCAATGGAGTTATGTAACACTTCCGGGGCAAAAATTTCAGTTCATTCACAATAATATTCTTACAGAAGTACATTTTACAAAAAATACATTGTACAAAAAAAGGTTGATTTTAATATAAATTCAATGGTAAATTCAAATATGTATATAATGTTAAAATTATAGCTAAAATGTTGAAGTTTAGACAAAATTTTTCGACTAAAAAGATAAAAAAAAGTTTGACTTTTTATTAAGGGAAAAAATCACCATTAACTTTGTTGTCAAAATATGCATTTTAACAGTAATCAAAATGCATTTTCAATCATAAAAAAAAGCCTAATTGATTTTTGAATTATTTTCTTAGCTCATTACTAAATATTTGTAAATGTTAAGTGTTTATTCGTGGGTTTCGATGCCATGCCTAGTATCCATAAGTATCTTGTTCTGAAAATTGTAATTTAGCTTCCGTGTTGATAAAATTTATATTCATAAACATGAACTTTACCGGGGACATGGAGGCTTGTTCTAACCGTTATGTTTTGGACGGTCACATACTTTTAAAAATATTAACTTTAATGTTTTTATTTGATAGAACTCTTTTGCATATCTTCACTACAAATTTTTCGTGCTGTTTGCAACTTCAACGGCTATATGGCTATTGAAGAATAAATATTACCGTTTTCCTATATTATTTACTGTTTGGGATACAACTTAGTTTTTTTCTATAAAACCATAGATGTGAACTTCTACTTTTTGTTCTACTCTGAAAATATTCATCTACAGAACTTTCAGCATCGTCTCAGAGAACTTTGATTATTTCACAGGTTTTATTATCGCCTTTAAGAGAATTGCAAAAATAACAGCATTTCAATGTGTTGTTAATTCTCCATCCTTTAACCCATAAGACAAAATGCAAAAGCCATACACTCATTTACAAGAAAAAATCACTCTTTCCCCGTATATGTGAACGTTTCCTTGTAACAGCAAAGCAAAAAAAGAAGAAAAAAACTTTTCTTTATTTGAGATAAAGAAGAAAAACTTTGTTCAATTCAAAGAATTTTGTAGACTGGCAATGTAAAGGATAAAGAAAATACCTACGAATAGCTGTCAAATCAACAATGCCACAAAAAATGGGAAGCCCAAAGCTAAACGAAATTACTTTCCACGAACTCTGCTGATGAGAAAACAAATAAAGGCTATTAAAACTTTTACGCCAAAATCTAAAAAACAAACAAAAATAGAATGCCTATAACGAAAAGCAAACAACGTTAACTTTAAAAATGTCTATCTTAAGGATTAAATAGAAAGTCTAGACTGCAAGAAGGAGCAAAACAAAAGAACTCATCAGATGAGGGCGGGAGCTAAAACCATTTTGTTTGTTTAAAGTTCATAAATAAAGTAACCAAAGAAACACCTAAATTTCTTTGAATTTCCCGGAAGCAATATGTTTACATGTGTTCTAAGGTACTACATATTATTCTCCAGCTACGTTTTCTTATTGTTACAACTATAACACTTACCTCTGTGATGTTTTAGATGATGTCCACTACTGGAGCCCATGCAGCATGGCTGTTCGTAATACAAATTCCAGGTATTCTCATAATCGGAATGGGCATAATCCACAAATTGTAGCAAAACCACCAGTATATATGATAATACCAGCCATAGGAGTGACGCTGAAGGCGGTGATTTGCTAAGAAATTTTATTGAGCACATGTTGGTTTATAAATAATCAACACTTTTACACTTTTTGTTTAAATTTCTTTAAAATTTCGATTGTTTATTTCTTGCTTCCTTTTCACTTTATCATTGATTTCATGGGATTTTTTGGTGAAACTAATATTTGAGCAAACTCTTGATATAATTATGAATTTATTTATAATTACAACATTTTATTGAGCTTATATTTCATTAGAATTTACTACATTTCGTTTGCCATTTCAAGTTTTACAAAATTTTTCTTTTTCGTTTCTTGTTTTGTTTTCAATTTAAAAATTTTTCTCTTCATTCACATTAATTTGTGTTTTGTTATGGAATTTATCGAGTTGCTTTCCTTAAAGCTGAAATTTCCGTAATTTGCCTTAAATTTTCCTCTACTCTTTCAATAAGAATTATATGTTATCTTTCTCACTCGTTTTGTAGCGTTAAGCGTTTGCAGTGCGTTCTCGACTGCTAACCGTTACGAACTGACTGTAGAGATATACGATGTGGTAAGTTAAATAAACTTGCCACAAAACGTTCCGTTTCAAAGGCTCTTTACGATTTCGAACGAAGCGAGTACAACTCGTGTTTTACCGTTATTTTCACATATGTTCCTTACACTGGCAACGCGAGAGCAAATATTGTACGCGAACCGGAGAGCCGAAGTATTTTTAATTGAATTCTAGCAGTAGCTGATGGATTCTACAACAATTGTTTCCTTCGTACAGGTGTAGCCCAGAGTTAACTCTCCACCACTCAACAATCACTTCGATACCAAAAGTACTGTAAAGAGATAGGAATAAAGAGAGCAATGTATGAAAAAATAGTTCGTGAGTATTAAACAATATTAAATGAGAGGATATAAACAATGACAGGACAAAGCGCCTGCCTGTTTCTCAAGGGATATTCCTGCAAATATCTCTCAAATTTCCCTATAAGGTTCTCTTCAGACAATAGTTAGTCAAATATATAAATGAGAGAACAGAACTGCATGACGCGAATGAGAGAAGAGAGGATACATAATTATTGCTTTACACAAGTGAGCAATTTATAGTCACGGTACACTCTCTGTTTATCTCTCTCTTCCTCTCACGCTTTCTTCCCGGTATTTTGAATTCATTGCAATACTTTAATTCCTATTTAATGGTTGTAGTGAACTTGGTAAGACTTTTTTTCTGCTTGCTTTTCGTCCTGTTTATTTTTTTTTTTTTCTGTGTAGTTGTTGCAACAATAAGAAAAACA
Source organism: Philornis downsi (assembly GCA_019455685.1). Taxonomy (NCBI): domain Eukaryota; kingdom Metazoa; phylum Arthropoda; class Insecta; order Diptera; family Muscidae; genus Philornis; species Philornis downsi. The sequence continues at coordinate 995,079 of JAHXMU010000657.1, read as the reverse complement.
AACACCAACACAAATGAACACATTTAAAGTATAACAATAACAAGAACAACTCGAAGTAGCAGACTGTAACAACAGGAACTACTACAATAATAGTGGCAACAACAACAACATTCGTGACAGCCATCATCATGGCGGTAGTTGTAGTGGTAGTGGCACTAGCAACAATAGACAGGAACATCATCAAGGATATACATCAGAACATAACAAGGCTTTTGTGAAAATATTTTCAAGGGTAACACTACCCCACCGGTGCTGATGCAGCACTTTTATGCAACAGCAATCAAAACAGCAACTATAATCAAAGGAGTGATGCTGATGTCTGGTGGTGAATTGCGTTTGTCTGGCAGTGTGACTGGCTGTGTGCCTGTGCGAACGTTTATATAGGAGCATCGCAATTTGTTTTCTATGATATTTATAATACCTATAGAAGCGCATATTAGTGCATATTAAGATCTTACGTTTTGTTCAAGGATTCAATGCAGCTATTTTAGAATATTGTGTTTTTTTCAAATGAGCAAATTTAAATAAAATGCAAACGAAATACAAAAAACAAAATATTTTATAAAGCGAAGTAAAGTTGATACTGCTTCAAATATTGTTTTGGGCATAATAATTGGATAATAAAATTTAATATAATTTTGATACAGAATAGTAATTTGGTACATTTTTGACGTGGGTTTCATAAACTGAAACAATCCAAATTAATTTCGGGTTTATTTCGTTTCAATGACGGTACCTGGTCTAAACAATGCAATTACATGCAAATAAATTAAAACAATGGAATGCAACGCAGTAAAAATTGAATATTCCAACAACGTCACAAAAATTTGCAAATGCTTGAACTAATGCTTATTCTACAGAGACAAACTATTTCAAACCCAAACATTTGTACAAAATTTACAACATAACTTCTAAAGAAAGCATTATGACTTATGCAATAAGACCTAATTATCAGTGACTCTTTATTAAAAGAGAATACGCAACTATCGCTATGTGGAAACCATACATTTTCATTTATTGTCTGCTATTTCAGATGATATTTCTTACATTTTTTTGTTAGTAAACTTATGTTAAAAATCGAAAATATAAAAATCTTTGTGATTCACAAAGAAAAATTTGCAAACCATTCAAATAATACTCCTGAAAAGATACTAAGTTGATTTTGGAAAACAAAGTCATTTAAAGCATTCATCTTTAAATTAAAACCAGTATCTTCTGCATATTTTAAGTTCCATATAATTCAAGTATAGGGTTATCTAGTTTTTGTTTTCAAGTAAAGTTAAATAAAACACACATAAAGCTATGATTTCGATGAAAATTTTATTTCATTGTAATTCTTGGAATTTGTCATTATGAGCGAAATGAAATGTCATTTAAATGACCGCCTCTGGATTGGTTTGAGGTAGTTTCTGAAAAAATACGGTCCAATGACAAATCCAGACTATAATGCGCTCCGAATAATTACTTTTTCCGGATACAACGGCTTTTCTACAATCACTTCTGGGTTCCCCGAGTCTCATATGTGACAACTTTGCATGTTGTCCTAATCATCGAGTGGGAAATGAGCTTTATCGCTGAATACAATTTTGTTCGATTGAAAGTGCACGATTGAAACATCACTTTCGTAGGAAGTTTTAGCTAGTTTTACTTGTTTTTCAAAAGAAAGTGAATAATGCTCATTTTAAAATTACGCTAAAAATGTACCGATATTATTTGTTTTTTGTATAGAAATTCTTTACTTATGATGTTTTCGGTTGTGCTCATGTGATTTCAAATTATTTGCATTTGTTATTTCGTGGAGTGTGTAGTAATATTAAAATGGGAAGGCAAACTGCACTTGAGACGAGAGAATTATTCATAAAATTTAAGGCAGAATGCAAATCTTTACGTGAAATTGCCTAAATTATTGGAAGAAGCCACAATACTATAAAAAATATAGATAAACAGAAAAAATTTGGAAATTTGGAAGATCAGCCTCGTGCCGGGAGACCAAACCGTCTCAATGTCTTAGAAGTTAGGTCCATTGTCAGAGCTGCAAAGAACGATTTAACTATAAGTGCGGTGAAACTATCACAGCAATTGTCCGAATCATCTGAAATGAAAGTAAGTGCCAATACCGTCCGCCGAGCGTTACATACAAATGTTTTGTATGGAAGAGTTCCCAGAAAAAAAAACATACATCTCCAAACAAAATAAGAAACGGCGGCTAGAATTCGCGAAAAAATACAATAACAAAGAAAAACCATTCTTGAACAACGTAATTTTTACAGACGAAAGCAAATTTGAGGCCTTTGGACCAAAAAAACGTGGTAAAATTTGGAGAAGCAGAAATGAGGAATTTAACAAAAACAACATGATATCTACCGTGAAACATGGTGGAGGTTCGGTGTGGGGCTGTATGGCGGGAAACGATGTGGGAAACTTAGTATTTATTGACAATTTAATGAACAAAACTATTTAAATATTCCAAAAGAGAATTTTATGCCTAGTGCGGAGAAATTAAAATCAGACGGTGCATGGATCTTCCAACAAGATAACGATCCTAAGAACACCGCCAAAATTGTTAAAGAATGGTTGCTGTACCACACTCCAAAGCAATTGGTTCATCCCCCATAGTCACCGGACCTCAACCCAATTGAACATCTGTGGGAACATTTGGACAAACAAATAAGAAAAAAAACCATAACCAGCAAAGACTCTCTGAAACAAATTTTACAGGTGGAGTGGTACAAAATTTCAACGGAAGTAACGTCGAAATTAGTGGAATCTATGCCTAAGGGGCTAGAAGATGGAAAATCAAACAAAGCATTAGACATTACATTTTTTTTAATTGTTCTGAACATGTATACTTTCTTTTGACGCATTAAATATGGAGTATTTTTAGTTTTGCTTTTACTGTTTTTGTTGTTGTTAAAGTATTTTAATTTTTTATTTAAACATTGTAGGAGCATTGTACAATGTTTTGTAAATAACTGTAAATTTAAAAAAAAATGATTTTTTGATGCAAAAATAAACATTTTTATTTAAGAAAACATAGTGTACACTTTCCTTTGACACTGACAGTATCTTCATCTAAAGTCCTAGAAAAGTGTGCTGGCTACCAGTGCTAGGTCCTTATCACAAAATATGCCCGACTAAAATGCTACCAGCACGCACATTTATAGACTTCTGAAATCTTCCACTTAGAAATTATAGAGGAACCCATCTTCTTTAGCTATATAGGTACTGTATAATTGGCACCTGTGGCAGCCTAAACATGATAATGCGGTCCATTTTCATTCGCAGAACTAAGTTTGCTAAATGTCTGATTCTTACTAAATTAAATAAAATATAGTGCAACTGAATGGAATGTACGAATGTACGAATACATGGCTTAAATTTGGAATTATTAGACAGGGTGTGATTATTCGATCGATTTTTTTACATTTTAAATACAACTTCTTATGAAAACATGTTTACAAATGATTCATTCAAATGATTCATTCAAATGATTGCCCATCGCTGGCTACCAATTTTTCTCATCTTTCTGCAAAGCTCGAATTCCATCACGGTATCCAGCCATTCCTTGATGTCGTCATGTGAGTAGAACTGCTGGTCAGCCAGACTATGTGCCATCGAACGGAGCAAGTGTTAATCGGATGTCGCAGCGTCTGAAGAATGTGCCGGATGGGTTAAGACTCCCATTTCAGCGTTGCGAGGTAAATTTTAACGGGCTTGGTCACGTGAGGTTGAGCGTTGTCAAGCGAAGAATCACTTTTTCGTGCCTTTCTGCATATCGTGGGCGTTTTTTGCGCAGAGCTCGGCTCAATTGCATTAATTGAAGTCGATTGTCAGAGCCAAAGATGTTTTGGCTTGGTTTCAACAGCTCACATTAAATAACACCAACTTGGTCCCACAAAATACAAGGCACAACACTCACAGCTTGAATGTTTGGCCGAGAATACGACGTAGAAGCCTCATGACTTTCTTTTTTTAGAATCAATATTTCACCACCCTTTACAATACTACAAAGAAACCCCTTCATTTTTTTGTAGCTAAAGCAGTTGTTCACAGGCGAAAAAACGACGCTTAACGTCCCACAAGGAACCCAAGTTCCTTGCTTTTAAATAATTCAAAGCGCATGCAATCTCTTGGAAATGGCTTGTCGGGTATCTTCTAACACTGGAAAAAGCTCTACCTGCGTTTGACACGGACCTCCATCGAGCAATGCCTCCAATTCAGTGTCTTCAAAGGTTTTTTCGACTTCCTTCACGCGAACATCATCATCATCAATATCACTATCGCCGTCTTTAAAGAGACGGAACCAATCTCGACACGTTGTTTCACTTAAAGCAGAATCTCCGTAAACATTTTGAAGCTCTCGACGAGCAAAACGGTGGCTTAACGTTTTCTGCGATTGAAAGAAGAAAATCAATACTTCCCGCACGATTATCTGGTACAAAATCATACATATTCACACAACCAAAAGAAAATCACTATTGTGTCAAGGTGGTATGTTGACCATATGCCTAAGCTTGGCTCATAACATTTAGGTTATGGCGCAATCGACTATTACTTACAGCTGGCGCCATCTATTGGATAACAGCGGGAACTTAGTTGCGCACCTAATATAATATACAAATATGGTTTCTACATAGTTGGGATGTAGACAAAAGCATTAAGTTTCTATAAATCGACTAAATCTAAATAAACTTGTATGAGAAGTATGATATGGCGATGACCACCACAGTTCAAAAAGCATGCGATATTTGCTAAATTTTATATGGTTCAACTCTTTGGGAGATATGAACCCAAAAATGAACGGGTTAAATAGGTTATCTGTTTGAGAATACCAAAAGGAGCAACTAAACGCCACCAATTAAGAGCTACAGGGAATGTATTTCATTTCGGAAAGTTGGGCAACTTCTATTGGAGGTTCCAGAAAGGTTTGGGGGAATGCGCTTCGTTTTCATATTCAGACCCTAATTTATCAAACGGTCAACGTGTACCAAATATCACAGAATCTAAATCGCTGATTTTTTCAGATTTTGGGGATCATTAGTATCGACAAAAACCTAGGTTTCTGCAGACTGCGTATGACTAATTACAGGAAATAAATTGCGTTTTGGAAAATCTATTACTTTGTACAAGAGATTTTATAATATTTTATCGATATGGCCCGGTAAAATCGATCAAATTACATATATCTTCCATATCATTCAAGTGCAGAGTTATCCAATTTTGGTTTTTAAGTAAATTCAAATAAAACCCATATATAGCTATGATTTCGCTGAAACTTTTATTTCACTGTAATGCTTGGACCTTCCCATTATGTACGAAATAAAATGTCATTTAAACGACTCCCTCTGGATTGGTTGCAGTAGTGGATCCTTTCACGGTGGTTTTCGAAAAAGAAAACACGGCCCAATGACACCTCCAGACCATAATGCGCACCAAACAGTCACTTTTTTCGGTTGGTGTGCATTTCCACAATAACTTCTGGGGTTTCCGGACCTTATATGCAGCAATTTTGCATCTTAACCATCGTGTGAAAAATGAGCTTCATCGCTTAAAAAAATTGTGTACGATTGAAAGCCCACGTTTGAATCGTCACTTTTATAGAAAGTTTTAACAATTTTTACGCTTTTTTTTCGGTTATAAAACGATAACGTAACAATTATTAAACGTAAATTAAATTTTAATTTACATTTTTTTTCAATTTCAAAAGTAAATGCCACTAAGAGCGTACAGGTTACATTCTCTCTTAGACAGAACAATTGCCCAGCCCTCACTGTTCACGGTAGTACCATACCCTTTCATAACCATGTCAAATATTTGGGTATTCACCTTGGCCAACGTTCCACCTGGAAAAATCACATTGACTCAAAGATCATACAGTTGAAATTAAAAATGGCTCAACTCCACTGGCTTATTGGCTCCCAGTCTACTCTCAGTTTGGAAAATAAAATCACCATCTACAAAACCATATTGAAGCCAATATGGACATACGGCATCCAGTTGTGGGGCATCGGCATCGGCTTCTAATATAAACAAGCTACAGAGAAGACAATCAAGAATACTGCGCCAAATTTGTGGTGTCCCATGATATATTAGGAATGATAACATACACAAGGATTTAAACATTCCTTATATTTCCGAGGAAATAAAAAAATTAAGCAGGTCATATGTATCGAAGTTGTCCTCCCACTCAAACCCACTCGCTCAAAACCTTCAAAATTTTCCCGGTCATATACGGCTAAAAAGAAAGGACACGCTAGACTTGGTCCGGTGATATAAAGTTCGGCAAAAACAAGATCCGGGAATGGCAGGATACTTTAATCTAAGATAGGAATAAGATTTGAATACTTATTGTAAATTTCGAAAGAAAGATCCAATAAAGAAAATGAATGAAAAAAAAGAATTTAACTAAATGTAATTTAATTTATTATAAGTCAGGCATTAAATTAACTTTGTTCTGCGAATTAAAATGGTTTGCATTTTGACTCAATTAAATACAAATTTTCAAATGGAGAAAAGTTGATGGTTCCCATACAATTTCTAATCGGACGACTTCAGTAGGTTACAGTACATCATTAGTCTGCAGAAGATCGACTGTCTGACAGGGAGTGGTTGTTCAAGACCATGTGTACAATTTCCAGCCGCACCTCATACTTGCGACAATGAAGAGCCACTGCACAATCTGAAAAAATAGTTGAATGCTTAGTTGGCATTACAATGTTCTTCTCAGTACTTTTCCAAGATAAGACAGTGATTTGTACTAACTTAAAAATCCTCTCAATCCATCTCAAATCCAAGTCCAAGATATGACAGTGATTTGTACTAACTTAAAAATCTTCTCAATCCAAAAAGATGTTTCTCGATCTATAAAATTTCGTGCAGCTTGGACAGCACAGCACTTACTTCCTGGATCTTACTCATATTAATAAAAAAAAAATAAAAATAAAAAAAGTAAAAAAAAATGAAAAAAAATAAAAATAAAAATAAAATAAAAATAAAAAAAATTTATTCTAAGTTAAATTGAGAAATGTGAAAATTTTTAAGATTTTTTGAGTCATCACAATTTCTTTTCCAATTTTATCAAGCATTACAATGTAACGCAATTAACAAAAACTTAAGCCAGCACAGAAATTTCAGTCAGTTGAATCGACCCTTATCCAGAGTCCTTGTGCTTTGTTGCAAAAGTGTGCGGGGAGCCAGAAAGGCGTGGTAAATATTTAAGGCAGCGAGCATAATGATATTAAATATTTCATTATTCATAAAGAGAACCAAAATTTGCAAATCTTATCATTTGTATATCATTTGTATGAGAGCCACCAAAAGAAGTGGATCAATGCCATCCATTTTCATTTACAGAAATAAGTTTATCCATGGCATGATCTGTACCAATATTGACTGAATTTCCTGCAATTAGTTGAAAAATATGAAACTAAGAAAATATTGGTTATATCAGTCATTCGTAGTAGAAGCGGCGTGGTTAGACGCTCGATTATTTCACATTTTTCCAAGAACCGTAAGCCATTTTGTAGCCAAGATTTGCATTGGCAAATAAGAAGTTAAAGGGAAAAATTTCATTGTTTAAAATCAGTCTTACAATCCACTTACAATCGCCAGCTTCAACAAGCGGCAATTTTACACTGTTAAAAGTATTAAAAGGTTTTGAAGAGATTTCCGACGCTTATCAAGTGTGTCAGCCAGATGGCCACCTAATCGGCCAACTAACAAGCCAGGCAACCAACTGCACAGACGGACATCTGTCAATGGATATTATCAAGCACATTTGGTTAGGCGATACTTGATTGGCACTTTAAGCGCTGCAGTCTGGGTATTAAGTTTTTATCTATCGAATAAGATATACCATCAATCCTTCGGATAAGTTTATAAAAATATCATATGATTAAAAAATACCCATATTGATAATTTTCAAAATATTTTGTTTCATATTAAATTGCTTTTCTGATGCACAAACATATTCAATTTTATGCAATCTATTTGTAATTATATGTATTTATTTTACTCCAAAATCCTCTACATTAAGTACGACGACTTTGGGTTCTGCATCATCGTCCTCTTAGTCCATATGTAAATGAATATTGCGAATTCAATATCCAACGACTTTTCCTACAGACCCCTAATGCGTACACATTTCTAGTTAAATTATTATTTATGCATGTTCATGTAATTGCAAGGACAACAAAAACCCTCAGAATAAACTACTGTAGTCATACATATGAGTATATAAAGAGAAAAGTTCGTTTTGTTAAACCGAAAAACAAAAACAATATTTTTGTCGTAAATTTTATGGTTGTTTATTATAATATCCTTTTGATTTGAACAATGTTTTGCTTTTACATTTGTGTGTGTTCCTGGCTATTTAGAAATATATATATGAATTTGCTTAGGCGTTAGTAGTTGTACGTAACAGACATTTGTGACATATTTCATTTCATATTTTTGCTTTGTGCATTTGATATGTTGTCGGCTATGGTAGCTGTCGTCTAGTTAAATGCCAGGTTTATAGAGGTTCCTCTGACGAGTTTATGCAAATGCAGGCTATTTCAGACAGAATAACAGCAACAAAAAGTTTGAAGTTTTGGTTTAAATTATTTGCAATATTTTTTTTAATTTCTTTAAAACTTTCCACTAAATATTGTCGTTAAGGGATTAGAGAATCTCTTCTTTTCATTATCGTATTTATCTTTCATTTGTAGAGGTGACGTTTGTTAAGTTTTTATAAAAACCACAACATGTAGAAAATGAACGACTATTGCTAGTTAAAAAAAGACTTAAGTATTGTAATTAAATATGTTTCTTTGGGTGAATATAAAGAACTATACCAAACAAAATTCCATTTCGTACTTCTCCAGTGTTTTTAGCTGGCGAAAAAAAAAAAAATATTTATAGAACTTCGAGAAAATACATTTCATTTTACGTCTAAGTTAATATCAAAAGTAAGACTTTCCGCTGACATTGAAATGGTAATGTAGGTCCATAGCTTACAAAAAAAGCTTTATGTTAAGTCTTGAATATTGCCTTCATAACTTCATAACCTCATAACTTAGAATATTGCCTTCATAACTTCATAACCTCATAACTTACAATATTGCCCTCATAACTTCATAATGCGAATACTCAAATCTCTAAACTATTTAAAACGTTCTAGAAATATGACATTAGATAAGGGGTAGCGCACCTATTGAAATACAAATAATTTTTTTAATCATTTTAATTTAATTAATTTTATTTTATAAAACTAATTTTGTTTGAAGATGATAGATCGTAAATAATATCTATGCTCATTCACGCATATACAACACCTCATCAGAAAATTATTCATTGCGGCCTGAAGGGTTGAATTGTTTGGACTGATTCAATTCAGTCATATTTCTTGGTTTCGTTTTGTACACCTCTTGCTTAACATAACTTCATAAAAAAAGTCTGTCGCAGTCGGGTCAGGCTATCTTGGAGGCCATTTGAAAGTGGAGATTCTGAATATTCATTTGTTTGGGAATTTTCGTTAAAGCTCCGCCAAAACCTGCCTGGTTATAGGCGCAGTTGATCCATCTTGCTGAAACCAAATCGTGTTGAAATGGGTAGGTGTTCGGAGCACTGCTGGGTAAAAAAAATTCCTCTAACATTTTTAAATAACGGTGCCCATTGGTTGCCGTTTTACAAATACACAGCGATTTTTGCCCCATAAAGTATAAAGAAATGTCAAAAATAATGTTATATGGTATATATTAGTTGATTATGAACCATAAATATACAATAAAACTAAGCAATTTTCCAAAATTTATGAAAAATATCCACTGAGTTTTACAACAACAAATACAAAATTATATTTTTGTGACTATCATGAGCGATTTGTACATTCAACCGAAAACATATCCTTCTGCATGATATTAAAGGCTTCCTTTAACATAATTAGAATGATTAGATTTATACCAAATACACATTATTTTGTTCGATAAATTGTCATTTTGAAAATATTACGTGCGCAACTAAGCTCCCGCTGTTTACCAATAGATGACGCCACCTGTAAGTAATAGTCGACTCTGCCATAACCTATTGTGTCGAGGCGGTATGTTTACCATATAAGCTCATGATATGGTAAACATACCATTTCGAAACCATAGTGATTTTCTCCTGATTTACGTTTAATTGTGTGAGTTTATTTTGAATTTGTGCCAAATTCTCGTCATATGCAAGAAGTATAGATTTTCTTCTTCTTTTAATCGAAGGAAACGGCGGCCGAAGCTCTTAGAGAACTTCAAAACTTTCACGGAGATGCTACATTAAGTGAAACAACGTGCCGAGATTAGTTCCATCGCTTTAAAGACGATGATTTTGATGTTAACGACCGTTCGCGTGAAGGAAGACGAAAAACGTTCAAGGACACCGAATTGACGGCATTGCTTGATGAGGATCGGTGTCACACATAGGTAGAGCTTGCTTCAGTATTAGGAGTTACCCGCCAAGCTATTTCCAAGTAATTGCATGCGTTTGGAATGATTTAAAAGCAAAGAACTTGGGTTCCTTATGAGCTGGAACCAAGGGACGTTGAGCGTCGTTTTTCGCCTGCGAACAACTGCTTCTGCGATGTTTGGTACTGCCAGGTCAGGCATTTAGTGAACATAGTTTATCGAACGAAAACATACTGCATTTTCAAGACTTTTATCGTACCACACATACGAATTAGCCTATTTGGTATGAATCAGTGATCTCCTTAAAATTTGCTATCAGAGGACTTCAGGGAATTCCAGGGAGTGCTTATGGCTTAATTTTAAGCATTATTTTTTAATAACCTTGGGGTTTCCCACACCTACTCTGGCAGCCCTCACGTTTTGCAACAATTCAAGCGAAAGTTGGCTGGAAGTTTATGACCAAAAATCCTACACTGGCTTCTGCATCAACTGATAATATAAATTCCCGACATTTAAGAGATTTCAGATATCCAAGTAACCAAAGTGACCAAAAGTTCATAGAAAAATATCATCAAAAGCTAACGATAGAAACAGTATAGAAATTTCAGCGAAGTGAAATGACTCCTTTGTGCAAAAATTATCATTAAAATTATCATTAAAACATTTTATTTGTCTTAAATAACAATAAAAGGAAGGAAATTTGAACTAAGAAATTATAGAGCTACCACCGTTTTTTATTGAATTGACCAATTTGCATATACTCGTATGACAACCTTACGTGGTATTGCAGTCCATTTCAGAGTAACTGAGAATTCTTAACATATCGTGTTTGCTAAATTATACAGAATATAGTACTGTTGAATGGAGGATATAAATTTTTCTTTTTCATTCATTTTCTTTATTGGATCTTAATCCTATCTTAAACTAAAGTTTCCTGCCATTGCCGGATCTTGCTTTTGGCGAGCCGAACTTTTTATCACCGGACCAAGTCTAGCGTGTCCTTTCTTCTTAGCCGTATATGACCGGGAAAATTTTGAAGGTTTTGAGCGAGTGGGTTTGAGTGGGAGGACAACTTCGATACATATGACCTGCTTAATTTTCTTATTTCCTCGGAAATGTAAGGAATGTTTAAATCCTTGTGTATGTTATCGTTCCATGGGGCACCACAAATTTGGCGCAGTATTCTTGATTGTCTTCTCTGTAGCTTATTTATGTTAGAAGCCGATGCCGTAAATTTAGGAATATATATATATATTATATTAAGTTATTTTTTTTTATCGAAAACACTAGAAGGTTGTTCGGAAGACTTCTTTAAAATTTTACCATTGCATTACCGAGTAACATGCTGTAAAAAATATTCAATAAATTCAGCCTGCAATTAAATTAAATTAAAGTGTATAAATTAAAATTACATAAATCGGTCAATGCGCATGGGAGCTACCATTCTTAGAATCTACTTCACCAAGTCAAATTCAACTGTATTCGGCGAAGCTACTCGTAAAATAGGAGGTTAACAAAATATGTGTGAAATGGGAAAATTTGAACGATAAAAAGTCCGGACTGCGGTAGTCTGCTAGTTTGAAACCATAGAGGAAAGATTAAATTCTTCGAAACTAGGCTTATTTGTAGCACGGAGGGAAAGCAGAATTGTCGTGGCAATTTACTACTATTTACTTTCTCAGACACTATTTTAGCTAACGGTTAGCTTGTAGCGAATGTAACTTAATATTGCGGAACTGGGCCATTCGTTTCCATTCTTAAAAGGAATGTTGTGAAAAAGCTTGAAACATATGATGCTGAGAATATTTAGGTTATGTAGGGAAGTACCAGCAGGGGCGCGGAGAATCGGTATACCTTTTTAAGTTTTATCAAATCTTACAAAACTTTAACAGTACGTAATTGTAACGCCTTTAAAAGTAAAACCAAAACTGGGGCTTCACCGTTGTTTTCACTGTAAGTTAGTTTTGTTCAGGTGTGATTTCGGTACTTGGTCAAAATAATAAATGCATTGCTCAATTCTCTAATATTGTCGCAGTCTGCTGTAGGATTTTTGGAAAGGCTATTTATTTTACTGTTGTTTATCTCTATTCATAACAAAACATATAGTAAAACTCATTGTTCTCCGGAAGAGAGAAAAATTGTTTCAAAACTACGAGAAAGTGGTCAAAGTCTTCGTTCTATAGCAGAAACTATTTTTTCTACAAAATGCTTTAAAGCCCCAAAAGTCCATCAAAACTCGCGGAAGACACAAAAAAAAATTCAAAAACGACAGATATCCATATTGTAACACTTGCGAAGAAGGACCCGTTTGAGTCTTCAAGAGCGATTTCAGCAGAAATTCGAAATGTAATTTCATCGCGAACGGTTCGTCGTAGACTTAAAGAAACACATTTAGCAGGACGGATAGCCATAAGAGTTCCTTTGCTTATACAACAAAAAAAATTAAAGGCTAGATTGGCGTTTCCAAGAAGTCATTCCAGTTGATCCGGAGGAGATGGTGAGAAAAATTGGCGAAACATTTTGTGGAGCGATGAAACAAAAACGTATGTATTTGGAAACAACTGTGCCCGGAATGTTCGGTTAAGGAATGTTGGGTAAGGAATTCCATGTTCGCTTTACAAAGAAGACAGTCAAGCACGGGGCGGCAATAATATGGTCTGGGGTTGCTTCTCGTGGGATGACACTATGACAAGATTCCACCGCAAAGACATCTTGGAGAATACGACGTTGAACTATGCTGTGGAAAGTATGCCTCTTAGATGGACAATCCAGCAGGATAACGATCCGAAGCATACTTCTAAGTTGGTAAAGGATTGGTTCCAAGATAATAATGTTGCCCTTCTTGACTGGCCAAGTCAATCTCCGGACTTACATTTAATAGAAAATCTTTGGGCAGAGTTAAAGCAAGGAATTGGAAAGGAGGTTCTTAAAAATATGGATTAGTTATGGAATTTTGTTCAAAAACGTGTTATGAAATACCAGTAGAAACCTGCAGGAAGCTTATTGGCAGCATGCCAAAAAGAGTAAACAAAATAATTGAAAATATAGGTGGATATACCAGCTTTTAACGAAACTCAGCCAATTTAGCAAAAAAAAACTTGATTTTTTTTTTTACTTTTTTGCTTATTTTAACTAAATTTACTTATTACTTTGTCCAATGTTTTTTGATTAATTTCTTACTTTTTGAAAAATACTGAATTTAATTTTTGGTTTTTGTTATTGTTTTAGTATTTATTTTATTTCTAATATTATAACAAAAGAAATTAATATTTGTTTTCTTCTTTTAATTTAAACAAATTTTCGTCTACAAGCATTTAAAAGAGAATATAGGGTGGATTTATTATTTTGACCATATGTTTAATTTGTGTTTAAGATACCATAAGAGATGGGTCGATGTAGCCCATTTACAATCTCTGGCTATGACCTGGTAAAATATTGAGCTGCGACAAGTTTTGAGAAGTCTCATAGAGATTTACGACAACCAGCCAGACATCTCTCAGTCTCGAATTACATTCGGCTATAAGATATTTGGTCATACCTTTAGCAGAATGTATACTTCACTTTGCCAACTTTAGTTTATAATTTCGACCTGTGCCATTTTTACGATCTGCGCTAAATCCAATCAAAAATCGAATCTAAGTCGATCAGTATAAACTTGAAGGACCCTACTATTTACAGTTTTTGTGTTAGACTGAGCAGCAACAAATGGTAAAACGGGCTATGTAAGGAAGGAAATAGTTATAAAACGTTTTTGAGGAAAAATGATGATTTCTATGACTCAACCACAAGAAGACAAACAACTGCAAAGCCTAAACAAAACGAATATAACGAAGAAAAATGGCAAAAATACAGCAACAAAATACTAACATAAACAAGGAATTTTAAATTGAAAATTGTCTTGACAGTAAAATCTGCTACTTTTGATGAAAAATATAAATTAAGAAACTACAAGAAAAGTTTTTTTTTTTTTTTTTATTATTATTCTTTATTTGCAATCTATTTTCATATAAACATTAAGCAAATTTTATAATAATATCAGATAAGTCACAGAGCTGTTAAATTCTACAAAACTTAACAGTAAGTCAATATGTTACAATTATAGTACAATATTTACATTAATATTAATTACAAAAATGGGAGGTCAAGGATGTGAGTTCTTTTTAGTCTATGTACTTCCTCGCTATCATTAAGCAGATTAATTGCCAAGATATTCGGATGAAAAGTAAGTCTATTCAGGTAGTTAGTACTATATCTAATAACTTCGCTTTTAATTTTTGGGACACCAAGATCATTGTGTATGTTATTGTTGTTGACAAACCATGGAGCGTTGCTGATTGATCTTAGGGCCTTTGACTGGTACCTCTGAAGAATTTCAATATTTGAAGTACTGGCTGTTCCCCACAATTGTATGCCATAAGTCCACACTGGTTTTAGAATACATTTGTATAACAGTACCTTGTTCTCTAAACTGAGCTCAGATTTGCGACCCAGAAGCCAGGACATTTTCTTCGTTTTTATATTTAATTGTTCTCTTTTGTGTTGTATGTGTTTTTTCCAAGTCAGACGTCTGTCGATGTGAAGTCCAAGATATTTTACGGAGTTAGATGATGGAATATTAACTCAATTTAAGGTCACTGGTGGGCAGTCTTCTTTCCTTAAGGTATACGTTACATGGACTGATTTGTCAGTATTGACTTCTATATTCCACTTCTTAAACCAGGATTCGGTGACTTCGAGTTGTCGTTGGAGTATGTTAGATGCTTCAGCAGGGGATGCATTTGTAGCTAATATTGCCGTGTCATCCGCATAAGTCGCTATCTCTACATCATTATTGGTGGGCATGTCAGATGTAAATAATGTATATAAAAGCGGTCCTAATACACTTCCTTGTGGGACACCTGATTTAATATTGCCTATTTCAGAATCTTCATCATTTATGTTAACATAAAATTTTCTTTCAGATAAATACGACTTGATTAGAAGATAGAACGGAGTTGGTAGTAAGTTTTTCAATTTGAAAAGTAATCCTTCATGCCATACTCTGTCAAAGGCTTGTTTGACATCAAGAAATACCGAGGAGCAGTATTCTTTCCTTTCCAGACAATTCCTGATTATATTAACAACCCTATGGCATTGTTCTGCCGTTCCATGGTGGTTTCTAAATCCAAATTGATGATCAGGTACAATTTTTAAGGCTTCCAATAGAGGAGATATCCTTTTCTGGAATAGTCTTTCAAATATTTTAGAAAACACTGGCAAAAGACTTATAGGTCTATATGAAGCTACAGAGTTTTCCGGTTTATTAGGTTTTAAGATCATTATTATTTTTGCACATTTCCATAAGGTAGGAAAGTGAGACAGTCTTATCGCGGCATTGAATATTATAGTAAGAAATATTAGGCCTTTTTTGGGCAAAGATTTAATAACTTTGCCATCAATTAAATCAGCACCAGGTGTTTTTTTGGTATTTAGTTTTTTTATTTCGCTTTCGATTTCTTTTACACGAAAAGGTTTAATCGGCAAGCTCATTTGGCACGGCACATCTAGAAAATTATTTATTTCTTCTTCGGTTGCCACAGGAGAAAAGGAAAATGGGGTAAATATTTCTTCAAGGTGGGTTTTGAATACAGAGGCTATGTCCTTATCAGTTCTGCACCACGTACCGTTGGGGTTCTTAATTGTTATATGTCTTTGTTGAGGCCGTTTTAGATATTTTGTTGCTTTAAAGAGGTTATAATCGTTGTTGTGTGTAGGGCTTAAGTTTTTTAAGAAATTGCCTGTGCATTTATTCTTGAATTCTTTTAATGTTTTCTTTAGATGATTATCAGCTCTATTGAAATTTGTTTTATCGTCTGGTCTCCTTGTCGTTTGGCAGATTTTTCGTAGTCGTCTTTTATTTCTAATTAGCATTCTTATTTCAGCCGATGTTGTATAGCTTGAGAGATTTGTATGTTCCTCTTGGGGAGTTGATCGAAATGCTGCTTCGTGAATAATTTTCGTAAAATTTTCGACGGCGAGGTCTAAATCATATGCATTTCTGATTTGCACATTTAAATCAACATATTCTTCGATATGTCTGCGAAATAAATCCTGATCAGTCTTAATAGTAAACATCTTTGGATTTGGAGTTTTTTTGCAGGGCGTTGTTATAAAGTTTAAAATAATAGGTGTGTGATCGGAACTAAGATCATTCCTGGGTACGAGATCTAAGTAGGATGAACATATTCCTTTGTATACGAAATAATCAAGTAGATCAGGTTGCCTAGCTGGATCACTAGGCCAATAAGTTGGTTTTCCTGTAGATAAAACGTTATATCCATTGTTAATAAGGCATTTATATAACTCTGCTCCTTTTGGGTTTATCAGTCGTGAACCCCACCATTGATGTTTAGCATTAAAATCGCCACCAACTACAAACTTGTTGCCAAGACCATTAAAGAATTTGAAAAACTTGTCACACTTAACAGCAAATCTAGGTGGAAAGTACACTGCGTAGATAGAGATGAGGTTGTTGTCGCACATTATTTTAATTCCAGCTGCTTGTAGATAGTTTTCTGCCACGGGTTCTGCAATTTCAAATTTTATGGTAGATTTTACAACAACAGCAGCACCACCATGAGCTTTACCATCAGGGTGACAAGTTGATATTATATCATATCCTCTTATTCTTAGAAACGATTTACTCGTTAGATGGGACTCTGATATTAGAAGTATGTCAATAAAATTATCTCTAAGAAAAATCTCTATTTCATTTATATGATTTAGAATGCCATTTGCATTCCATTCAGCTAATACAAGATTTACTTGCATAACTTGCTTATAAGCATAGACATCATACTTATTAATGTGTTTGTTAAATCAATCTGTTTTGCGAGCGTTGCTTCGATCTTCTCCAGAAGATTATTTTCTCTAGACTGATCTTGTTTAACAGCTTGAGAATATGTCCATCCTTCATGAGTTTGTGAGGGTTGTTTAGGTGGTTGTGTGTTGAAAACTTGATAATTTTGGCGATTGTTGGTGCTGGGATATGTCTTTCTAAGCAGATTTTTGTAAATTACACATCCTCTATAGTTGGCAGTGTGATTTGATTGGCAGTGTACACACTTAGGAGGAGTATTAGGACCTTTTTTACATTCTCCTGTAGGATGATTTAGGCCGCACTTAACGCACCTGAATTCCTTTTTGCAGTAAGCCTTGGTATGTCCAAAATCTTGGCATCTAAAACATTGAACAACGTCATTAAACTTTCTAGGCGCTTCAATTTGAATTATGGCGTTATCCAACGACCGAATGTTGTAAATCTCATTGTTGTTAGTATTGGGATCTAAGTCAACAAAGAACATTGGAAGTGGCGCCTTAGTGATTCGGCTAACAATATTTTTGATACTTCTAACCTGGTGTCCCAAGCTTAAAAGCGAAGCTTTGATGTCTGACACATTAGTCGAATGGTGAAGGCCCTTAATCACTACTCTGAATGCCCTCTCGGTTTTCAATTGAAAGGTGTGATATTTGATTTTTTGTTCGTCAAAATACTTAATAACTTTTCGATAAGAGTCTACTGTTTTAATTGTCAGTCGAATTTGTCCGTCTCTTAATGACTTAAAGTTAAATTCAGAAATTGTAATTATTCTCAAATTCTCGTCATATGCAGGAAGTATAGATTTTCTTCTTCTTTCAATCCAAGAAAGCGGTTGCCGAAGCTCTTAGAGAGCTTCAAAACTTTCACGGAGATGCTGCATTAAGTGAAACAACGTGCCGAGATTAGTTCCATCGCTTTAAAGACGGTGATTATGATGTTAACGACCCTTCGCGTGAAGGAAGACGAAAAACGTTCGAAGACACCGAATTGACGGCATTCCTCGATGAAGATCAGTGTCACACACAGGTAGAGCTTGCTTCAGTATTAGGAGTTAGGCGCCAGGCTATTTCCAAGCAATTGCATGCGTTTGGAATGATTCAAAAGCAACGAACTTGGGTTCCTTATGAGCTGAAGCCAAGGGACGTTGAGCGTCGTTTTTTCGCCTGCGAACAACTGCTTCTGCGACACTAAAGAAAAGGTTTTCTTCGTCGTATTTTAACGGGTGATGAAAAATGGATTCATTACAGCAATTCAAAGAAAGAAAGTCATGGGATCATGTTTTTACGTCGTCGCCTCGACTGAATATTCGCGCTGTTAAGGTTATGCTTTATATTTGGTACTGCCAGGTCAGGCATTTAGTAAACATAGTTTATCGAACCAAAACATACTTCATTTTCAAGACTTTTATTTGCTATGAATAAGAGATCTCCCTAAAATTTGCTATCAGAGGACTTCAGGGAGCTCCAATTTCGCTTATGGTTTAATTATTTAGCTTTATTTTTTTAATAACCTTGGGGTTTCCCACACCTATTCTAGCAGCCCTCACGTCTTGCAACAATTCAAGCGAAAGTTGGCTGGAAGTTTATGATCAAAAATTCTATACTGGCTTTTGCATCAACTGATAATATAAATTCCCGATATTTAAGAGCTTTCAGATATCCAAGTAACCAAAGCGACCAAAAGTTCATAGGAAAATATCATCAAAAACTAACGATAGAAACAGTATAGAAAAATTGTTTCAAGACTAAGAGAATGTAGTCAAAGTCTTCGTTCTATAGCAGAAACTATGAATCGGTCGCTATTTTTTCTACAAAATGCTTTAAAGCCTGAAAAGTCCATCAAAACTCGCGGAAGGCCCAAAAAAAACTTTAAAAACAACAGATATCCATATTGTAACACTTGCGAAGAAGTGGTAAAACGAGAAGAAGTGAAAAACCAGTAGAAACCTGCAGGAAGCTTATTGCCAGCATGCCAAAAGGGTCAACAAAATAAAGGTGGATATACCGGCTTTTAATGAAACTCAGCCAATTTAGCAGAAAAAAACTTGATTTTTTTTTTCTTTTTTGCTTATTTTAACTAAATGTACTTATTATTTTGTCCAATGTTTTTCGATTAATTTCTTACTTTTTGAAAAATACTGAATTTAATTTTTGGTTTTTGTTTTTTTTTTTTTTTTTGTTTTAGTATTTATTTTATTTCTAATAAATACTAAATCCAATCAAAAAGCGAATCTGAATCGATCAGTATAAACTTGAAAGACCCTGCTATTTACAGCTTTTGTGATAAACTGAGCAACAACAAATCACTACATCGAGCACCACAGATGGTAAAACGAGCTATGTAAGGAAGGAAATAGTTATAAAACGTTTTTGAGGAAAAATGATGATTTCTGTGACTCAACCACAAGGAGACAAACAACTGCAAAGCCTAAACAAAACGAATATAACGAAGAAAAATGGCAAAAATACAGCAACAAGATACTAACATAAACAAGGAATTTTAAATTGAAAATTGTCTTGACAGTAAAATCTGCTACTTTTGATGAAAAATATAAATTAAGAAACTACAAGAAAAGTGAATTGAAAAAAAAACAACTACAATATGTATGCAAATAAATACTTATATGAACATTCTGGTATACTTCAACATACACATTACTCGACGTAAACAGGCACAATCCAGGCACACTACACAAACACTTCCACTAACACTTAGAAAGGAAAAGCATTGTGGTCACCTTGGAAGTTGTAAAAATTTTTTGTCTGTCTTCATGCCGAAATTTCCATTCCGGTTCTGCTGCTTTTGATAGAATTGAATAAGATAGACAACACAAAAGCTTAGTGGAAACAATAAGAAGTCTAGAATTTTGTTTAGTTATTACTTTTTCCCTTCCTATACGAGTATATGTATGTACTTTCTGTTTTTAAAGATATTCAGAGTACATAATAATTTGCATTCAGTATGCCGGAAACTATTTCTTTAAATGAATCTTTAATGTGGTAGTACTCAATATCTTGTACTGTGGCGGTGAAGCTCATAAATTATGAAGGCAGTGTTGTGAAGCTGACAAAAGAGATCTTTTTTTTAAATAATTTAACATTTCGAAGACAAAAGAAGTTGTATACAATCAAATCAGGGCTTTTAGAATGTTGAGTAGAATGTTGAATGTTTTTTGAGTATTTCGGTCTCTTCGTTTTTAATTTTAAATTCGTATGATATTTAGTAGTGAATTTATAAATATGCGATATATCTGTATACATTTGTTGCAAATTAGTAAACTCTTTACATTCAAACTCAGATTCCAAATGTAATAAAGGGACTGTCTTCAATTTTGGTTCGAAGACGACAGCAAGTGTGAACTAAGATTCTGTTAGGATTCAGAGATCCAGTAGTCTGAATTTCGATAGTATTTAAGATAGTACTTTGAGAAAAAGAAACCGAATCGGAAAATTCGCTTAACTTATATTAGTAGATTTTATTGTAGAGTTGTGGAGTGCTCGGAAGGTGTGATTCTTGTGGTGGCTGTAGAAAAACAAAGCGGAAGTTTTCGCTAGCTTTATCCACGAGCGCTTCGTGGACCGCCGAAGTGCCACCTGAGCATAACAAATAGAGGTCTTTTATATACGATTGTTTAAGGAGGTTCTTAAACCATTAAAAATACTAATTAATTTATAATAATTTAAATTCAATAAACTTAAGTATGGACAAAACAGGTTATGAAGTGCAAATTATATTTCAATTATTAATTAAGAGAATTTGTAAAGACACAAAATAGTTTCGACAACATCCTACATGAGAATTCCAAAATATTTAAGTCCACTAAAAATTTTCAATTTTGAAGAAATGATGACGGTGTAAGTAATTTACTAGACTCACTAAATCCATTAATATTTCAATAGAATTTGAAGAGGTCGTATTTCGTGGTCATCAAAGTAGCCAATCTCGGCAAATATTTGAGTAAGTACGCTCTGTTTACGAATACATAAGTTCTGAATGCGGCATCAACTTCAACGATTAAAAATGATTTTTTTTTTATTCAAGGATTTAAAAAATTAAGAACAATATCATGATCTTCAAATATCCTGAATAACGACTAGCTGTAAAATAATAACGAAAAGCTGTAAAATTTGATCTACTTTCTCTCTGTTAGTGTTTATTTTATCGCTCACTCAAATAATTTTCAGTCAAGCAATCACAAAACCATTCGAGTAGTGAATTGATTTCGAAATCTCATCTTTCTATAGTCACATAACGTACTCTGATCGCAATTGTACAACGCGGGAAATAGATTGCTAAAGCCATCTATTGGAAAAATAATACATTTTTTACTACGATATATTTCTAAGCCACAAGACATATTTTCCTGTATCTCTTACTTATTATGTCAACTCCTTTCTTATGTCTTACTTATTATGTCAACTTTTACCTAAAAGCTATTTGCTAGGAGTCTCTCCGTATACGAGTATTTAAGCTCATCTAACTCAAACAAAATATGAAAGGTTTGCCTTTTTATATTTATTGTATATTTCCAATTATATGCTCTCTTGCCCGGTAGTAGAAAAGATATATGACAGATTAAAATGTTATAATCATTATCAGTAATTAAATTCGAGCTTTTCTACTTTTATTTCTCCTGTGTCCTCTGTTTACACCCACACACACACACATACCCAGTGCTTACCAATAACATGCAATTAAATAATTTAAATAGTGACGCCTTTGACCTTAAAACTTGCTCGTATGTTGCTTTTTAATATATTCTCACATTGCTAACGATTAACGTTAATATAATAATTTGTTTAAATTGCACTTATCTATTGTTAAATTGATAATTGTTTGTTGGTGTATTTAATTCGATTCGAGATAAGAGCCAATAATCGTTTGTTAAACGTGTTCATGGTCCTGTCACTGTGATTTCCCTACGATACGCATCTCTCTCGATAATCCTTAAAAATTCATGTGCGTATGTATGTGCTTTTTGTGATAGAGCGCTAATATCCTGTGTGTGATATGATATGTTATCGCCTACAACCACATTGATATAAATGGCTCCTGGTGTTGTAGCAATAGGCTTTTTTCAGTGATATTAGTTTCAATGGACGCCTGCCGACTTAACTGGTTGGTGTTGGTGGCCGTTAGGTGGGTTGACTGCTTTTGGTTGATGTGTCTGATGCGATAATCCACAGGAATTAATGAATAAACCATTAACAAATAAACTAAAAATCCAAAAGCAACAATAGTCCAGACTGCCGGCGTCGATGCCAGCATCAGTGGGACGAATCACACGTTGATTTTTGCTATAAGATATGGCAATGCTACGCACTTACGCACTCACATTGAGAGGCAAGGGAATGATGCAGCACGAGTACAGCCCTTATCAACAGGATGTTTTACATGGCATAATCGTAAGTTATAAACGCTCACCAAAAGGACATTTATTTTTCCTCTCTCCTAACGAAACATAAATCTGCGTATGTATGTATGCATTCGCTTGAGTTTATGCCTTTGTATGTGTTTCATTAAGCAATCGAGTTTTGTGACTAAAACCTGCAAAGTAAACTCTTCAACATTGTCAGCCCTGCTTCTGATACTGCTGATGACGTTGCTGTAGCTGCTGGTGTTGTTCATTTGTTGTTTTTGGGGTTTTTGTTTATTATTTAGAGTTTGCAACATCAGTTGCTTGTGCGTTTAGCTACAGCGATGTTTTATTGAGTAGCATTTAATCAAGAGGATATATGGAAATTGTATGGAAATAATAAAAACTCTCGACAATTGAACTACAATAACGATAAAATAAAAACTGCCCTTTTTCTTTTTTCTTCATCTACTTAATATATGAAGCTATAATTTACATGGTTGTGTTGCAGAACGTAGAATTTATGTACTCGATCAATTTCAAAAAGTGTTTTTTAAGTTTAAGTGATAAATCTGCAAAAAAAAAAAAAACAATATTTATTTTTTGATTTTTTTTTTTTCATAAATAGCTTCAATTGGGTAGCTTTTAAACATTGCGGAAATAACTTTGTAACATAATATTGTCAGATTTTGATTGTAACTTATACATATTTGTATCGATCGAGACGATAGATAGCATTAGAAAGACGAGGCTATTGAGAGTGGATACCTCAATTGGTCGACTAGTACAGTGTTGATCTTAGCAGTTTGTACGGCCTCGTTTAATCTACCTAATGCTACCCAATATTCTACAGTCATAAACGAAGGAGCAGACTCTCCCAGAGTAGAATCTAGCTTGGCTTTTATATTGGTTGGACTAAGATCTTTCAAATGGAAATATTGAAATATTTTTCCCATGTTTACAAATTCACTGAGGTCGCTTACTTTTGATGGCTCAAAGACAACTGCTAAACAATGTGGCGCCTTGAAACTTACAAAATGTGTTTTATAAGACTACTACTTTTCACCAAAATAATTAAATTTAAACTGCTGACACCATCTGTACGTTAGATCAGCTAATTTTGGGACCGCTTACGTACATTGCAGTAATTTAAATTCTTGCCAAGTGCGCCGCGTTTTAATACTTAATAAACCTGAAAAAAAACAAAAAAATTTGAGCCGACAACTATGCCTTCTACGGTAGCCAACTTACAAATTAGCGAATTTAATTCTCATACTTGTTGATTAATGTCTCTCATTTAATTGCACCAAATTCAACATTATTTTTCTCACGTCAAGGATTTAGCAAACTTTGTTCTGTGGGCTGAAATGGATTGCATTGCCACACAAATTGGCCGATTTATCAAAAAAAAAAAAAAACAGAAAATTTATTAAAGTTGTGATGCTGCTTTTTTACTATGCTTTCATTCAGAGTATTTGCTACAGAAATCCAACTATTTACCGCGCCCTGCAGGTATCTCTTAAACTTACTATAACGTAATTAGACATTAATTGAAAGTAGAAATTTGACAGAAAATTTCTATATATGTATATTCGTAATCATTTTCCTAATTTTATTTTATTTTATATATTTTATTTTATATTAAAAGCAGCACAATGTGGTATTCCACAGATACGGAAATCAGTCATTCTATCCAATAGACATCTATCTGTAAGAGACCGCCCTGTACGATGTTCCACTCAAAAAAATATATCAGTCTATATGTTGAGTGCGGAGATATGCCGCTTTTCACACATTCAGCTATTTGACGATGGATTGATAGGCCATTGTGGTTCTCAATCTATGTTGGTGGACGTACAAGATAAGATTTGGCAGAAGTTGTAGCTCCTGTGTAATCGTTTAAACTAATTTAATGTCATCTTCTTGTTTGTGATATAAAAATTATATCGCTTCGTCTCGTTGTCAGGTACAATGGCTTTAACACAACGTACTCGTATACATGAAAACATAGATAACAAAACATAGATAATATAGAAATCATTTAAAATTAAAATCTAAAATTATCAAATTTTATGCAAAATAATTTTTCTTGCACAAAATATTTTTATCAAAATGGCTTGATTTTATTCATCCAGATACAATGGTTTATTTGGCGACGTGGTCGTCTAAATTTTTGCAACCTCAGCTCCAGAAACATCCAAAATTCTGCCTGAAACATCTGTAAAATTCCCCCAATTCCGATTCCACCTACGAGGTGCGTTAAAAAATAAGGTGAATTTTCAAATTTCGTACATACATTCGACTTTCGGTTATTATTTTTTTATGTTGGTACACTCATAGCGTGTATAACATGTTTAGTTTGTTTGTGTGAGGCATAAATAAGACTAGCGTTTTGCGTGCTCGGCTATTCGGTTTTTAAACGCCATCCTTTCATGGGTCTTTTCAATCTTGGGAACAGGAAGAAGTCGCAGGGGGCCAAATCTGGTGAATGAATCTGGAGTGGCTGAGGCATGATATCGGTGTAGTTTTTGACCAAATAATCTCTCACAATCACAGATGAAGTGAGCATGTGCATTGTCATGATGCAAAAGCCATTAACTTTCTTCCACAATTCCGGATGTTTTTTCCATATTACTTCACGCAAATAGCGCATATCTTCAAGGTAATACTTCTTATTTAATGTACGACCTTGTGGGAAGAACTCCTGATGCACTACGCCATGGTAATCGAAGAAAAAAGTTAGCAAAACCTTGACAATTGATCGAACTTTTTTGGTCTTGGCTCTCCTGGACCCTCCTATCAAGACGATTGGGCTTTGTTTTCGATGTCATAACCATATATCCATGATTCGATTTCCATTTATTTGATTTTTTTTAAGCAAATCTGTATCATAGTTGACCTCATTCAACATTTCCTGAGCGATGCTCATGCGACGTTGTTTTTGGTCAAAATTCAGCAATTTTGGAACGAACTTCGCTACTAAATGCTTCATGCCCAAAATTTCCGAAAAGATTGCATGGCATGAGCCAACCGACATCCTCGGCAACTTTTCTAATTGTGATTCGACGATACTCCATAATAATTTTTTTCACTTTCTCAACATTTTCATTGGTTGTTGATGGGCTGGGACGTCCAGAACGAGCGTCGTTATTAACACCTTTTGGGCCTTCTGTGAAAAGCTTGTACCACTTGTAGAATTTGTTTAACTCAGAACATTTCAACATTTCAAGTGTTTTTAAGCACTTAATTCTATTTTTTACACAAAATTTAATGCAACTTCTTTGATCCATTTTTTTCGATAGCAGAAAATTGCCCATCACGCAAAACACTTGTCAAATGACCACATATGAAAATCTATTTTCACTTTTTCTCTAATTTAATAAATCAGTACATGCATGCATTTATGCACAAGTCAACATAGAGAAAACACTTCAATTCAATGAAGTATTGGTTAGTTTTTAATAACCAATACAGAAATTTTCGTTGAAATTTTCAGTTGAACTGATTTACATACATCTTCAGCCAACAGCTAGACTGTTGTAAAAAAAAAGAAGCAAAATTATGTCTGAACTTTTCTAAATCGGGTAATTTGTACCCTAAGAGGCTGAACAATGCTGTCCATTTTCTTTCGTAGTACTAAATTTACTAAATACCTAACGCGTTCTGAATTATAATGAATTTAATGCAGCTGAATTGAAAATATGCACAAAGGGACATGTTGGTTAAATTAGGCAATTTTTATGGAAATTTTCGCAGAGAGCGCGGTTAACCGGTCGATTTACTAAAATTTTTCCAAGCATTATAATGTCAAGCTCTTGGCAGCAATTTAAGTAACCACAGCAAAAGAATTAGTGATAACAGCGAAATAAATAATAAAATTTTCAAAATTGGGTCAATTTGTATGGGAAGTATCAGAACGGAAGAAGTTGGTAAGCATTGTACCAATTTCTTTTTAGGAAATAGTCGGCTAAACTTAACTGAATTCAGTACAACTGCTTAAAAGATATGAAACTTATAAAAACGTGGGTTAAATTGGCTAGTTTTATGAGTGGCGACAAAAATGATGCAGCTATTTTTGTCAAACAAGGTCTACAAAAAAATATTAGCTAATAGAATGAATAAAATTGTAGGCTACCACAACCTGCAAATTAGAAATATGAGAGGAAATATTAGATATCAGAAAATCGGTCAATTTTTATGGAGGATACCTTAGCTAAGAATAAGGCGATCCGCTCTATTTTCGTTCGGAAGCGAAGTTATACGAAACTCTCAACCAGTACCAAATATAATTTAGTTAAATGAAACCATGTAAAAGATACAAGGATATCTAAGCTAAGACTATGGCGATGTGCTATATTTTCATTAAGAAATTAAGTTTTAAATGGAACCTTGTAAAAGATACGGGCATATAAACTCAAGGGTTACATCAGTTATTTACAATTAAGGTACCTGATGGGGCGTAGTTAGTCTGCTAATTAATAACATGATTTATTTCAAAAATGAAAGGGAGTCTTTCAGTAAGAAGTTAAAGAGAAAAAATTTAATTTCGCAAAATTGTTTAATTTGTTTGGGTGTTACCGCAGGATATTGGCCAATACAGGCCATTTACAGTCCCTGGCTACGATGTGGCAAAATATTAGGCTTCGCCAAGTTTCAACAAATTTCATAGAGATTTTTCGGCGGTTATCGTGTCTACCAGCCAAGCAGCCTTCCGATCAGAATAATGTCGTTCAATTGATTTTAAAAGTCATGAAACACATTTTGTCAAAATATACTTGCTAATTTAAATGCTTCCTTCCGTGTGTTAAATTTTTCCTGCATCAAATGATATATACTTTCATTTCTTCGGGCGAAAGTATAAAAAATATTACCCATGTATTCTATACAATTGTCAATTTTATCGGAATAATTCGGATGACAACCTTTTCCTCTGTTACATTTGAAATCTAAATAATATCCAATAAAAATACATTCGATGGCATCTAATGAATACCCTATAATATTTCCAGACTAGTCGGAAAGGTCTTGGCGCTTAATGATGATTTCGAATATCAATTTGAGAACACTTTAATAAGCTCGTTGTTTACTCGGCTATCCGAAGTGTTCGTGAGCAAATCAAAGTATCAGTTGGACAAAAAAGTAAATTAATATACAAGTTGTTATCGTTTGCACTATTCATGCTGCGTTTTGAAAATGTAATAATTCGTTAAAATTTAATCAGTGTGAAATTAAATTTAATCAGCACATATTTAAATACTGCTATATCCTGACGCACAAATGCACAGGCCACGTAACCTACAATGTGTGCGTGTGTTTGATATGTCTACAGCCGACAGTTTGTTGACTTCCT
>JAHXMU010000657.1:917982-966693 GCA_019455685.1 Philornis downsi | reverse complement strand
GTGTGTGTTTGTCCTTTGGATTTTCGTTATTATTGTCAACAATGCCACATGGAAAATTCGTATTCACATGATTATTTGAGTTGCAAAGTCAACATTAAACTGTGGCGTTTAAATTTGCTTTTTGGCTTATCAATTGTTTCGCAATCAGCAATAAATTCTCTTAACAATGCTAGCAACAACATTAACAGCAATGGTCGTTTTTACATGCAGTTGAGGAGGGGCGCCACCGTTCCCTTCTTAACCAAACGCATTCGTGACGTTTTATTAAAAAATTATTTGCCCAATTTGCTGTTGCAAGCAATGGCTTTTATGTCAGCGTCCGCAAAGTGTGGGAAATGAAAATATCTCGCAATAGAAATGTGGATACAGGAAACAATTAGACCGATATTAAGCATTGTTTAGAGTTTGTTGAATTCAATTGATGAATTGTAAGCACAAGTTGCAGTTTAATAGAGAAACGTGTGTGGGTAAAAGCAAATAGAGTAGTAATGATATTTCGTATTACCAGCTGGTTTTGATGTTCGCCTTTCTGTCATCTGTTATATGGACTACTGAAAAAAAAACGCCTCGAAAATGGTCGAATTTATCTACACTTTTTTTGGCTTAAGACTTAAGTTGGTGAATAATTTCATAACAATCACAACGAATTTCTTACATGATCATTATAGAGCCGAAATAATTTTAGAATTGTGCCGTTCAAAAATATATAAGATGAGACAGACTTTTTGTTTTGACAAACATCACCACATACTGATTTCAACGAATATATGGTAAAACTAGCCGACCCGGCAAACGTTGCTTTGCCTTCAAATTTTATTTTTATTGGAATGTTTCATTAGCAGGAGCAGAAATAATTGCTTTTTAATTTGTGGTTTGTATGGGAGGTACCACTCCCCATTGTCCAATCCCGCCCATATTTGCAGCAGCACTTAAGATATGTACACAAAACGGATGTACCAAATTTTGTTCAAATACCGTAAGCAGGAGCAGAAATAATTGATTTTTAATTTTTTGTTTGTATGGGAGGTACCACGCCCCTTTGTCCAATTGGACCGAATTGTAAATCTAAACCATCCCGGGCACCACCAGACGCATATACAAAAATTTATGCAAAGCGGTCCAGCCGTTTAGGAGAAGTTCACTGACAACGCCTGTACAGTAGAATTATATATTTAAAGATATTTACTAAAATATCGACTAATATGATATATGAAGAGGTTCCTTGCAACTGTATCAAGTATAGTAAAAAGAAACATCCACTATTTTGCATAATGTAGCGTAGTTAGAATAATCCGACTTACATCAAAAATGCAAAGTTTTGTTCAATAACTTATTGCCCTTTTTAAAAGTGATTCCATTATGCCTCTCACAAAGAAACCCTCTTCTTTATTAAAAAAAGAAAAACTGGGACAATCGATTTTTGTAACTTCTTCATAAGGTGAATTATTCACAAGCAAAATCATTCGCCATAAACGGGAACAATTGATAATCACTTGGAGCCAAGACCAGACTATAAGATGGATGCATAGGAAACAAACAATCAAACTTCCGAAGCTTCCGACAAGTCAAGTTTTGTCCAGTGTTGTACTGATGGAACACACTTCCTTTCTTATTGGCCAAAGCTTACTGGGGCATTGTTTTTTTTTTTAATACGGCCAATTGTTGACAATACAGGTCCGACCTGGCACCAGTGGACGATAGAACTCATATGGGATGATTCGCTGCCAATTCCACCAAACATATAACAAAACTTTCCTGACCATCAGCATTGACTTGACCACCGTTTGCACCACCTCACTGCGATTCGAACACTACCGTTTTGATTTGACGTTGTCCTCAGTGATGCGCTTTTCATCGCCCCTTCAGAAATGGTTCGATTTTGTTGAGATTCAGCAACGATTCGCAGATGGAAAATCGGCACCCATACATCGAGCTCCTTTCCGGATCCAGCCTCATCAAAATGGTTTCAAACGGAGTTTGTGCAACATTTAGCTCTTGGAAATCGAAACAGTGATTACGTGAATGTTTTAATGGACGATTTGTATTATCCTGCTGACATTTTCTTTTCATATTTGGTTACAAAATTACGAGAACCGAATCAATGGGTTTATAGCCATAACAAGGACCATAAACTCAAAATTATAGTTATCTGGCTTGTGTTTTCCTCTTTATCGAATGAAAACTGTAAAATGTGGGATATTTTCTCCTTGCTGGAGTCCATCTCTGACGAGCCACAGTGATTCGGCTAGAACATGCTAGCGGGAAAAAATTTATGACACAATTTCCACGACCAACTGATCACGACTTGTAAGCAATATCCCGTAGGTAAGGAATTTACAAAATTAATACGTTTATTACTTTACCAAGTGGGCAAAGTAGCTTTATAAGAGGGGTCATTTTCATTTACAAATTAGTTGCATTTTATGCGCACTTGTGACAACATATTATAAAATTAATGGAAAAGTGAAACGAGTTTTTTTGTGATGGAAAATTCTGATGAAGGCATGTACTTATTATGATTGATTTTTTTTAATAAAAAACATGTATAGTTATAGAGTAATATCAATATGTAAGTGCATAGATAAATCTAGCAAATTTTACATTAAGTGTTAACTTTAAAGAGTAGCAACTTTTTTATCCACATACATATATCCAGCTAGATTTTTCTGTATGTAATACCTATAATATACATGCAAAATGCATATATAGGTACATACATGCATAATATACTTGCATTCATATATATTATAGACCCCGAAAACAAAATTATTTAATTTTTTTTCAAAGCGAGTCGTGACTATAACGAAAATGCAGTTTCTTGAAGAATGGTTAAAACATGACAAAACTGAGCGAAATATTGGAATTTTTTACTATATAAATGAAAAATTCAATACGTCTGACATTTCAGATGATTCTCTGAAAAAACTCAAAATGAAAATATCAAGCCTTTCCGCAAATTTCAATGAAAAGTGGATTTCTTTAAAGTGTAACAAAAAAATGTTTTTAAAGATTGGTTAGAGGGAACCGGGCTCGAAATAAATATGTATGTCAACCAGCCGAACATATATCCTTCAACATCATCAGCGGCTCTCACTGTAGGGCGAGCCAGAAAATCATTTGAAAACAGCACGCAGATTTTCTGCGAAAACTGAATTGAGCAGCGAAATTACAGGATTAGACGTAAAGCTTATTCGTAGATTTCATGTAATTTTAAGAACTTTGTCATCAGTATATGATATAAATTATATAAAATTCGAAAAGTTTTGTGCTGATTCTAGAAAAATATACATTGCTCTGTATTCGTGGCATTCCGTGCCTGTTACTGTGCATAAAATTCTTGTGCACAGTGAGGAAGTTATAAAGAACTTTCTTCTACCCAGTGGACAACTATCCAAAGAAGCCCAAAAAAAATTTGTTTTCTCTCCATTAATTTCTAAATAACTCCAAAACGGTAAAAGATGGAATAAAATAATATTCAATCGACTTTAATAAAATTTTGTTGTGCATTTACTAATGTTTTATTTCTAAAAATCTGACAAGTCGTTCTCGAGTTATAGTTAAATATGTCTGCGTAGCTGACTAATTTAGAGGGAAAGTTTTAGCTACGCCCATAAAAAAAAAACAACGCGGTAAATTTTTTCTTAAAGTAGCTTAATTTGCCTGGAATATACATAAACAATTGAAATAAGTGAAAAAATAATTTTGTCCTGCTTGTACTAGTCGAAACACTGTGCGAGGGCTCAAACAGTACTGACCCAAGCGATCACAAAATTGTCGGAGTAGTTTTTTGAGTACAAAATTGTATTTCTGTAATCTCATCTAACGTAGCCCGATCACACTTATACTACAACACGAGATACTGATTACTAAACCTTCTATTAGGCAAATAAAGGACATTTATTTCCTACATCTTATGTTAGATAGCAAAATATACATTATTACCTGTAATCTCGCGTTAGGTTAGCGCTACGTGATGTTATGTTTTATTTACCTGAAAATAAACGAGATACGATTTTATATAAATTAAGTCATATCTTTAATCAATGTTATCATCATTTTCTGTAATTAGGTAATTATTTATGATGATACTATTGCATCTCACATACTGGTTTCGCATCTCAATCTAATAAATTTTGTGCGCAAAATTTATTTAAACGCCGAGTAAAACTTTTATGTTGTAAATAAAAACATGCTTGAAAGGTGCTTTGGAAAAAAAAATTAACCGCTGTATCCTGTTTCTGTTTCATCAAATAGCATACGTTGGAAATTTCTATTGAAATCAATATACAATTCGGTGCGTCATAGTATTTGGTAATGGATAGGAAAGGAAACTTGAAAAACTGAATATATTTAAAAAACTAGTGCAGACATTGTAGTCAGCTGAAACGTCATTTGCAATGATCGAAATGTATGCGGAGCGTAATAAATCCCTAGATTCTTATAAAATATTATCTTATATATAAAAATCAATTGCTGTGCGTTAGTCTCGCTAAAGCTCGAGAACGGTTGGACCGATTTGGCTCATTAAATTATTGGTAGAGTATTCCGGAAGGTTTAAAAGGTTTTATTTGAAGTGATAGATGGCGTTGGAGATGAGATTTTTGCAATTAATTTTTTTTTTACCACATTAACATTTTGAAGGCAAAACAACGTTTGCCGGGTCAGCTAGTACTAAATAAAAGAGACACAATTTAATAAATTCAGTTGAATAACCTGAGAATCATGTTTATTCGCAGAAATACTGAAAATGTTGATAAAAAGGCTGATGTTGAATAAGTTACATTGAATTTAATGCAATTGGTCAACTGACTAAAAGATAAGCCTGTAGGAATATGTGAAATTAATCAAATAATTAAGCAATTTGAGACATACCAGGATAATTTTTTTTTTAAATTTTTCCAAGTATTATACTGCAGCTCTCCGTGAGGTAAGTTACAGTTATAGGCGGTCCATTTTCATTCTCAGAACATAATTCACTAAAGGCATAACATGCCCCAAATTTAGATAAATTCGGTGGAACTGCTTGAAATATATGAACTTAAAAATGTGCGAATTAAATACGTAATTTATATGAGAGGTATTAAAAGGGGCGTGATAAATATGTTGATATCTCTCGGGCTTTTGTAACTTCTGCGCCTATGCAAAAGTATGTTGGGTGAAAGAATATGTATGTAAGTTAATTCACCTGACCAAAGTTTCTATACTGGTTTTCAATGTGTGTTTAAGCGATAAATGTATGTACAAAATTAACAATTTACTAATGTAACTAAATACTCATAGACCACATTAATTTACGTGCAATTTTCCCAATTGTGGTATCCCCAAAATGATGCCATAGATTTTCATTAAATACTTTGTGATCGAAACATTAACAGAAATTGTAATTATTCACACGCAATTTAATGATATCGACAATGGTTTTACGACATTGCAAATATTTTATTCGAAATAATGTCAAATGGTAACGATTTCGATTTATTTCAATGATTACATTTCGTATTCGTTATTCAGTATAACTTCCTCTACAACCCATTACGGCATCAGTACATGAGCACCAACATAAATTAACGCCAAATACTAGGTATAGTAGTTGCGGGATAGAAGTTTCAAAGCAAATTACATAACTTAATATATATGATGACCAGTTATAGTGGCGAAACCTGCAGGGGTAATGACAGTAAATCAGTTAGTTGTACAATTCACGTAAATACGTGGAAGTTTTATTAAAATTTCAAAATAATAATAACATATTTCTTTCTATATGAAGAAGCTGTACATACAAAAAATTCTGGAAATTGATTATTTAAAAAGCCCGTTTAAAAGAATTTGTAAAATTTCTTTGCGGTTAAGAGAGTACTCATTTCATGAGTAATGTAATTCGTGAGTAAAGCAATTCGTGAGTAACCCACTCACAGCAAGAGTAATTCTTACACATCGCCAATGGAAATGAATAATAGTCGCCTACACTTAACCCGTACAAAATTTAGTAATGGTAAATGAAAACTGCTCACGGCGGTTTGTAACTACACACGGACATAACTTACCACTAATGGGCTATGTGTAACCGGCATCTACACATGACACACTACCCGCAAGAAATGGTTAACAGCCGCTGGTAATTAATTACTCACAGTCGTGTGTAATCACCCACGACAGTAATACATTTTTTATAAGGAAAGTGGAACTTTACACAGCACACACTCTCGAAAGCGGAGCCAACAAATTTTCAAAAAATTAACTTAAAATAAAAACGGCGATTTATAAAAATGCCAATAACTAGGAAACAAAGTATCCAATCGCGAAAATGACACAATTTTTAACTTCTTGCAAAGGCTTATAAAGGGTGATTTTATAATCGTAGTTTTTTTTTTTTTTTTTTTTTTTTTTTTGAATCGAAAAAAAAAACACTCAAATTTGCATCATATATTAAAATTGGTATGAGAGGTATTAAAAGGGGCGTGATAAATATGTTAATTGGTCTTTACTATTTAATTTTTAAAGATAATTTCATGTAAATGTTGTTTCAATTTGGAAGGTCTAAATTTTCGTCACTTTTTCGAGCATTTCGGCCTGTATTCCACGAATAACGCGTGTTATGTTATCCTGTAAGGCTTCAATAGTGTTCGGCTTGTCCACATAGGCTAACGACTTGACATAATCCCACAATAAATAATCAAGAAGCGTTAAATCGCAAGGTATTGGGGCCAACTGACAGGGCCAAATCAATAGATAAGCTGCTCACCAAATTCATCCCTCAACATATCCATTGTTTCACGAGCAGTGTGGCATGTTGCACCGTCCTGATGAAACCGCATGCCAACCAAGTTCAACTCAGCCAACAAAATCGCGTATCATGGCTCGATATCGTTCGCTGTAGACGGTAACATTTCTTCCACGGTTGTCTTTGAAGAAAAATGGACCGATAATGCCACCAGCCTATAAACCACAACAGACTGTCGTTTTTTCGGGATGCATGGGTAATTCATGTATGACATGTGACTATTCGTCACTCCAGACGCGACAGTTTTGCTTGTTTACGTATCCGTACGTATGGGCCTCATCGCTGAATACAATTTTGCGATAAAGCAGTGGATTTTCATTGAGCTTTTGTAAGGCCCACTCACCAAAAATTAGACGTTGTGGTGGTCATTCGGCTTCAATTCTTGCGTGAGTTGAATTTTATAGGCTGTCAAACCCAAATCAAAGTTTAAGATTTTCTTTGTGGTTGAGTAACCCATGCCCCATCGCTGAGAACGGCGACTTTTTTGTCGTCATTGACTTTCTATATTTTGGTTATGTTTCCGATTTTGATATTCCGCAGGTATTTTTATTTAAATAACCTCTTCCAAAAACCATACTATTCCCTTTTTACGTTAAAAAAATATATGTACATACATACGTATTTACTAGCCGGTTTAGAATTAACGACTGACATCCAATCAATGTCGGACCTTTTTCATTTTATATTTTTGCTAAAACTGTCCTAATCGTTTTAAATTCTAAACGCCACGACCGTAATGACAAATGTTATAGAAACTTCACACAAATCCAACACTCAAATAAAATGAGAACAACATGTTTATGCTTAAATTGACCATAAAAGAGAATACCAACATTCTCTTTCCGAAATATTTCCTAAACAACTTCTTTTATCGTATTCCTTATTAACCGCTTTTCAACAACAACACCAACTAATTACCATTTCAATGCCAATCACGGAGAAGAGGAGAAGAAAACACATCAGCTTATTTAATGCACATAAACACACAAATTAACATTGTTTTTGTTTGTGCTACCAGCAACTTCATTTTCTTTTCACACCTTTTCTATCAAATACGAAATATGAATGCACGCGAATTTTGTTTTGCAAAAAAGTACACTCGCGACCGTTATGATTTAATCGAACTATGAACGACTTTTGCGCGATAATCTCATAACAACACGTTAGAATTGATTGAAATCTTTGGAGAATCAACATTTTCTGATATTTTGATAAAGTTTAAACGCTGTAAACAAAACTAATTTTAAACTCCATTTTAATTACACGCACTTTGCCCAAAAGTTTTTGTTAGACTAACGAGAATGACTAAGATAAAAGAAATGAACAGAAAAATGAGTATGAGAAATGTTGATACTTCAATGAGAGTAGGAGGGAAATGATCTCTTTCGGTGATGCAGGCAGTGTTGCCATAAACAAACACAAATATGTACTCGTAGATGTTAATTGTATGTAAAAATGCAATCTGCATTAGAGTAAGAAGATGTGAATCTTGCTTAAATGAAAAGTGAAACTAAGGTGAATAAACAAAATAAAAGAAATAAACAGAAATGGGAGTGTGAGTGGGTTGATGCTAAAGTGCGAGTGGGAGGGAAATAATCTTTTGATGTCCACAGTGTTGCCATAAACAGACACAAATATGTAATGTTAAGTGAAAATAAAAATGCAATCTGTATTAATACAAAAAAATGTGGAATGTGCTTAAATGAAAAACATATTAAATACATGTGAAGAAAAGTGTTCGAATGTTGTTACAAATGTTGATACATTTCTGCGAAAAATTACAGTTTGATACTGTTCTATGAACATATTTCCATACAAGAAGAATGCTTACGATAGTGTCAAATAATCAGTTCTACCAAGTTAGGATATTTTATGTATTATATGCATTAGACCTTGCTCCATATGTGGTATATGAACATAGTTGTAGTAGATCCAAATCAAAAATTTACACGGATCAGAATTTCTTTTGCAATTTCAGTCTACCCCCTTTAATATCCATATATTTTTGTGAATACGATAAGATGCCTTTTACGAACCACAATTGTTGGAGTGTGATTCTATTTACTATTTGGTTGGTTCTTTTGAAAACCAAACGTCGATCGAGACATTTCACGATCGTCACTAACACTGGCGCTACGGCTGCAATATTTTCTTCAGTACGCACTCTACGCATGCAAGTCGATGGTTTTATGTCCAACAAAATAAATTTGGTGCGAAATTTGGAGATGACAGTAAGAATTGTTGATCCCGCAGGTCGATTATGACGACCATAAAATGATCGTATCAAACGATGCACATTTGACACAGAGCACGAATTTTGATAATAAATTTCAACGATTTGCAATCGTTGCTCGTTTGTTAGTCTTTTCATGATGAAATGGCGGAGTATATTGTACACTTTTTACTTTGACAGATGACGTTTGGGCGGCATTATCAACCAGCGCTGCCAACCTGAAAAACTCAAATCTTAAAGAAACCACCTTGTACCAGCAAAAATCGCTAATATAAGAAAAATCGCTCAAATTCACATGCGGCTAAATACAGTGTTAGTGAATCTTCCTATCACGCAAATGACATAATTTTTTAAATTCGTAAGGAAATAACCGAAAAGTGCAAAAAATCGTCAAATTTGAAAAAATCGCTATGAAGAGCTATGATGCGTGTAAGCTACTCATGAATGGATAGTTGCGCACTCTGGTCGCAAAGTTGGTACAACTGTCCTCAGTACTAGCGTGAAGTTTGAGTGCGATGTGTATTTAATTAGCAATTTTTTATTTTTCTTAATGGACAAAAATATCGAATAAAGTATTGTTCTTAAATTGAGTATTACAAATGAAACTTTGCTGCCAAACAGCTGATAGTGTTACAGAGTCCACGGGGGTTTAACGTGAGTCTCGCCGTGAAGGCCTTACCCACGATGTTCGATACACTGGGCATATTACAATGCGATTGCCAATCCCCCCTGGGATAACCGACTAAAACTTGGACTATCTAGGAAAAGGGGCTGACAATTTTGGTACTACCGCAATTGTTAGCCCTTTCTTCCAGCCAGGAGATACCAAATTGATTACGGTAGTATGGAACTTAGTTCCCGTTGGCGAAGATGAGGCCTATCTTACCACCCCTGCTACTCTGCTCTGGAAGCAAACAGCGTTGCTCTAGCCAAAACGCCTAGCATTCGGAAATTTGACACGCTTTGGTCGGCCATCAAAATTTCCAACTGAAATTAACATCGAGAAAATTAAAGACAAAAATATGGAACAAAGTATTTGTCTGGTCTTTGTACTACAAATGAAACCTTGCGGTAAGTCAGCTTTATTATGAGAAAAAGTCTTATAGTGCAAATTTACCTCATTCTGGTCGGCCATCAATGACTTCAACTGAAATTAACATTGACAAAATGAGGTAATAGAGATGGAAATCGTCACTAAAATTTGAGGGAGATAGTCGTTGAAATTTCTGTTTGTCACGAATCAATTCGTACTATTATTTGATTATTTGCGTAGGAAGCGCATTGCCAATCATTCGAGAAACTTGAATTTTCTTCAAAGACTTATTCGCGTTGATGTCACTGCAGAAATGATAATAAAAGCCAATTTCGGATCCACAAAACGGAGTGTAACTTATGAGGAAACATAGGTTTATAAGATCGACATGCAAACTAGTCAACATGCGTTGGAGTGGCGCTTTCCACCTGAGCCGTAATCAAAAAGCCACTTGTTAAGGCTTAACAAATGCAGTGGATGAATAAGAAGATTGATGAATGAGAAACTCATGAGTTCGTTAAATAATGCTTTTGTGACACTAAAAGTGTTTCATATAGCAATACCTAATAGAGTGTACTAGGTCTGCGAAAATGAACTCTCATCCCATGAAAACTGAAGGACGATGCAGCTTTATCAAACGGCTCCAAAACTAGCCGACTTAACGTATACATATATACGATTTCAGTAATTCGAATAAAATTACTTTGGTGAAAAGTGGCAACCTTACAAAACATACTCGTATATATGTAGTTAAAAGTTTCAAGGTGACACGTTGTTCACTATTTTTATTTGAGCCATCAAAAGAAAACAATCTCTCATTTGTAAATATGGCAAAAATTGGTCACCGTTATGTAATTCAATATTTCCATTTGAAAAATCTCAGTCCAAACAACATTTAAGCCGAGCCAGATTTTACTCTTGGAGAATATGCTCCTTCGTTAACGACTGTAAAATATTGGGTAGTAGAGTTTAAACAAGGCCGTACGAGCTGCCAAGACGAAGACTATTGGTCAACGTATTGGTCGGCCAATTAAGTGAACTGGCTGAGTTAGAGGAAAGAAATTGAATTTTGGAAAATCGGTTAATTTGTGTGATTGGAGGCTGTGTTAAGTTTTAAGAATTACACCTGTCGTGTCCGTCAGCTAGGCCGACAGATGGATATCGCTTAATGGACTTAAATAGTCATGAGACACATTAGGTCAAAAGGTGATTGATACTTTAGACGACTCCTTCTACGTGTTTCAATTGCCGTATAAAATGATATATAATTTTATATTTCCGGGTGATGGTATAATTATAGTGCGCATTTTCTGCGCACAAATGTATAGTGTTAATTTGATTCATAGAAAAAAACGAACTAAATCTGTTTTTTGCTGGTCGAATAATCGAAATCGAATAAAAAATCTGTTTTTTGAAAAAGTCGAGTATTTATAAATATATAGCAATAAAGCTTTTTTAACATGCCAATAAATCTGAC
Organism: Philornis downsi; assembly: GCA_019455685.1. NCBI lineage: Eukaryota > Metazoa > Arthropoda > Insecta > Diptera > Muscidae > Philornis > Philornis downsi. The sequence goes on along the minus strand of JAHXMU010000657.1, from coordinate 955,169 downwards.
AATTAGTTGGAATGCCGCTCATGCCACTGGTGGGTGGAAATGCTTCGGCATATTCCGCTTGTTCAACTTTCTTCAGTGTCGTTTTGTTTCTTGTAAATATGTAAAATGTGAAAATAATAATGTACCCTGGGTATACCACTTTGTTTTGCCACCATTTTGGTAAACATTAGTCTTGACAGTTCATATTTGGCAGTCGTGCAGTAGAGACGTCGCAAATTTATTATGGAAAAATATTCGATAAACTAACGTGTTGTCGATAACTAACATTTTATCAAAATCAATCATCGATTACTGTGACGATGAGAAAGTTACGTGCAATTTTTGGGAGAAACAACGTGCCAACAAGACGCACTATCTATCGTGTAGTGAATGATTTCGAAAAAAGAGGGTTTGTAGCTGATAGGGTCAAGCATGGACCATAACGTACTGCAAGATCGGTTGACAAATTACTTCTGCTCAACAAAGTGTTCAAAACAATCCATCAACTTCGACGCCGTGCTCAGGAGCTTGTTCGTCAAAGAAAAACTTTCGCCACAATTATCCACAAGGATATCCATTTGTTTCCATTTAAGATTCAGTTGACACAAGAGCTTCTTCCACAAGACCATTTACGCCGACGTACATATACCAATATGATATTACAGCTCGCCCATGACAACACCGATTTTCATGAAAATATCATAATGACGAGGCACATTTTTACTTGAATGGATATGTGAATAAACAGAATGGTCGGTTCTGGGCAATAGAAACCCCTCAAATTATTCATCAGTCACCTTTGCAGCCATTAAAAGTGACAGTCTGGTGTGCAATTTGGTCGGGAGGTATAATTGGACCTTACTTCTTTGAAACTGAAAACGGCGTAACGGTCAATGGAGAGCGATGTCGTGATATGATTGAAAACTTTTTAACGCCACAACTGTATGCTTTGGGCTGGATTAACCTGTGGTATCTACAAGACGGTGCCACATCGCATACAGCCAGGATTACAATGGAATTACTGCGAGATCTCTTTCCACAACAAGTTATTTCAAGAAATGGTGATGTTGATTGGCCTCCACGGTCGCCTGATTTGATTGCTCCGGACTTCTTTTTGTGGGGATATCTGAAAAGCAAGCGCTTGAGCAACTCAAACAAAATGTTCGTTATAAAATTAATGAAATACCGCGTGAAATGTGTGAGAATGTAATTGAAAATGATGTTTATCTGATACCGTATTCCATACATAATTGCCGACATTAAGTAAAATACTTATCAATATAAGATCCATTCTCTTTCATTTAATCAAAAATTATGAACAAACAAATTAGTATACTTTTCCGACAGACACCCTGTACTTACATATATATGAAGTATTAGATACCGTGAACCGCAGTTTTTCTTTTGTCCGCTCGGTTTTTAATTCGGTTTTTAATTTTGTTGTAGTCAATTGTTTAGTACTCAGTTCGTTTTACAAGGTGAAAAAGCGGTTTTATACTGTTCAAAATCGATTCAACTTGGAGCTGGTCCTCAGGCCAGTTTTTAGAGCTTAGAATCAGTATGAAATAGGGACTGAAGCGTTCTCTATCGAGTCGGTTGTAAAAAATTTCATCGCAAATAGCTTTCTGAGCACAGAACAATTTTTTTACAATACTAATACGGGCTGTACATATTATGTTAATATTATATTTTTATTATAATCAATTACGATAGTTTTATCACTACCTGACCTAAAATTTATGTGAAAATATCTAGATATTGAAAATGATTGCATGAAAAATGTCCTTATTAAATTATTCATTCGTATCTTTTTCTGTTTAAATATTCATATATTCATGCTTAGTGCACTCGTCTATTCAATTGTTGTTCAATTAATCATGTCACCATCCCCAATGTTGTCCTTAGTTTCATGACATGAACTCTTCGGTATTTGCTCCATAAATGTTTCGTTTGTTTCCACCTTCTTCAGCGAAGCATTTGTCTGAATCATAATTCATTCATTTGGTTAGTTCAGGTTTTGGCATATTTATAAATAATTACAAAGAATTCAATGTAAATAATGAACGAGTACAAGTTGGAAACTCCTGCTGATTCGCTTGTGAGCTACAAAGATGTTTAGATATTTGGTAGTTCCTTCTGCCATCGTTGGGGTTAGAGGTAAATGGCACGCAATGTCGTTGGAAAGAGACTTCCCCTGGAATTTTTCTATGTTTAAGGAAACCGAAATTAAAAACACATTAACTTAAACGAAATATAGTCAATTAAACAGGTGTTTTACATTAAAATGGAACGTGAATGCACATTAATATATTAATCATTTCATTTTCATTACATTATTTGGTATACATGGCAAAATATGAAACCCCTCATGGAATTGCCGTGTTGAAAGTTATATGGCGCTCGCAACATAGTCGGCTCCTAGTAATAACCAGCATGGTGATGTCAATAAAAATTGTCTTCCTTATCAAATGTCTATTAAAATGAAATTATTCAATTTCGATTAAATCTTTGCTAATAAGTTTTATATTACGCTCAGTGACATATGTATGTACGACTGCATGACAATGGTATTTCAATTCATCACTGTTGCTTTTTTCTCAATTCCTTCAATATCAGTAACAGTTTATTTTATGATCAGACTATACAATTTTTTGATACCTATAAAAATAGCACAAATATTATTGTAATTACTACTAATATAGCCTAATGATGAGGAAGCCGGGTGGTTTAATTACTATAAAATTCCCCGGAAAAAAAACATTTGTTGATTTGATTTTAACACAACATTGGTTAGAAATATATTTGTGTACAATGATCACTTAGACCATAATCTAAGTACTATCAAATTATGAAAACAACTATTTACAACTATCAACAACATTGGTCTTTCTAATTGCCGTTTAATATACAGAGATTTTACCGAAATTTGTATAGGAGTCCGACCTTCTGGTACTCCACAATATTTGTTTTTCAACAATGTATATCGTCATCTTATTTTCAAATTTCATATTTCGAATATCCATTACAGTCCAGATACAGTCTACTAACATGTTCAATATATTTCATCGTTCATCTTTTTATACATTATTTTGTCAATAACTTAAAGCATTGCAATATGTACAAATCGAAAGTATTTGTAAGTACCGTCCATATACAGGGTGGCGCAATAGAACGTGCATATTTAAAACATAGATTAAAAAAAAAATTCAAATGCATGGTTAAAATAAATATAAGGCATTGTAGAGTAATAAATGGAGTTTATTCTTTAAAAATAATATCATCTAAATGGTGACCCTCTCTACTCCACTCCTATAACCGCAAACCACAAACAAAAATTATTGAAAACTTTCTTTAGTAATACTGGTGTAATGGCTGCCATTTCACCACGGATATTCCCCTTGAGCTGAACGATGTTTCTTGGATTATTACTGTAGACTTTGTGTTTGAGATATCCCCACAAAAAAAAAAGTCAAGAGGCGTCAAGTCTGGACTACGTGGGGGCCATGAGATATCACCTCTTTTCGAAATCAGTCTGCCAGGCAACATCTGCTTCACCACCGCCATGGAGTCGTTTGATGTGTGACAGGTAGCTCCATCTTGTTGGAACCAAGTTCTGGAATTCACTATTCTTGAACTTTCAATTTCTGGAGCCAAAAATCCGTCTGTAAGACAGACGATCTCCTGCGAGTCGACATTTGTGGATTTCCTCGTACTGACTCCATAACTCTCTCAACATTGTCTGTGGTTCTAGATGTTCTTGGGCGACAATTTGCTTGTGGTTTAAATGTTGAACCGGTCTCTTCAAAACGCTTTACCCACATTTTAATTAAATTAGCACTCGGAGCTTCACTAATTCGCCGTAGTCCATATTCAGCACAATATAGTCGCCTAGTAGCAATATATGAACAAGAGTTCTCGTAAAATGCGCGCACGCAAAATGCGCGACGCTTCCCGTCGAAGTGATTCGTAGCGACTAAAACTCCATGAGCCCACCAACCCAACGATGTAGACGCCCCCCCGCCTGCGTCTTTTCTACCTCGCAAAAAAGATGATGCAATATGCACGTTCTATTGCGCCACCCTGTATTTACATATTTTAATGATAGTCCGACTTTCAGCAGCACTTCTTTTCGACAAATGAGTCAATCAATCACTCTTTTGTCGAAAGAGTACCTCCTTACCGGAAAAGATAAGGTAATCAAGGTAACATCCAGAAGAAATGGTTTGAAGTACCAAGTATTTTTTTTTTTTTGCAAAATCTGTTAAATGCGTTTTTAAGATGATAAAGCTATGCCTATATAATTGGTAACAGCCACAAAACCTCCAAAATACTACCTATACTTAATGTTTAACTGGGTTGCTGTTGGTTACTAAAAACCAGCCATATTCCGGCCCCCACTATTGCGTTTAATGTAAATTGGTCGTTTTGCAGTAAAATCACTGTTTTCTCCTTTCTCAAATAAATTAGGTCTCGCATACAGCTTCCTTTTTGCTCATATTTTTGCTTCGAAATTCTGTGCAAAATTTCATAAATTGCCTGATGTACTTTTTGCCTTCGATTTATGCCACAAGTTATCATATCCTTTTCTGCTCTTTCCTATTTTTGAATCCTACTCCTACATTTGAATATAAATGTTGCTATTCATAATTAACTGACCTTATATTTCTTTCATAAAATTTATGAAATTATCAAATTTTACAACTGCTGATAAATTTCACAACTATGTTTTATTTTTTCCACCAAAATCTTAACATTTTCAAATCCGTGTTTCAATATTAATATTTTGCAGGTATTTGGAAAATATATACACATATATATATAATGAGACTGCAAAATTGTAGGCGTTCTTGTTACAAGTTTTATACAAACGATATAAGTTTGGGGTTACCGTTGAATTGTGTTTAAAATAAAACATTTTAAGAAAGTAATTTTTTCAGTATTTTTCTCTCTTAGACTTCCAGCACTGATTCATTCGCTTGGCGCCAGGATTCTGCGCCATAAAACAAGACAGGTACAACCAACGTCTGTTACTACTGAATATTTGTTTGTTGAGTGGGTGTTGAATCGCTTGCTTAGCCCATAGTAATACTGTCAGCAAGCAAAGCTTTCCTTTTTAATTCCATGCTGACATCAATCCTTCCGAGGAAGATAAATTCATCCACCACGTTCGCATAGCGTTATTCGTTGAAACAAATAACTTTGTTTTGTCCTCGCTTACCGCCAATACAAGTTTTTGCTGATTTCTTCTTAATGGTTGAGGAAACTGCAGTAACATTTCCTTATTTTGTGACAATAATATCTATATCATCTGCAAAGGAGAGTAAATTGTGACTTTTTCAAAGATGATGACTGTCTTGTTAACTGCAGCCTTCTTCATGATCATCTGCAAAAGCATGTTGAAGAGGTCAGGACGCCAGCCTATTGTGCGACCTCTTCAACATGCTTTTGCAGATGATCATGAGGAAAGCTGCAGTTAACAATCCTTGATTGGTGTAAAAAGGCTTACTAATGCGTCTGTCTATCTTCACCGAAGATTTCGTGTCAGCCAGCGTCATCCCATAAAACATATAAACTTCGCGGGAATTTGAAACTCGGACAGCCTGCCCTAAAAAATTCTACTGGTTAGTTTATAGTAGAAGGCGAGCATTGACAAACGGAATTATTCCATGGATAAATCTCATACTATTTGTGTAGCTCACAGTTTTGGCACCAATTCATCAGTTCCCACACCCGAAGCTTTTAAAAAATTACATTGAATTCTTTGAAATGAAAATAGATAATGACACTATTTACCATTATTAAAACGCCCAAATAAATCAAACGATTTAGTGAGCAACCAAAATTTACGTAAAATTCTATAAGTTTTCTTATAATTATTACGATATTATAATATTATAATTCAATAGTCCTTTATAATATATTACAGTATTACAATTTAAAAAAAGTATTAAAAATTATACATCTTTCCAGGATGCCAACTAATTCAAATATTTTCGCGTTCTCATCATGCGAAATGAACAAGGGCGGGAAATAGCATTTCCTGTACAACTATCGTCTCTATAATTACAAAAGATGTGATATGCAGGTTATATTTGGACATGTTTACTCTGTTCTTTGGCCCACCAACTTTCTCCGCCGATAATTGCAACCAAAGTGATAAATTAGCACAAACAACCACCAGCAGCACCACAGTTACCAACAGCACCACAGTGTGTATCTTTCTGCGGAGTGACGTACGTCATCTCCCCAGCCGTCCTTCTTTGTTTCCGACGAATTTGCGATAAAAATGTGATGTAAGCAACTGCAACCTTTACTCCATGTACCATTAACCTTAAACGTCCACAATGCTATCAATCCATCCGCATGTTTGAACTGGCCTTTTCTACATTTGTATTTACTTTTCTCATGGTGCATCAAAGATCCATTTTCAAGCGTCCTCTTTGCCCTTGTGGCAGAAGGGTAACAAAAAAAAAAAAAAAAAGAGAGAAAGCAGAGAAAGGCGGAGAGCCACGAACTCGTGCCAGACTATATTTTTTACGTGTACAAAACATTAACAACATTTAGCTGTAATTTTTTTTATTGCTTAAGTAGATTCCTTTTGTGAGCATTCGTCCTTTTCAGGCGTAAGTAAATGGTGAAATGTGCCCGCGTCTGTGTGTGAATATTTGCCACCATCAATGTTTGAATGTTTCCTGTTTGTTTAACAAACGTATTTTCGTTGTTTGCAAGGATTAACAACAATGCAAAATAACGAAATAAAAAACGTAATCGTTAAGGGTTAAGTAAAAGGCGATAGGTGTAGCAGGGAGGATGAAATTCACATGGCCTATACGAGGATGGTATGGAGGAAATTTGCTTTGCACATGTCGATATTTAACTGTCATTTGTATTCAATGGAAACGAACTTTCGGCTAGAACAGGAAGTTGAGCCTTCTATGTCAATATAGAATTTGTTCAAATATTTTTCTGATGGCAGCCAAAATTACAGTGGCCGTAATAGTCGGTCTCGAAAAAATTTCCCAATTTCGTTCTTTGTATTAGAACGTAATATAGGGGTTACATTCAATCAATACAGATATTTTAGTCAAGTGCGCTGAATTACCCGTTTCAAGTCAAATGTACACCGTTTTGTTCTATAACTTGTTGTCACTTTGAAGATAATTCCATTATGATTATGATAACCTCGTCCCCATAGATAAAAAAACTGCATACGACTATAACTAAAGGGACTAATATGTATGTATACCACATACACAACCGCTGTTGAATAAGACTGCAACCATACAGTTCTATCATAAAATTATTGAGAAATTCCTGTATTCATTCCTTCAATTAATCCCATATACATGAACATTCGTAAAATTTCTAACATCCTTTCTTTCATAATACCTTTCCTCCGAATTACGTTATTTTCCCCCATCAGTGTATACAGCCCTCAAACCTGTGACAGGTCAACTAGAGCAACAACAGAAACATACGCTTAGTATTGTATATCCCATTCCGCCTTGTAACAGCGACAACGGTTATAGTGCAAAAAGGACCTGTTATCACCATTAGAGTTGGTCTTTGTTAAACATCTCAGCGTGATGGAACATTTGTAGTTTTTACTATCTTCGTTGCCCCCGTTTTTTAGTAAACCGTATTAGACACCCCGCTGGTCCATGCGGTTGCATGCCCCTCGTTACGTTTCATCCCATCTTAGGTTTTTCTACGCCCTTCCGTCTAATCAACCACCCACGATCCTTGGCTACTGTTTTTCTGAGTTCCCGTTGTACGTAGGTTATGGCTACATTTAAATGCATTGAATTTCATTTTCTATTAACTGCAGCTCGAACTCTTTGTGTCGTTGGAGGAAGGCTGGGTGCTGGTGTTAGCGCCGGGTGCTTGTGGCTTTCCTGGCCACGGGCAATATCAATGGTACCAGCATTAGCTTCATAAAAACTGTTTCCGTGATTCTTTTTTGTTGAGTTGCATGACGTGTGTTTGTGTGTTTTTACATTTTATATTCGTAGTCTTGAATTTCATTAGTGTCGGCGTTTTTGGAATGCTGTTTCTTTCTCCTGTATTTTAGCATTTCTATTTCGTTTTTAATATTATGTGTTTTCGTTAACTGACAGTACGGTTGGCTCACAGGTTTTCTGTATCATAAAACGTAGGTTCGTTTCTACTCCAAACTTGGTGTCCTTCAGAAGCCCATAGGTATACGAGTATATAGTATTGTCCTTTAGCTATTACATGACCACAAATGGACGAACAAGCGTCCTTTTTATTTCCTAATTACCCACAATTACTTATAAATTAAGGCCTTGTATTCATAATGGCGGTACAGTGTAGAAGTTTTCGACTAGTCAGTCGAAAATAGTGGAAGAAATATCAGAGAAGCTGGTGTCGATCACAAAAACTAAACTCCATAAGACAGGCATTTTAGGAATTGCAAACAGATGAATTACAATGTATTGAACAATATGTACTTCCCAAAGTTCAGATTTTTCTAATATGCAGTAGCTTTTGTATCTGCATATGATTAATGGAGGTTTTAATGCAACCAGCAGGGAATTTTGAGAAGCCTGCGCAGAAACTTCAGTCATGTAAACTGACATGGTTGATGCAAAACTGTACAAACAAAACAATAAAAGAAGCAATTTTGATTCTGAATTAAATAAAACACAATGGAAGAAGCAAATCTGACCCGCTTCTTTCATTGTGCTTTAACTCAGAGTAAAATTTGGTTCTATTATTGTGTTCTAATTCAAAACAGAAGCAAATCTGACCCGATTCTTTTATTGTGCTTTAATTCAGAGTAAAATTTGCTGTTCTAATTCAAGACATTTTTTGGCAAGAACACCCAGCAGAAGTACATTTTTGCACCAACCATATCAGAGTGAAATTTCTGTGCAGTCTCCTCAAAATTTCTAGCTGGTTATATTAAAACGCTTAGAAGTTATAAAACAAACATAGATTTTATTGTCTTCATTTACACAGGGTGGCGCAATAGAACGTGCATATTGCATCATCTTTTTTTGCGGGGTAGAAAAGGCGCGGGCGGTGGGGCGCCTACATCGTTGGATTGGCGGGCTTATGGAGTTTTAGTCGCTTGAGTCACTTCGACGGGGAGCGTCGCGCATTTTGCGTGCGCGCATTTTACGAGAACTCTCATTCATATATTGCTACTAGGCGACTATATTGTGCTGAATATGGACTACGGCGAATTAGTGAAGCTCCGAATGCTAATTTAATTAAAATATGGGTAAAGCGGTTTGAAGAGACCGGTTCAACATTTAAACCACAAGCAAATGGTCGCCAAGAACATCTAGGACTGAAGACAATGTTGAGAGAGTTATGGAGTCAGTACGAGGAAATCCACAAATGTCGACTCGCAAGAGATCGTCTGTCTTACAATTATCGCGACAAAGTCTGCAACGAATTTTAACATTGGATCTTAAACTGTATCCATATAAGCTGCAATTAATACAAGAATTGAAAGAGTCTGACTTCATAGCAAGGCTCGCATTTGCTAATGAAATGCTTAATTGATTTTCCAATTTTGACAATATCCTTTTCTCTGACGAGGCTCATTTCCTTATGAATGGGTGCGTAAACCGTCAAAATTGTCGTTACCGGAACAATGAAAATCCCAAAATAAAACACCAGAAACCATTGCATTGTCCTAAAGTGACAGTATGGGCAGCAATCTCTGGCAGAGGAATAATTGGTCCTTTTATCTTCGAAAATGCGCGGGGCCAAAATGTCACGGTTAATACGGAACGCTATGTTGAGATGTTGGAAAGTTCAAGAAATTGAAAGTTCAAGAATAGTAAATTCCAGAACTTGGTTCCAACAAGATGGAGCTACCTGTCACACATCAAATGACTCCATGGCGGTGGTGAAGCAGATGTTCCCTGGCAGACTGATTTCGGAAAGCGGTGATATCCCTTGGCCTCCACGTAGTCCTTGACGCCTCTTGACTTTTTTTTGTGGGGATACCTCAAACACAAAGTCTACAGTAATAATCCAAGAAACATCGTTCAGATCAAGAAGAATATCCGTGGTGAAATGGCAGCCATTACACCAGTATTACTGAAGAAAGTTTTCAATAATTTTCGTTTGCGGTTAGAGGAGTGCCGTCGTAGAGAGGGTCACCATTTAGATGATGTTATTTTTAAAAAATAAACTCCATTTTTTACTATACAATGCCTTAGATTTATTTTAACCATACATTTTGTATTTATTTTTTAATCTATTTTTTAAATATGCACATTCTATTGCGCCACCCTGTATTCACAGAATAATGTTGTTTATTGTAGACTTAATTCTAGAATGTTTCTATTTACATAACAAGTGAAAAGGAGATAACAATAGACTATATAATGGGAGTAAGAGGAACAAACATAACTTACTGTCGTAAACGTAATTCTAGAAAAGTCCCACCCACAGATAAAAAGGGAAAGAGATTTCATACATCATACTTAAATGTTCTAGGCGTGGTTTTGATGATCTTTCTAGACTATACACTTAGAGAAATTACACTCACATACTACACTATTAAGCAGCACAACAAACAAAATTGAATTTCGCGCACTCATGCAATTTGTATGGATGGTACGAGAAGGGGAATGACAATTGAATTTTCAGATCCAGCTTTAGTAAACACTTAATGTGCACCAAATTTGACCAGAATTAATACAACCGCCTAAATGGTATGAACCTAAGAACATATGGATTAAATTGGTCGTCTGTATGGGACAAGTCAGAAATGGTACGTTTAGCTGATCGATTTTTCTTAAATTTCACCAAGAATTATGCAGTACAACGGAAAGTAATTCAATTTTTTTGCAGTCTACGTATCAGGAGATGCAGAGGAAAATGGAATTTTGGAAAGTCTGCAAAATTGTATGGGAAATACCAAATTGTATCCTTGATACTATGTATCTTAGTAAGTCCTTAATATGTACCAAGTCCAAATGAATTTAGAACAACTGGATATAAGACATGTACCTAAGAAAGTTTGTATATGTATTAACTCGCTTGTTCATCTGAGAGGTACTAAGAAATATGGATCGAAATAATTGAAAAAGATTCAGATCACTGCAATATATGATTTAGGTGTTATAATAAAAAAAAATTGAATTTCGCAAATTTGAGTAAATTTGTGTGGGTGCTACCAAAAGGATTGGCCACATTGGCCCCGACTACAAGCGGCTAAAATACTCTTATAAGATTGTGCCAATTTTCAATAATTTTGCAAAGATTTACGACAGCCGACGTATCTAACAGCCAGAGGGGTGGACAATGCTGAATCAACTTAAAATGCCATGGAACACGTTTAATAATAACATACTTGGCATTTTATACGCCTTCTTATTAACTTTCATTCCTTTTGGGTAAAAGTATAATAAGTAAATGCATTTCAATGCGTTGCTTTAAATAAACCAATTTTTTTTGGTTTTATTTTGTAAACTTCGTATTTGCAAGAGTCCCTCAAGAAAAAAGTGATTGTCAGTGAGGTCGGAAGACCATATTTCTTGAAACATGATTGTTGGAAATTTTGCTCTGCAACTCTGCCGTTGCGTGGTAACTAATTATCCTTCTATATAAATAATGAGATACACAATGAAACAGTACGTATAAAATTTCAGCTTTCACGCAATATTTATGATTCAAATGATTCTAATTTTCGTGAATGTGATCTCCGTAAATGTATTTTTTTCTCGAATGGCAATCAGTATTGTTATTTACAAATGTTGTTCTTCTCCCATTGGTACTGCGTGGAAAAAGTAACATCACAGAAATACTGCGGAACTTACTGACGACATATTTTGATGTAAAATACTCACAAAGACGAGTGTATTTGCTTTTCTACAGGGTGGCCCAGGATGAACGAAGTGGTGTGAATTCCTTATATCTTTTTTATTATAATTTTTTTTTCTTTTCTTTTTAGTATTTTGTAAAGAAGAATTGGAGAATTTATAATGGAGCAATACACAACTGAACAACGTGCCCAAATCGTTGAAATTTATTTTGTAAATCAACGTGCATACCGTCGTCAATTTAATGTGCGGGTTGCACCCTCTCAGTCAACAATTGCAAATTTTCGAGAACAAGAAGCAGTAAGGAACCTTCCTGGTGCTGGCAGACGACGAACGGTGCACACGGATGACAATATTCAAGTGGTACAGGAGAGTATTCAGGAGGATCCACAAACATCAACCAGGATACGTTCGACACAACTTGGCATCTCAAGAGGGTCCTTGCAGCGAATTTTGTATAGCATAAGAATGTTTCCATACAAAATTCAAATTGTCCAAGAATTGAAACCGACAGATTACCAGCAACGACCTGAATATGCAATTTATTTCCAGCAACAAGCACAAGAGAATCCTAATTTTATTCATAACTTAGTTATGAGTGATGAAACCCATTTCCAATTAAATGGGTTCGTTAACAAGCAAAACTGTAGGATGTGGGCTACGGAAAACCCGAGAGTACTTCATCAACGACAATTACACACAGTTAAGTGTACTGTTTGGTGCGGTGTTTCTTCAGAAAGGATCATTGGCCCATATTTTTTTGAAAATGAACGTGGTGTTGCCATTTCCATCAATGCTGATCGATATCGGGCCATGTTGGAAAATTTTGTAAGGCCAGCCGTGAAAAACCATCCGCAAATATGGTTCCAACAGGATGGAGCCACAGCGCACACTGCGAGCGCCACAATGGCTCTTTTACGCGACATATTTGGTGAAAGAATAATTTCGCGTACAAGCAATTTTAATTGGCCTCCGCGTTCCCCGGATTTAACCGCTCCAGACTTTTTCCTTTGGGGTTATTTAAAAGGGAAAGTTTATGTTAATAAGCCCAGGACTATTAACGAGTTAAAATCCAATATTCGAGACGAAATTAACAACATAACACCGGAAATTTTCCGAAAGGTCATGGAAAATGTGTTGGAAAGAGCACATTTGTGCGAAGCAGAAAATGGCCACCACTTGCGGGATATCATTTTTAACTAATTTAAAAATATTCCCCATAAATTTACTGTATTTAAAAAAAAAATTTAAAAAATATGTCTTAAATAAAAAGTTATAAGCAATTCACACCACTTCGGTCATTTTGGGCCACCCTGTAGTACTCTGTCTGGATGATGTCTCCAAATACCCATAAGATATAATACCATGCCCGTACAACAGTTCCGTCAAAAACATTTTAAAATATAAAAGAACTATTAACACTTTTTCAAAAAGATATTTGCATGATTTAGTAAAATGTAATGAACGGTAGGACGTTGAATATTTAGAATATTTTTATGGAAACTAAGAGGAAACCTACAACGGCTACATATATTTATGTTTCTTAATTTATTAAAAGTGGAATTTCTCTATGATCTGCCATATTTACTTTGCTATGTAATTCGCGTATACTATCATTTGTGTTTAAAGATATTTTAATTAAAATTTAATATGGGCACATCTCTCAACCCCCGCCCCAGTTTCAGACATGCAGCGGCCAGCTCATGTTGCTAATGAATGCCACCCTACCTTACCACAAACAGTAATGATTCCTTTGTTGTAACTCTATATAAATTCAATTGTCAGAATGACAAATAAACAAGAACGAAGGTCGAGTGCACATCGTTGCACAGGCACACAAATAAGGGTTGCGATTTGCGATTGCCCACAACCGATCAATGGATGCGTTCAATGTATTTGAACGTGTGTCATGAGTGTATTTTCGTGTCGAATTTTCAGGCTTTCTATCATACTTACATTTGGTTTTATTGCTGTTTATCGACGTAATGCATTTTCGATACGAATACACATTCGTTGTGACTTTTTCCAGTGGGGGGTGAATCTCATGGATGACCTTTGAGGGCCGTCTATATTTTGCGCAAATACTAAAGTTCAGACAACTGTTGTTTGTTTGCCCTTTCCATTTATAGTCGTTTGTCTTCAGTGTATATCCGCTTCTTTGCTTCTACTAGATTTGATGCTCCCTCAGTTTAATGTATGTACACGGGTATGCATGCCATATTTTTCAGAATTTGAAAAATAATTTGGTGTCAGGTTTGGAATCACAAATATAAGTTTTGTGTCGTTGCCATTGAACACAAATAGTTCGGTGGTTAACACCGGTTGTATAAAACAAATATAATTTTTGACAATTGTTTTGCATTCATTATATTTCAAATACAGGGTGTCCGTCGGGAAGGTGTACTACTTTGTTTGTTTATTATTTTTGATTAAATGAAGGGGAATGGATCTCATGTAGATAAATGTTTTACTTAATGTCTGCAATTATGTATGGAATACAATATCAGATAAACGTCCGCCTCTGTTAGCCTCACAAATGCGGGAACTTTTGAGCACATTTTTCATTCTCACACATTTCACGCGGTATTTCATTAATTTCATCAAGAATATTTTGCTTGAGTTGCGCAAGTGTTTCTGATTTGTTTGCATAAACCGTGCTTTTCAGATATCCCCACAAAAAAAAGTTCGGAGCAATCAAATCAGACGACCGTGGAGGCAATAACTTCTTATGGAAAGAGGTCTCGCAGTAATTCCATTGTAATCCTGGCTGTACGCGATGTGGCAACATCTTGTTGATACAATCGTTACCACATGTTAATCAAGCCCAAAGCATGCAGTTTTGACGTTAAACAGATTTCAATCATATCACGATATCGCTCCTCATTGACAGTTACCGTTACGCTGTTTTCAGTTTCAAAGAAGGAAGGTCCAATGATTCTTCTTGACCAAATTGCACACCAGATTATCACTTTTAATGAAAGGAAAGGTTACTGATGAATAATAATGGCATATGTGCGGCGGCGTAAATGGTCTTGTGGAAGAAGCTCTTGTGTCAACTGAATCTTAAATGGAAACAAATGGAAATCCCAGTGCAAAATTGTGGCCAAAGTTGTTCTTTGAAGACTAAGCTCCTGAGCGCGGCGTCGAATTGAGGTTGATGGATTGTTTTGAACACTTTCTTGAGCAGCAGCAATGTTTTCAGTTGATCTCGCAGTACTTTGTGGCTTGCCCCGAAATGCTACAGATCCCCTTTCTTCGAAATCATTCACTACGCGATAAATGGTGCGTATTGTTGGCACGTTTTTTTCTCCAAAAAATTTCACGTAACTTTTTCATCGTTACATTAATCGATGATTGATTTTTATAAAACGTTTTACCGGTTAAAACACGTTGGTTTATCAAATATTTTTCCATAATAAATTTGCCACATCTCTACTTCACGACTGCCAAATATGAAATGTCAAGACTAATGTAAAGACAAAATGGCGGCAAAACAAAGTAGTGTACCTTTCCGTCAGACACCCTGTATTTAACGCCTTAAATGTTAGATCCCTTCATAGAAGATCGTGAGTGGACTTATAAACCGTTGCATCCAAACCACTGTCCGAAGTTACCAACACATACTATTAACATCCGTTTTCTCCCTTTGTTTTCCCTGTTTGTGTTGGGTTCGTATGTTTTAATTTCATGTGGATTTTTCCGCTTTTTGGCAACATCCACCACATCAAGAGCATTGCAGAAGCACACACACACGTACGTGTGAGGCAGTAGATTTGCGTAGAGGACTTGGTTTTTTCCAGCTGTTTTTGTACATTTCAAATGCGTTATTCTTGCTGCCGCTGTTGTTGTTATTGTTGTTATTTTAGAACTCAAAATGCATTTGCATTGTAGTTGTTGGTAATTGTATGTGGTTTTGATGTTGTTTTATTATTGTAATTCCTGTTTACATTTCTTTCCCCCCTAATACAGATTAGTGTCAGTGTCAAGGATAACAACAATGTTAAGTTTATAACATGGGTTTAACGCAGGAGGGTCATCGACGATTGGTGTGTCTGCTGCCTGCACATGACAAGCGGAAAATGTTGCACACATTTTAAGTAGTCCCATAATGTGGAAATCCTTTTATGTGAATTTAAAGTTTCTCACATTGCTTACAGTGTAAAAATTGGATATGCTGGAATACGATGTAATTTTTAAATTCAAACTGAAAACACAAAAAAAAAAAAAAGAATTTGGAAGTTTGAAGCCACAAGGTGGTGGAGAAGTCTGTTGGACTAATATGTTAATACCCTTCTTGTGTTCGTTGTATTCAGTTTTCGGCTGAGTAATTTTAGAGGCCTTGACTGGGTAATACAATTGTTTACACTACACGTCACGTTAAAGAGGTGAAAAACAAAGGCTTGTAGTATTTTAGGCTAATATGTGACAATAAAAAAAAAATAATAAATCAGCACATTTTTCTCGAAAGTTAACGAATTTTCATCCACCGTGCCAATATGAAACCAATCAATTAGTCCTCCGTGAAGATCCTCATTGGAAGTTTCATTATTTTTATTTCTTCACCCAAAGGAAAGAATTAACTTTCATTGACACTGCAAAAATGTAACACCCATAAGGAAGCGTTAAAAGTGCCAGGAATCTTACGACCAACGTACGTATTTCATGACATTGAGTGCTGTCTATCTATCTGCTAGCGGTTCCAAAACTAGCCGATCTAGCAAAGACACAAAAAAGTTGGGAACAATTTTCTTTATTTTTTAAAATAATCTACTTTTAGGAGACTCCATTTCTTCCGAATCTTTTACCAGCATTTTTGGATATAGAAAATAGTCCAATGGATCTATATCTGGCGAATAGAGTGCGTGATGAAGCAATTCGAAATCTAATTAATTAACTTTGACCTTCGTAATAGTGGATGTGAGAACTGGAACATTGTCTTGATGAAACAACATTTGCTTTTTCGCCAAATACGGCCTTTTCTCAATAATTTCATCACTTAAACGCTGCAATAATTTTGCATAATATTCGTCGTTGATGGTTTTCCTTTCTGTCAACAGAAATAATCCCATGCGCATCCCAAAAAAACAGACATGACCTTGAACACAGATGGAACCGACTTCGCCTTCTTTGGACATGATTCTCACATTCCAATCCACTGTTTTGACTGTTCTTTTGTCTCAGGTGTAAAGTGGTGGACTCATGTCTTATTCATAGTTGTAAATCGACGAAATATCGCAATACACTCTACCGAAACATCGCCATAGCTTTCTCATCTTCAAGTCTTCGGTCAATCTACGACGTATAGGACTTTTTGAAATGTCTGTCATTTCAGCTAGCCCACGCACCGACGATCATCCAATACCATTTCGTAGATTATCTTAACCGTGTCTGGCGTGGACATCTCAATTGATCGACCATTACAGTGTTTGTCTTGTCAGCTCGTACGGCCTCGTTTAAACTCTGCTACCCAATATTTTACAGTGGTAAACAAAGGAGCACACTCCCCAGAGTAGAATCTAGTTCGGTTTCAATATTACTCGGGCTGAGAACTTTCAGATGGAATTACACAACTGTGACCAATTTTTGCCATGTTTACAAATTCACTGAGATCGTTTACTTTTGATGGCCCAAATTGAAATATTAAACAATGTGGCGCCTTGAAACTTAAAACATGTTTTACAAGGTAGCCACTTTTCACAAAAATATTTTTATTTTTAAACTACTGGCACCATCTGTAAGTCAGTTTTGTTAGTTTTTGGGCCACCCTCGTAAATCTTTATGACACTTCTTGAGACTTGGCATAGTCTAATATTTTGGGTTGGCATTTTTAATTGGACTATATCGCTCAGATTCTTTTGGTACAAATTGAAAAGTTTTGCGTTTTATACTTTTTTCCTGTAACTCATCTTTCGTAGGGGGCAGTAACCTAAATTGTATCCACTACACTACTTTATAGATCTTGACAAAATTAGAGAAAATCAACCGATTAACCGCGCCATATCTGGTACCTCTTAATGATCTATTACACTCATTGTTAGACTCACACCTACCCCTAAATTGCGCTAAGTGTATTTAAATTTGGTTTCTATTTAGTAGTTCCCATAACGATTTAATGATTTTTCGAAATTCAATGTATCCTTTATAATTTTCAGTTAATTCCAGATATTTGCCAATTGAATTTATTTGTAATGAATAGAATAACCTACCAAATGGCTACGTTTCATCTGAGATCTTCCAAGAAATCAATCAGTTTAACCCATCTATAATTATGTTCGTATCTTATGCTTAGTTTTGCTAAATATGATAAACTGGGGAACACATTGAGATATTGACCAAATTTGGTTGGAGAGTGAAATTACACTGCACTGCTACGTCCCTTCTGGTGCTAACCATGCAATTTTCCGCAGTTCATTTTTCCTCAGTATTTTATAATGAGGGGACTGCAGTACCTCAGATTTTTGTCCGCCATATTGACTTGTAATTGTTAGAAATCAAGAAAAAAAACTCGAGTTGGACATTTGAAATAGAGATACAAGAAGGGTCCTATTCTTGTATCTCTAATTCAAATTTAGCTAATCTAATTAGAATTTAGCTCATACATTCCGACCTTTATACCTTTCATGCTGCCGCACTGAATTTACTGAAATTTTGCGCACATAATGCGATAAAAAACTTAATTCCGAGAAAAATTGACAGCATTCCGATATATCTTTTGACAATTCCCACACAAATGTAGCGATATACTGAAATGTAATTTTTATACTTTTACCGGGAATGAATGAAGTTACATATGTATCATTCGATACGACGAAAATGTAGTACCTAGAAGCAAGCGTCCAGATACCAAGTTTCTTTTGACCAAATGTGTTCCATGACTTTCTAAGTTGACTAAGCGATTCCCGTCTGTCTGACTGTGCTGCACTGGTACCGACTTTCAAGGTACTAGTATTTTGCCAGCACGTAGCCGATAATTGGAACTACCAATTTCAATAAAATCAAATGGCAATAAAAATCATTGTGGAAAATTACAGAGTTGTTTGACCTGACCATCTCATCTTCTACGTGGCGGTGATGCCAGCCATATATTTGGCAAAAACATGTGCAGTTAAGTTGGCAGCATCTTCTCTATAAAATGTTCAAGCTTTCCACATACATACATATCCTTCAGTCACTCTATTTTGTTTCCTCTGATAACAAATGGCAAGCTCAATTAAAAGCATTCTCCTCGCTTAAATTGACTGTTGATTTTGTTCAGAATCATGCAGCAAAAATCCAAATTGACAATTCATGATCAAAACCAGTCTATTCGTAGTAAGTCAGGACGCAAATAAATGTGTAAATCAAAGCCGACTGTGTTCCAAGGACGATATACCATAGAATGAATTTTGAGTCCTTTTTTGAAATTGTGCGGAATTTCAAATTTTTACGGGATTGACCAACGGTGATAATGTACCTTTTTGGACTTGAGATTGGAAACATAAAACTCGACAAATGTATTTATATTTTCACATAGAGAAAATATCAAATATAATATTTCAGACGGCAAAAATGTAATACCCAGAAGAAAACGTTTGTAGCACCAACTTTATTTTGAACAAATGCGGTTTAAAATTTCTTTTAGCTAACTGAGCGATGCCCATCTGTCCAACTGTCTGGCTGGCTGGTAGACACGAAATTGGTCGGATTATTCTCATAGACTACCGATTTGAGGTAGCCCCATAGAAAATAATCGCATGGAGAGAGATCGGGGCTACGTGGGGGCCATTCAAAATCCCCCCTTTTCGAAATGAGTTTTCCAGGAAAAACATTTTTCAGCAGCTCTATGGACACCCTAGCCGTATGACATGTGGCCCCATCCTGTTGAAACCACATCCTCGAGGTATTGCCTTGAAGTTCTTGGCTGGCACCAAAAAGTCTGCTAGCATGTTGCAATAATTGTTCGCTCTAACCGTCATCGCATACCCTCTTTCGTCCTTAAAAAAATATGGTCCAATAATATCGGTTGACGTTGTCCCAGCCCACACGACAAGCTTAGGGCTGTGAAGTGGACGTTCATGCAAGCGTTGGGGATTAGTCTCGGACCAGAACCGACAATTTTGCTTGTTCACATGGCCATTAAGGTGAAAATTGGCCTCATCACTAAAAATTACGTTGTTGAAATTGTTGAACCGCTCTAGCATCAAATTGACAAAGTTAAGTCGGTTATTGGCATCATCGGGTTTTAATTCTTGGACTATCTGAATCTTATAAGCCTTCAAATGCAAATCACGTTTCAAAATTCGTCGTAAAGTTGTTCTTTTGACATCCAAAGACTGACTTCTCTTACGTGTTGACTGTTGCGGATTTCGCTGAACTGAAACACGAACACGCTCCACAATGTCGGCTGATCTTTCAGAAATTGGGCGACCACGAACCGTAATTGGTACTGTTGAGCCGGTTGTTTCGAACATTCTGATCTATTTTCGTATCACATTGGCGCTTGGAACTTCACTTAAATCGTGTAAACCGTGTTCATTCCGATACAAACGTCGTGCAGTAATCACTGATTTATTTTTTTCGTAATACGCTCGGACACAAAATGCGCGCTGCACTCCCGTGTACGGCTTCATGGCGGCTAAATTTCCAGGAAGCGGCGCAGCGAACAACATATCCCCCCGCCAACTCGCGCCGCGCATTACCGAGAAATTGAAGAATTAAATCGCCAACACTCATATGGCCCACCCTGTATTATGAACTGCTAAGGGTGGTAACATGAGATGTATCGATAGATATCTGCGAAGGCTCTTTGTCACAAAAGGATTTCAAGAGCTGTCGTAATTGTTAATAGGGTCTGATTGCATTATCGTGACAATGCCCATTCAACCCGGGTTCTGTTACAGATAGGATATTGGATTTTATTATAGTATTACGGGTAAAAAAATTGGTTTTTATTTCATTTTTATCATGGTTTTGCATCACGCGTCAGGTTGACTATTAAATTCTAATTTTATTCCTTTATTGGGTTCAATTTACAGCATATATCGATAAGAATCTAGTGATTTACCGCACCCCTTCTTTTCAATCAAAGCAAATAGATGCTGGCTAAAGATTTTTAATGGCACATCCTTCTATCGATCAACTAAAATGCAAATGTACCGCCTAACAGATTCGGTCGAATACTAGGTAATAACGCGAGCTACCGAAACGATTTTGAGAAGTAGTAAAGAAGTATGATCATTGTCTTTAAGGACCATGATCATAAGATAATGCGGTTAAGGCCATCTAAATACGTCGGTTTTGTTGCCCGCATCATATGTCACGAGCGGATGAAAATAACCAGAATTTAATTTATTCAACAATGAACTGGATGAGTACACAAAGTAGTCTTAGAAATGTTAGGTTTTAGAGACCGTAATAGAATCTGCTGTGCGAATTGGAGTGTGGAAGCCTAAGTGCTAGCAATTCCCAAGAATGATATAAAGAGATTGCGCAGGTCCGTTATTCTTGAGAAATGTAAACAAAGAAGGGAATGAAGAACTTTAAACAACAGTGAATTTAAGTGAAAAAGTGATAATAATTTGAATTAATATTTTACCTTGTTTGTTTCTAGTAAGTAAATTAATACTAAATCGTATTTTGTTGAATAAATACTTGAATAAATAAATGAATAAAATTTTAAAATGAATAAAAAGCTTCTTCGTGTCTTGGGTTCACTCATCGGTTAAAAAATTATATTACATATTAAAATAACCAAACTATCACCTCAGCAGTATACGCTATTAAATAGTTTCTATTGACTGCTGAACCTATTCAGCAAATGTGAAAATTAGTTTGTTCAAATTCAAAGAAAAACGTTCATGACCAATCGTATCACTTTAAAGCACATTTTCTTTAACAATATACTCGTATACTTTTCAGTATGTATATATTTGTATCACACTGACATTAGGTGTATTTGTTTGGAATCGAAACATATTTCGATACTAATCGTTAATGACGGTGAAATTCCAACAAATGAGAATTAATTCTCAATTCTCGCATCCCATTCATCTTTCAGTAGTCATCCTTCGCCCTTTCACAGGGCGCGTGTTAGTCCGAAATAAATGGATTTGGATGAGTTCAAAACCATTATGCTTAATCATCAGTGCGCTTAAAATTTAGAATATGTTTAATGCGTGTCTCTCCTACCCCACATTACGCAAACATTGATTGTCCTTTGCCACAGGAGCGTGAAAGTGGGATGATGAGTGCAATGAATTTAACGATGGTGGTGGGTAGCTGTGCACAATGCTGATGCGTACTCATTTGTTCTAAGAAGGCTTCGAACTTGCTACCTTTCGCAGTGTGGGTGGCCAGTAAAATGCTATAAGGATTTGCATATATGACGGGATGTACATGAAGTTCCCTTCATATATTTGTTTGTGTATTTTATTCATTAAATTTGTTTGTTTTTCATACAGACCACACCACACATTCTTGTACGCTTTTCCATACACTTGATGTACTGTGCACTCATTCATTCAGTCATTGTCAGCGCGATTATGTTTTGTATCTCTAGCAGGGTAGCACCAAGGTAAAATAAATATGGAAACCTTTTATCCCTTTACATCGTTAGCTTGTACTCCAGTATCGTTACAAGCGGTGTTTTGTTCAATTCTAAAGTATTTCCTGGTAATCTTGTTTCGCAAAAGGGTGCAGAGTGCGGTCTTGTACTTAATTTGTGGCACTTATCGGGAGAAAGTTGAAAGGGCTCATCACCTTTAGCATCATCGTGGTAATGTTTATCATTAATATGGGTGTAAGGAGAGCGACGTCGATTGTCTGCCAGTGAGTCTGTACTGAAGGGATGCCAACACCCCTGCATAGTACGAAGCTATGCACATTGGGCTGAAACGCAAATAAATAATATAAGAAAATATTTCTGTAGCTATTGATCCGATTTGAATAAAAATTCTGCAAAGCTTAATCCACTTATGGCTTTCTGCTGCTTGAATTTTAAACATGTGACCGAAGTTGACGCTGTACCTCTGCGATTTTTTTAACCCCGCTTGAAAGCAAACCAGTATAGAAATTTCAGCCAGATGAATTGACTTACACGGGCCTTTATTCAAAGACCGTTTTGCAGATATGTGTGCCGAAAAGTGGGTGGGAAATCGCTAAGTTCAATCAATAATAAATAAATAAATGCTCTCCTTATATGCACAATACTGCATTTAGTAAAATTGAATGAGAGATGAAATTGGGAGTATATGGATTACAATAAGTAGTTTGTATTAGAAGTACCAGAAACGGTACGGTTATCCCTTTGAATTTTTCATATTTTACCAATCATTGCATTAAATGCTGCTGGCAAAAATTAAGTTTCGCTAAACCGGCCACTTTGTATAGGAATAGTCATGGCACTGTTGTCCATTTTCATTCTTAGACATAATTGCATCATGCAATGCATTGCATTAGCCAAATTTAAACGAATTCAGTGCAACCGTTCCATAGATATGAAGCCCTTTACATATGGGCTAAATCCAGCATTTGAGTGAGAATCACTAGAAGAGGCTTGATTTCTTGCTTGATTTTTGACAAATTTTACCCGATACCGATAAGGTTTTATAATACAACAAATTTAAGTTGCTACAGTCTACGCATTTGAAGCCACAGGGAAATACTCGAATAGACGCGGAATTTCAGTCCGTTTTTCATTCTCAAAATTAAGTTTATCAAACGCTTGATGAATTTCGAATTTCGCTTGAATTTCGTTGATTTCAATACTTCTGCTGGAAAGATATGAAGTAAACAATATATGGGGTAAATCATTAATTTGTATGGGATGCAAAAGAATGGTCGTGGTTATTTAGTAGTCAAATTTAAGATACTGCCGTTCACGAGTTAGGATTAATAGGAGATAAATTTAATTTCGGAAAATTGATCAATTTTTATATGACGTTTTTCCCAAATTTTACCGATAAATTTATCAAAGATAATGCAGAAAAATAAATTTTACATTTTTCAAATTAGAGGTAAATGTACTAAGTTTAAATATGGAGAATCAGTCAACTTGTATGCGGAGTACCAGAAAAGGTGTATCATTCTCAAATACTACCTTAGCAAACAGTATAAAATATATTGTTTCTCTCCAAATATGCAGCCAATTCCAAGCTTTCTATCTCTATAGATTGTTACTTTTGTCCCAACTGCAAGATGCTTCCACTGCTGCATGCGTGAAGCTGGCAAATCTGCGTCTTGCTTCGTTAAATGTAAATTCAGAATAAGGTCATTCAGCTCAGCTTGAGTCTTTAAATGACATTCATCACCAGCCTGAGACAAACTACCACTGCTGGTGAAAGATGTTTCGGACTCACTGGAATGACTGGTAATGGATTATGTGGTGGAGGTTGAATTGGTTTGGAAACCGATGGGACATTCGCGTAAGTAATATTTTTTTCTTTTTTTTACGGAATTTAGTGTAATTATATAGAAGATATCGAATCGTTCATTCATTTACCAGAAATTGATTCGATTCTTTTAAGTTCTACCTGGAATGTAGATTTAAAAAATGAGTCTACACGTTAGGAGTTGCAGGAATAAAATTGAATTCCGGAATATCGAACAATTTGTATGAGCAGTACAAAATAGGTCTGACAATCCGCTACAATTTCATTCCTAGACACTATTTTTAGTTAGCAAACCCTTAATGTATACCAAATTTGATTTTAGTGCAACAGGATAGAGAATACAAACCTGAAAATATTGGGGTTAAACAGCATGAAAGGTATGAAGCCAGGAATATACTTGAGTTAAATAAGAGTATAGCATTTTTATGGGAGGTACTGGAAGGAACTCATTTACCCGATAGATATTTTCTATATGAAAATAACGTGTAAAACTTCCAAGGTTCGAAGCCTACGAATTAGGAGGGGCTGAGAAAAAAATAAATTTTGGAAAATAAGTCCATTTTTATGGGACACTTCAGAGGGATTTTGCTAACTTGACCCATTTATAATCTCCGGCCATGGCCTGGTGAAACAGAGGGCTGTGCCAAGTTTTATAAAAATTTGCAGCAGTTATCATGCTGGACAGACTGGCATCGCTCAATAGACTTAAACGTCATGTAACGCATATGATTAAAGTGTTCTTGGTACCTTAGGAGCTTCGATCCTTATGTTACATGTTGGCCCCATGAAATAGAAAAATGCTGCTATTTAAGGAGAACTTTAGACGGTAACAGCACCTTATATGTTTCATTTAAATTGCACATAATTCTCATAAGTGTCGCTTAAGAAAGTAAATTACAATATGCAACAATTCATCTATTAAATTTAATCTGTTCAATAATATAAATTAAAAAAAAAAACAAAAAATAAAAATTAAATATAAAAGTTATAGAAATAATAATTTAGAAGTTAATCGGTATATATTCTGGAAATATAAGATAATCAGTATGTAATATAGATTGCTCACAAACACAACACAACACAAAAGTGTTGAAGTGCCTTTTGTAAGAATCAGGACATAATTTAAAACATTTTAAATGTCCTGGTAGTTAATTGTAAATTCGTGCTACTCTTACTACAAAAGCACGACCCTGAGTGTGGTTACTTTAATAAAAAGAAGCTGTTTATTGCAAATGCAATGCGAAAAATCAAACGAATTAAAAGGAAATTGAGGACTACCCTATTGAACAAATTTATAAAACAGCATCGAAGACTTCAAATCGATGTAATTTTTAAAACTACAATCCAAGAAACTCTTAACATACGGTGTTATATGAACACACATTTAGAAAATAATTAAAATTTTTTAATTTCTTAAAAATGTGTAAGTATAGGTTACTGCTACTCTGCACATTTTACGACATTACACTAAAGCTTTTGTTTCAGTTTTCTTTTTTTTTGGATTTGAGTAGAGTAGGCGATTTGTTGACAGACATTTTTTTGCAAATCCAAACAAAATTAAAATAAGAAATACTTAAAAAAACTTTCAAAACAAATCTTTTTTAAGTAAATTTTTACCAGCTCAAAATATTGAGACAAATTTTATAATATTTTTTGTAAACATTTTTCTGTAGAATTTATACCTGCTAAAATTATTCACATCCGTTTGAAAATACATTGCTGAGGTTGCCAATTTATACCACATACAATGCAGCTTCTATTGAGCCTAATTATCACATACGAGTACACAGAGTTTAAGCTGCTGTACTCTCTGAATTCCTACGAATGCCTTTCAAAAGTTCCTGATCTATTTCCATTTGTTTGAATTTCAGCCCAATATTATACGCTACTGTGTAATAAATGTTTGCCTTAAGCCTTTTAGATTTGTATATATGTGATGTTCTATCATATCGTATCTATTATATCATATCATACAAGCAAAGGGTGTCCCAACAAGAACGCAAGATTTAAATTTTAAATAAAACACAGATATTAAAAAAAAATCGTAAAATTTTATTATATCGTAAAGTAGACAGAATGAGGTTATGTATGGAACAACACATCGGGCAGATGGCCGCTGCGGCTTTGCTGGCACACACGCGACCTTTTAATGAAATTTTCAATGACCGTTTTGCATAAATGCTGCGGTATTTCGTTAATGCAGCATTCAATTTCCTCTTTTAAGACTTGAGTCGTTGTCGACTTATTCGCATAAACCATCGACTTCAGAAAACCTTTAAGAAAAAAGTCTAATGGTGTCAAATCGCACGATCTAGGCGACTAATTCTGGTCTTCAAAACGCGAAATATCACGACCGGAAAACGACTGATGCAGCAGTTGAATTGTTTCTCCGGCTGTATGACATGAGGCGCCGTCTTGTTGAAACCACATGCCCTCCACATTCATTTCTTCAATTCTAGGCACGAAAAAACTGGTTATCATTTCACGATACCGAACACCATTGACTGTTTGCGCTTGACATGCTTCATTTTCATAAAAAAAGGTCTAATGATTCCTCCAGCCCAAAATCCACACCACACAGTGACACGTTGAGGATGCATTTGCTTCTCGTGAATCACTCGAGGATTTTCCTCATCCCAAATGCGACAATTCTGCCTATTGACGAAGCCATCAAGATGGAAATGGGCCTCGTCACTGAAGATGATTTTATCGGCAAAATTGGCATTTTCATGTTGTCTCTCCAATACCTAATTAACGAACTCCCTTCGCTGTCCATGGTCAGCTGGCTTCAGTTCCTGAGTCAATTGAACTTTGTATGCATGAAGATGCAAATCTTTCGTCAAAATTCGCTGCATAGTGGATTTGGAGACACCAATTTTCTGAGCTCGGTATCGAATTGAGGCGCATGGACTTTGAGCGACATCATTACGTACAGCTGCGACATTTTTGGTCGATCGACCTGGTCGAAGACGCGTTGTTGTCTTTGCATCACTAACAGACCCAGTTTCGGCAAATTTATCCATTAATCTCTTTACAGTTGACTCTTTTGGAGCATTATTGTGATCTCAAATTAATCGCAATTTGCGAACTGTAGCCAGAAAACTTTCACCATTTTGATAAAACAAAATTCACAATGAGAATGCGTTGGTCATTCGTGTAGAGCTCCATTTTTACTAACCTCGTACTTTTTACTAGCAAATAATAACAATTGTTCAAATGTCAAACAATGACACTTCGAATGGCGTCAAATTTAAATTTTGCGTTCCTGTTGAAATACTTTTTGTATTGACAGAAAAACTTATAACTTTAAAATGGGGCTCCGATTCATTATAATATGGGAAACTTGATTTGTTGGAGAAACTAATTAAAAGCCTGTTATTCTTAATCGCTTTTGTAAATAATTGTTTTATGCGAAGGGAAAAGAAACTCCTTTTCCGTTTTCGTGTTATCAGTTATCTCCATAATATGTGAAAAATGTGGGTTAATATTTGATTACCCTGAAGCTAACTAGTGCAAAAATGTATATTTATATTTATTTCCAGATCAGAGTTTATCAAATGATTCGCATGTGCTAACTTTTACCTAATTTCTTAGAATTGAACGAAATATATGAACGAAAGAATTCCTAGGCAATATCGGTAATTTACTAGAAGAGTCCTGGTTAGCCAATTGTCCCTTATATTAATAGCTTTTTATATTTCAAGCAGTTGCAATGAATTTAGCCAAATTGCTTAATATATCGCACATACCCGCGGATTTGTATCTTTCAGTCATTCGTACTAAATACAGCACTGTGAATTAACACAGAGCATTTGTTGATGGAACCAGCGATTTACCACGCACCCTCTGGCATACTTTTGCACCAAATTAAGGTGATGTTGAATAAAGGTATATATACGAGTAAGTTAGTCCTCCTGACAGAAGTTTTTGTAAAGATTTTGGGGAAACATATCCAGTGCCCTCAAAATATGTGGGCAAGGTTTCAAATCGCTATTTCTAAAATTTAAATTTTTGGAAAAATTGTGAGTTTTATAGTTGTAATTCGTTAGTACCTTTTGCCTGATCAGGCAAATTGTTTTTGCACTATGATGTTTCAAATTCAACAGATATGACGCACTCTCTTCAGATCTCGGAAAATCGTCTTTGAATTTAGCAAATTTTTCTTAAACATCATTCTATAGCTCCCTTCTTAGTTTCATGTAATAGAAAAGATAAAATATAACAGTTAAGAACTAGAAAATCGAGAAAGGACACATTTGTCCGTCATGATGAACCGTTTCAACCCGTATCGATCGTGAACAAATTTTATGTTTTATCCAAAATCAACTAACGCTGCCGTAATCAACCATTAAAATATCCATCACTTGATATACCGGCCAATTCGAAGTACGAAAAAGGCAATTTTTAAGCACACCTTAATGTACTACATAATTTGCTCAATAAAGCGTCTTACTGGGCCATTCGTACTGAAGTATGATTTTGATAACAACAGAGTCAATATTCAAATAAAACAATTAAACAATAAAACAACTGGGCAGATTTTGCGTACGAGTATCTGTTTTGTTTGTGATGATGACACGTAAATAATTGTTTGGTGGGGAATAAATTGAGATAACGTTTATAGTTATTAGTTGATAAGACATAAAAACTAATACTCCAGATTGACATTGACTTTTATTTAATTTTAACAAAGCGACAGACAATAAATTGGATGGCAGTGCAGTTAGACGTGGGATTTATTATTACCGTTGCATTTGGATATCTTCAAATGGACTGTCTTCAATGCTTTAAAATTTCGACATTCTACATTTTGTCAATATTGTCATACATTATCGTAGTAAACGTTAGACAGAAAAAGATGAGATAACGGAATAGATAACGGTTATCCATTCAGTGGTTTCAAAATCGTCGGTTTGGCAAGGCTGCCAGCTGTTGTACGATATACATGTCATCTGAAGTGTTATTTATTTAGTGAAACGTTTGCCATTTACGAATATGGATCTTTTAACAACCGAAGAAGGTGTAAAAATAGTTACGACTTTGGTATCGTGGATCGTTTTTCCACATCAACGTCAACTTTATTAATTCCCTTCAAACGTACAAAGTTGCTCTATTTATACTAAAATTACTATTCTAGGAAATGCTACAATATTTCAGAGAGAACACATATTTACATAATGAGTGCAACAAAGAGAAACATATTTACAGAATAGTGTTGTTTATCATAGACTTGATTCTAGAATGTTCTTATTTACATAACAAGTGAAAAGGAGATAACAATGGACTATATAATGGGAGTGAGAGGAATAAACATAACTTACTGTCGTAAACGTAATTCTAGAAAAGTCTCACCCACAGATAAAAAGGGGGAAAGAGATTGCGTATATCATACTTGAATGTTCTGGGAGCGGCTATGGCGATCTTTCTAGAATATACACTTAGAGAAATTACACTCACTTACTACACGACTTACTACAATACTGATGATTCAAACGTGGCTTTATTGCATGAGAAATTTTCAGAAAGTGTAATTTCACGTTTTGGACAAGTCAACTGGCAACAAAGATTAATCGCTTTGATGCTGTTAGACTTTTGTTTGTGAGGCTACGTCACAAGCTTGTTTACTCTGATAATCTTCAAACGTTGAAACATTCGAAAACCAACACTCGTCAAATTATCGCCGAGATACAGGCCGAAATGTGCAAAAAAGTTGTCAAAAATTACCTCAAAAGAGTCCACTGCTGCAACCAATCCAGAGGCGGTCATTTAAACGGCATTGTATTTCGTACATAATGTCAATGTCCAGCATTATAATGAAATAAAAGTTTTACCGAAATCATAGCTTTATGTGTGTTTTATTTAACTTTACTTTTTAAGTCGGAAAAATGGATAACCCTTCACTATTTTCTTATTAATATAGAGATATCTTGTTCCCTGATATAATGTATTTTCAAGGCTCCAACGATAAACTTATCATAATTTATATATAAAATATATAAATATACCGCAGTCTTCTTAATAACTAGTCAGTAGTATTTATGTAAAAACCATTACAGAACCATTCAGTCAACTGAGCTGACTTAAATATACCCTCTGCACGCCAGATGTAGAGTGATATACCGATAGGCTCTTATTAAAATTATATCATATCGAAATATGTTGCTTAGAACTTTTAGACAGGCCATTATTTTTAATCGAGCATTTCCTACGTGTGGAATATTAAAGGGCATCGCAATGCAGCCAATTTTCGTTCGCAGATCTAACCGCATCAAGAATTCCACAGAATTTAGATTTTTTGAGTGAAAGTTGGTTGAAATTACGGAACCTATGTGGGAGGTACAGTAATTATCTAGTTGATATTTACAATTTTTAGAAAGCATTTCAAATACAGAGTGGCGCACCAATTGCACTACCATTAAAAATTTAAACAACTTTATTTTATTCAATGTATTTTATTATTTTTGTATTGTACAGAAAATTTAATTTTAACTAGTTGGTTTTGAAAATGATACTTCATAAATGACCACCAAGCCCAATCCTTGCGACACCTGATCAAAAAATTATTCATTGTGGCCTAAAGAGTTGAGGTCGTGTCGCTTCAATTACGGTATTAATGGACTGCTTCAATTCAATCAAATTCCTTCGTTTCGTTTCTTACACCGCTTGCTAGATATAATTCCATAAAAAAAGTCTGGTGCAATCAGGTCAAGTGATCTTGGACTCTGAGCCTCAAGTGCCGTTTTTGGATATTAATTTGTTTGCGAATTTTCTTTGGAGCTGCGCCATAACCGGTCTGACTATATGTGTGGTTACTCCAACTTGCTTGGACCAAATAAGTGGGTTGGCTTATGATGCGTTCGAGAACAAAAATGGCTTGCACTGCCCTTTCTAGCACTTCCCATAAAAGTTGATAAATTTTTGAAATTCAATATTTTAATTATAACTTCTACCTCATACATATAAACAGCAGGAATCTCAATTTGTTACTGTGTTTTTGTTTTATATTGTCCTTCTGTAGTGAGTGACAGATTTAACCCACATATTCTTTGCTTAATATCCATCTATACTGGCTTTGACACATAATAATTAAATGAATTTCGTCGGCATTTTTTCAACCAAAATTTTGAGTAATAACCAAACTCTCAGCATTAAATTTTTTGTTGGACTGCAGACGCTTATTAAGCGGAAATTTTTGAACTTCACACGTTTATTGACAAAACAAATTGGAGAAAAATTAGGTGTGAAGAGCAAATGGCACGAAATATTAGGTGCCCAACTAAGTTCTCGCCGATTTTTTTTAAATACATATACAATTTTATAATAAAAATGGTTTACAAATGATTCACTGTAAGTATTGCCCATCTCTAGCTACAACTTTTTCCCATATTTCTGGCAAAGCTCGAATCCCGTCACGGTAAAACTGTTCATGTTTTGAGGCTATCCACGAATCTAGCCATTCCTTGATGTCGTCATATGAATGGAAATGCTGGTCAGACAGACCGTATGCCATAGAAGGGAACAAGCGAATCGGACGGCGCAATATCTGGAAAATATGGCCGGATGGGCTAAAACTTCCCATTTCAACATTTTCAGGTAAGTTTTAACGAACTTAGCTACGTGAGGCCGAGCGTTGTCATGCAGCAGAATCACTTTTTCATGCCTCTCCACGTAGTGTGGACGTTTATCGCGCAGAGATCGACTCAGTCGTTTTAACTGAAGTCGATACCGATCCTCAGTGATGGTTTCAACAGTCCCTAATAAATAACACCCAGCTGGTCTCACCAAATACAGAGGATAGTCTTCACAGCGTGAATATTCGGCCAAAACGACGACATAGAAGTGTGACCGGGCAGCCTCCATGACTTTCTTTTCTTTGGACTGCTGTAATGAATATGTTTTTCATAACGCGTTACAATACAATGAAGAAACTCCTTCCTTTTTTGTCACTGTAGTGGTTGTTCACAAGCGAAAAAATGACACTCAACGTCCCTTGGCTTCAACTCATTAGGAACCCAAGTTCCTTGCTTTTGAATCATTTCCAACTCAGACAATCGCTTGGAAAATGGCATGGCTGGTATCACCTAATACTAAAGCAAGCTCAACCTGCGTTTGACATGGTTCCTCATCAAGCAATGCCGTCAATTCAATGTCTTCGGGGTTTCGTCTTTCTTCATGCGAACGGTCGTCGACATCAAAATCACCGTCTTTAAAACAACGGAACCAATCTTGACATGTTGCAGCGTTTCCGTTAAACTCTTTAAGCTTTAGATGAGCTCAAGCTGCCGTTTTCTTCGATTGAAAGAAGAAAATCAATACTTCCCGCATATTTCGCACATCCAAATCATACGTACTCGTATTCACACATCCAAGGGAATATGATGTCAAAAGAAAATCACTATTGTGTCGAGGCGGTATGTTTATCATACGCCTATGCTTGGCTCATGATGTTTAGGTTATGGCGGAATCGATTAGCACTTGTAGCTGGCGCCATCTATTGGCATACAGCGGGAACTTAGTTGCGCACCAACATATTTTCTTCGTTTCTTCTTTTCCCCTACATAGCAGTGAAACGCAAGCAATTTCTGTTCTTCAATCATATTTTATATTTTTCTTTAATCGAGACATTTTCACAATATTTACAACTATTTTTATAATTTTATAAGCCAGACAGACTACGCTTAGGATAACAATAATTAAACAAACCAAAGCGTCTAAATTATAAAACTGCCACGTATTCAAGTTTTGACCCAAGTTACGCATATGTGGTGCCCCATTATGTCTTAAAACATATTCAACCCAATATATAGCTCTCTCCAGTGGGCTAGTTTGTTGATCGCGAAATCGTTGCGATAAAATCTTTGCATCTCGTCTATATTGGTCACTATCCAGCAAATCATGCAATGCCTTTGACAGTGATTTTTTATTGAACTGGTGCGGTGTCACGGAAATACCGTTGCCAATTTTTTTGATAAAATCCACATAATTATCTAAATCGCCATTAATGTTTGGAATTCTTAGCATGGGCACACCGTAATGAATGCTCTCGATGACATTTAGGTAGGTACCGTGGCTTACAAGCAAGTGGACGTTGGAATGCGAAAGTACGCGGTGGTGGCTCAGTTTGGAATGAACATGAACGTTGTCAGGAAGTCCCATATTACTCGGCAGAGTGGTATTTAGATTCCATAATATAGTTTGTGCCAAATTCCGAAATGTTTGCAATAACATGTCCATAATATGAGCGGGCAATAGTTCTGTATGCACATAAACTATTCCATATTTAGCCTCCTTAAGAAGCTTATCAACATGCCAGGGCACAGTGCCAACATTTGAGGGGATATGCATTCCAGCCACTTCAATCATATTCGGAACATATGGACGTGACCTGCTTACAGTGAAGTGATCATTTATTAGAACCAATGAGAAATTCCTCTGAGCTTCTTCAAATGTCAGCGAAGCACTTGGAAAATGATGTTCATAGATTTTCTTCTGCACCGGCATATATTTGTAATAGTAATGCATCCATTCCAGCACAAACATGGCCACGTTTAAACATCGATCCCAGAGGTTCAAATTCAGACTGTACGGCCGCAGCATAATATAGTCGGGAACATATGACAAGGGTGTGATATTACCCACCAAATCATCGACTGACATCATTGTTCCGAATGCTGATACACCAATTATGGGGGCTTTAAAATACTCAGCAAATCCAAATAATGACTCGGAGAAAACTACATCTGAAATTATCAAATCGAACGACTCGTTTTGCATCATTTCTCGTACCAGTAAGTGGTTTAGAATATTAATGCACATTATGAAAGTTCTGTTGTAGATGGCGTGAATTACATCGTAATAGTTGATATCAATGTCGTCCGTTGTGTAGCTTGTGAAATCTGAAAATATTTCAAAAATATACTTTCAAATTTTGGTGAATATTAGATACAGACACACAAACACACACAGTTGGTTACTTGCCATCTTAAAATAATAATAAGTTTCAACGATAGAAAGGCGGTAGAAAAGACCAAAAATACTAAACATCGTCCCCTATGCAATGCGGTCCACCATGTACAGATTGCACATGGCGAAAAAGATCACGTACATAATACACCGATTACATAATACACCGATTACATTTTTTCTCCCATCTATATATTGTATATTGTAATAAATATTGAGAAATTTTCACTCAGCAGTCATAAATTGTATGACATTGGATGGTCACTTCTCTTACTTTTCAAACTTTTGGATTTGGATAGACCGACTTTTTTGGAATGACTTTTATGTTTTGCTCTAAATTGCGTACTAAAAACACCCCCGATGAAAAAGGAGATATATGCGGAGTTTCTGCAGTTTTAAACACTGGTTCAAAGTTCGAATCAGACCATTTTATACCTATCATATACCTATAGAATGGGCGACATGCGTTATCTGTCACCCTGTCTGTAACATCTAGAAATATAACAATTGTAAAAACTATAAATATATATATTCTTGATTGTCGTAAAACTCTTTGTCGATCTAAACATATCCTTCCTTGTGTCTGTTGTCGTAAAAATCTATGACGACCCAAGCGTGTCCCTCACTGTGTCTGCTGAAAGCTTAATTAAGTTCTCACATGTTCGGCTGGGATGAAGAAATTTTGCTTTGGAACGTCTTATGCATTCGCCATGTCTAGGTTGAAATTGAACAAAAGGTGAAAATGCCAACCAGGCGGCTGACAATGTGGATCCGTCGATTTCTCTCCGCCAATTTTGTGTCAAAGATGCCCAACGCTCTGGAAGACCAATTGCCAAAAATGTAGATAATGATGGTCAAGTCCAATCATCACACTGAGCTTAGCATAGCCCAAAAAACCATTTGAAACTACTTGAGTAGGACTTGAAACCAAAAACTGTAGGTGCAGCACGAATAGCGAATTTTCAACTCAGAATCGCTGCTGAATCATAATAAAATCGAAATATTTCTGAAGCGGATGGCGACTGCTAATGCAACCATTCGCTACACGAATGAACAACGCATTCTCATTGTGAAATTTGTTCTACCAAAATGGTGAAAATTTTGCGGCTACAGTTTGCAAATTGCGATCAATTTGGGGTCACAATAATGCTCCAAAAGAGAGCAGTAAAGAGATTAATGGATAAATTTGCCAAAAATGGGTCTGTTAGTGATGTAAGGACAACAACACGCCTTCGACCAGGTTGATCGACCAAAAACGTCGCAGCTGTACGTGATGATGTCGTTCAAACTCCATCCACCTCAATTCTACAACGAGCTCAGCATATGGGTGCCTCCAAATCCACTATGCAGCGAATTTTGACGAAAAATTTGCATCTTCATGCATATAAAGTTCAATTGACTGAGGAACTGAAGCCAGCTGACCATGGACAGCGAAGGGAGTTCGTTAATTGGGTATTGGAGAGACAACATGAAAATGCTGATTTCGCCGATTAAATCATCTTCAGTGACGAGGCCCATTTCCATCTTGATGGCTTCGTCAATAGACAGAATTGTCGCATTTGGGGTGAGGAAAATCCTCGAGTGATTCACGAGAAGCAAATGCATCCTCAACGTGTCACTGTGTGGTGTGAATTTTGGGCTGGAGGAATCATTGGACCTATTTTTATGAAAATGAGGCATGTCAAGCGCAAACAGTCAATGGTGTTCGGTATCGTGAAATGATAACCAGATTTTTCGTGCCTAGAATTAAAGAAATGAATGTGGAGGGTATGTGGTTTCAACAAGACGGCGCCACATTTTATACAGATAGAGAAACAATTCAATTGATGCATCAGTCATTTCCAGGTCGTGTTATTTCGCGTTTTGGAGACCATAAATGGCCGCTTAGATCGTGCGATTTAACACCATTAAACTTTTTTCTTTGGGGTTTTGTGAAGTCGATGGTTTATGTGAATGAGTCGACAACGACTCAAGTCTTAAAAGAGGAAATTGGATGCTGCATTAATGAAATACCGCAGCATTTATGCAAAACGGTCATTGAAAGTTTCACTAAAAGATCGCGTATGTGCCAGCAAAGCCGTAGCGGCCATCAGCCCGATGTGTTGTTCCGTACATAACCTCGTTCTGTCTACTTTACGATATAATAAAGTTTCACGATTTTTTCTTAAATATCTGTGTTTTATTTAAAATTTAAATCTTGCATTCTGGTTGGGACGCCCTTTAGAAGGTATGTATTTGCTTCACTGTCAAAATTTCTGGTACTAACTAAACTCACCATCAAACAAATGTTTGTTTTCTTTTATCTCAATATCACGAAAATTATGTTTTCTTTCGCTTTGTGGATAATTGGTTATTGATGTAATATCGTGGCCACGGTGGGCCAACTGCAGTAGCAAAGGTTCTACAAATGCATAATGGCTGCGCCCGGTATAACCAAAAACAGCGAGTATACGCGCAGCATTTACTGGTATTGCATTTATAGTAAATAACAATATAAAGTATTTCGTGAAATTCATTATGTCGTCGAATATAAATTGAAGTGAAAGCTATCCAACCAAACTGCACTGAAGTTAACTTAGTACTAACTACAACCTGTTGTTTGCTGATTTGGTGCAAACTATAAATGCACAATAACTTTATTGTTGATATTGCCGTATAAACTCACTAAATGATAAGACGATACAGATAAGAGCAGTGACGATTTAATATGTGTGGACAAATTGCAAACGTGATCGGTAACGAATTATACAACACCCTGCACCGAACCTACTTCGATATGTTATTTTACAGTTAAAAAAAGCGATTAAGGGAATTTCTATTAGGAGACCTTAATTACATACTGCTACACCAACGTCTTTTTGCGTCGCTGCAAAAGTGTGAGTCGTGCTAGAAAAGGCATGACAAATTACTAGATTCTTCCAAAAAAAAAAAAAGAAGGAAAAAAAAAAAAACAAAATATATATGTACGAGTATATATGTACGCATATACATAAATATATAAGTACACACATAAACATACAGGGTGGGCCGTAAGGGTGTTGGCGGTTTAAACATTCAATAAAAAAAAAAA
>JAHXMU010000657.1:887930-917582 GCA_019455685.1 Philornis downsi | reverse complement strand
TAATCACTGATTTATTGTTTTCGTAATACGCTCGGACACAAAATGCAAGCTGCACTCCCGTGTACGGCTCCATGGCGACTAAATTTCCAGGAAGCGGCGCAGCGAACAACATATCCCCCCGCCACCCCGCGCCGCGCGTTACCGAGAAATTGAAGATTTAAAACGCCAACACCCTTATGGCCCACCCTGTATATTAAGCAATTGCACAGAATTTGGTCAAATTGCGTTTTATAAACTGTGTTCTGTGAATAAAAATGAGCTGCATTGACCTGCCGCTTCTGGTATCTCCTACAGAAATGAGCCATTTAACTCGCTTATTCTTACATTCACATTCCGTCGCACCGATTTCCTTCAAATTACTTGTAACTTAGTAGTTTTATAAAAAGAGATATAAAAGTAAAAAAGGACATCATTGCCGCACTACT
This sequence comes from Philornis downsi, assembly GCA_019455685.1. Lineage (NCBI taxonomy): Eukaryota > Metazoa > Arthropoda > Insecta > Diptera > Muscidae > Philornis > Philornis downsi. Next base: position 917,157 of record JAHXMU010000657.1, on the reverse strand, counting down.
TTTTGTATCTCTCAAATTGTCCGATTTGGCAAAATTAATATTTTCCCCCAACCCATAATTTATATACTGCAGTAGCCTGAAAATGTTTTAGTTGCGTCACAGTACTCTGTCTGCTAATATTTTAAAATATCGGCCGTGTAGCCACGTCTTTTCCGGTACCTTCCACACAATTCACCTAACGAACCCACATATTTCCATGTAAATATATTTTATTCAATTATACTAAATACAGTACAATTTAGTACATATTTTACGCTTTATATATTTAGATCTCAAAGGTCACCCAATAAGTTAATACAGGAATACTTCGATGGGTTATTATTTTGCTAACTTCACCTATGACGCGTTGCACAATTTTGTACCAACGCAAACGGACCATGGATGAAGGTGTATGTAAGTCAGCTCATTTGACTCAATTCTCCATATTGCATGTTCTTCTAAGAACTATGTTTTCTATAGTTAAGAGACCACATAGTTATAACCTTAACAATAACGATTAATTCATTAAGAACTTCTGAGCAATCCATTAAATACGGCGTTTTCTTGCACAACATTTTAATGGTGGACATTTTATTTAATGGATACTGTTGCTATCCCTCAATCAAAAATTGTAAAATTCTTCTATTCAACCCTAGATATTTTATAACGTAATCGACACTCTCGCAGGGAAGTACGAGGAATTGAAAATTAATGTTAACATAAAATTCATAAATTACTAATGCGTATATAGGAATTTTTATTTCACAAATAGTTTAGCACGTACCCACCGATAGAAACGACGGACTTAAAACCATATACATACGTATTTAGATGTGTATGTTTTGCACATACACACTTATTTATATAAGTGTTTATACACATTCCTAGCTACTATTTTAAAATTCTAATAAAATGAAATGAAGTGAAAACCATTTAGCAGGGATTTCAAAAATCACTGCTTTATCTGTGTTGGTAAGGTGTTGTAACAATGTTGGGCAGAGCAGTTCCCCCTATTGTGGGGGCAGACAAACTTTATACAGGGGAGAAAATTGGGAAACGTGTTTGTGTGTAACTGTTGGAAATTTTGTAATATCTAACAAATGTTTAACGTTAATATCATACAGGAGAGCACACACATGGCATATAAAGACATTAGGATAAGCTCTCACGTATGCCAAAATGTAGAGCTTGTATTGTGTGCTGAAAATAAAGACGTCTGATAATATATGTATGTGCACAATATTTATGAAATAGTTTTTGATGACCAAAAGTGTACTATGGTCTTTCTATAAAAACGAACAAAAATAAGTGAACTTTTAATGTAGAAGTACTCATAATGTTAAGCAACAAATTACACTAGTTAACAAGGTTTTGGAATGGGGCAATCAAATATCTTTCCTACGATAATTTGGTGGACAGAATTGGAATCTGTAATTGGGGTTTCTCTATCACGCCAGGTTGTCGAGATAACAAAAAATTATTATTTCGTTTTTTACATAAAAAATCATTAGTTTATTTAAAAATCACTAAGAGATGTTATTTGAACATCGTTTGTATTCTGTTGATTCAGTTTCACATATTAAAGTCCAGCAATAATCCCCCAGCATGCTTTTGCCCCAAAATTCTCGATAATTTCTTCCAATGTTCATTAAATCTTGGCGAGTACGCTCCCCTTGTTCGCCGCACCTAGGTTTTGTGGACAAAAATCTAAATACTAATGAAGAAAATGCATTTTGAGTGGCATTCGTGCACCTAATTCGTAATAATTTTTCAATAATTCAGCAACAATTTGTCTGTAGTTTTCAATCTTATTATTTCCAAGAAAACTGTTTACGATGCTCTAGAAAGAATTACAGGCTGCGTTTCCAATAACCATTGTGAAAAATTATCACCATTCAATAGCTTCCTAATCTGAGGGCCAACAAATATACCTTCTTTGATTTGAGCATATAAAATTTTAGGAAAAAACGCTAACAAATATTTAAATCCTACACCATCTTCGTCCAAAGCCTTGACAAAGTTCTGTACAAGGCCCAATTTTATGTACAGCGGCGGAAGAAGGATGTCATGTGGATCAATTATTGGTTTATTTGAAACGTTTTGTTTTCCTGGAGAATACTCAGTTGTTTTTGGCCACTGTGTTCTGACGTAATGATGACATGTAGCGCGACTATCCCATAGACAATCGAAACAACAATACTCGTATTTTGGGAAACCTTTTTGCATACCAGTCAACAAACCAATGACTTGAAACAGATTAATTTATAGTTATTTACTGTGGTCTTAGCTATATATACAAAGAAATTTAAATCACACACCTTAAGGTCACCACAGACCATCCATTTATTGTCGTTGTGTTTAAGTAATGTCAAAATTTCAGTCACTTATTCGTAATTTTCCTTTGTATTAACGACATGAGCAATTGGTATGGATGGCTTTTCATTCTCATCGTGGAAAAGAAGAGCCTTTAAACTCTACTTAGAGCCATCATTCAACAATCTCCATTCAGTTTTGTCATATGGCTGTTTCATTTTTTGAAATAAACCAACAACAGTACAGTATACCTATAGGATAGAGTGTTTCTTTTCAAAATATCCAGCCAATTCCAAGCTTCTATCTCTATAGATTGTTACTTTTGTCCCAACTGCAAGATGTTTCCACTGCTGCTTGCGTGAAGCTAGTAAATCTGCGAATTGCTTCGTTAAATGTAAATTCCGAATTAGATCATTCAGTTCAGCTTAGGTCACTAAATAGCGTTCATCATCAGCCTGGTACAAACTGCCACTGCTGGTTGAAGATGCTTCGAACTCACGTCTCGTAACGCTGCGAATGACTCCTAATGAAACATTCGGTGGAAACCGATGGGACATTCGCGTAAGTAATATTTTGTTGATTTTTCATATTGAATCCAGCAACTTTTGTTAAACAGAAATAACAATCGGTTTGATGGTTACTTGACTCTCTCCAAAGTACTGGAATCGAAAAATTGAAATAGATCTTGTTGACATTTGACCACTTGTACAAAACAGTTTTGAGAATATTGCACAACATTGTCAGTGTCCACGGTTTGTTCAAGCTTCTGATAGCAAACCCAAAGTAATGCAAATATGCATATTTTAATGATTCTGATAACCTATTTTTCAACCAAATAAACACAAAGCAAAAAATTATTGAATCAATAACACACGATCTCCCTGACGTGCTTAAATGGTACTATTATGAAGATTTAGAATGAATGTGGGCTTCTGTCAAACTAATAATTGAGAAATTTGCCACTACAATTAACTGTTTTGCAGTACTGCCAGTATGCGATAAAAAATGAACAAGACGTGATAGCCAGATTTGAATTCAGTGCACCCAGATCAGTTAAAAACATGCTTCGCTTCTGCAGTCAATTTTTCCCCCCAAAATTGTATACCAGTGTTATGATTTTTATTTAAACTACACTACATGCCAAAATCGAAGAAACCCCTGTAATTCAGAATACACTACAAGTATACCTTTCGAACGAATCGAGTTGAATGTATCGTAAAATTTGAAACTTTAGTCAGCTCTTCAGCGATGTAGCAGGAAATTCAGAATGATCCTTTATACGAGGCGTGCTTTTTTTGACCTTGTCTCTCGTGGATTCTTTCATTGGAACGATTGGGATATACCCATGATTTGTCACCAGCTATGACCCTTTTAAGCAAACCTGGATCATCGTTGACGTCATCCAACAATTCCTGAGCGATTCCCATGCGACGTTGTTTTTGGTCAAAATTTAGCAATTTTGGAACGAACTTCGCTGCCACACACTTCATGCCAACCGATATGCCGAGATCCTCAGCAACTTCTCTAATTATGATTCGACGATTATCTATAACAATTTTCTTCACTTTCCCAACATTTTCACCGGTTGTTAATGTGCTGGGGCGTCCAGAGCGAGCGTCGTCATTCACATCTTCCCGACCTTCTGTGAAAAGCTTGTACCACTTGTAGACATTTTTTGACTCAGAGTTTTCTCAACGTATGCTACTGTCAACATATCATGTGTTTTTGAGTACTTAATTCCTTTTTTTATACAAAATTTGATGCAGTTTTTTTGATCCATTTTTCTCGATAGCAGAAAATCGCCGAACACGCAAAACACTTATCTTATTTATGCCTCTCACAAACAAACTAAACATGCTATATGGATAAATCCGTCTGCATATCTTCGAGACGAGTGTACCAATATAAAAAAAGTAATAATCGGAAGTCGAATGTACGTAGGTGCGAAATTTCGAAATTCACCTTAATTTTTAAACACACCTCGTAACATCATCCCATGAAATGAAGCTGTATATCATTCGATGTGGCAACAGGTAAAGAAATTTCAATCAGATTAATTGACGCGCAATATCTGTTCGCATTGGTGAAAAAGTGCGCTGGGTCCCAGAATTAGAGTAATGAAGCGGCTAGGCTAGTATTAGGAATTATTGAGAGATCGTATATTTTTGTGCAATTTATCAGTTTTTAAGTGTGCTAGCCTAAGTGGGGGGTTATGCACAGTATTTTCTTTCCCAGAATTAATCTCAATAAACGCCTGATAAATGATAAATGCTAAATTATATTAGATTCAATGTAACTGAATGACATATAGAAACCTGAGAATATATTGTTTAAATCATACAATTTGTACAGAAGATAACAGAAAACGCGTGACTATCCGCTGAATATTTTCAAATTTGAACATGTATTATAATGAACAACAATTTACGTTAGTGCTGTCTACCAATTAAGAATTAAAGAAAAAAGATGCATCTCGACAAATCGTTTAATTTGTTTGGGAGGTACTTAGTGGGGCAAACCTGTCTATTTACATTTTCAGAACTAAATTTACTTAGCACATGATGATTGAAATTAGTGTGATTTGTAGCATTTTATTTGTGTTATTTTAGTTTATTTATTATTTTTACTTTTTTTTTTTGAATATAGTGTTGTTTCTTGTAATATAAAGCTAAAAATATACTGACAAAATCGCTCATTCGCATAGAAGTTACTAGAAGGGGCGTTGTTCCCTGATCGTTTTTCTCTACTTTTACTAAACTTTAGAAATGAATGCAGTGAACAAAAAATTAGGATACAAATTGACGTATTTTCCTAAGCTAAATTTGTTTCCTGTAACACCTCATTCGGAGACTTCAATAAAAATCCTTGTCGTACCTATCATAGAAATTATCTATTTAATCAATACATTCTTAGCTTCATACCTTGCAAGCATGTGCTCTGAATTCAGCCATATTTCATATGCGTGATTCTGAGAATAAAAATTAGCCTCATTGTCATGCTCATTCGTATGCCTGTCATACAAATTTATAGATATAACGAAAATTAGAATTTCCTCTGTAAACTCTAATTTGAAGACTGAAGTAACATAAATGTATGTTAATTGACTTACATTATAATATTTTATAAAAAGTGAGAATTTTTTTTCGGTTTGTGTAAATTACTTATTCTAATCCACATGTTCCTGGATTCATATAATTTGACAGGCATCCAGCAATTCATAAACTCAGTTCAGGGAATGACCTCCTAGTTCCTATTCTATAGTGCTGGGTGTAGAAATATTAAGTACTATCCACATAAGAGAAACACGTTTCTGTGTTATTTTCTGTCGGAAAATATAGACGTTTTACTTGTACATCAAAAACTGTATAGGAGATGAGCAATAAAATATCATCAGTGGAACCAAATTTTTAAAATCTAGATAGAAGTTTAAGTTGGGACGGGAGTGTAGAATATGATAAAATCCTATCCAAATCTATAATTCGTGTCAAAAGCAAGCTTGAATGGGCCGTTTTTAACGGGGTTACGTCAAAACATAGACCAATGTATACCTATACATTTCCAATATTTTAAGTGTCCGATTGAGGAAGATATAACACTTTTAACTTCCTGAATTACCATCCTAAGGGATGTGACAATGAATGATGCGTTTCAAATTATATTGAATATAATGGAATTGAGTAACCGGCCGTGTTGCGATGGTTAATACGTGCGCCTATCGTTCGCATGATCATGGGTTCAACCCCTCATCCAACCATCTGCCATTATTTGAGCGGCGGTCACCTCGATATGTCCAGCGAATAGTTCGTCAAATAATAGTCAAATAATCGACAAGTCTTGTTAATGTTTCTCAAAATGTAGCATTTCGATTCATTAAATTATATGTCCCGTTAAGTAAGTTTGAAAATTGAATGTGTGTGAGCTTAGTGAATGTGAGGACCTCTCCCATATCTCATTCATAGGGTACAAGTGAATTTCTTTTTAAAATTGCAATTGAATGGAGGATACGAGTTCAGAATTATATGAATTAAGCTAGGTAATCTGTACGGAAGGCACGAGAGAATGAGATTAATTCTTGACTTTATTTCCCCAGCATTACAACCAAACATAATTGTAAATAATTTGAGGAACTTCAGGCTCCGAATTAGGGAAATTCGATAAGTCTGTATTTGAAGTTCCAGAATGGGGGGTATTCATGATGCCCATTTTCATCCTCAAAACTTACGTTGCCAATTGTATGATATTTACCATAAGTTGCTTAATTTAGTACAATTGAATGAAAGGTACGGAGGTAAGAATATGTAGTTTCAATTGATCAATTGACATGAGGCACAAATTTCGTAAAGAATTGTCTGTCCAAATATCCAAACAATCGTAATTTTTTACAAGTAATTTTAGAGGAATTGTTGAATTTCCAAAAACGGGTTATTTTGTGTGGAAACTACACGAAGGGATGTGCTGATAACCTTCATTTTCATACGCAGAAAATTGTTTATTACACCAAGAATTGAAATGATTTCAGGATAGCTGCGTGAAAATATAAAGTTGAGAATATATAAGCTAAACGCTTCTTAATGGGTGCTAAATTCTTGCTAAACTCTTCTTCTAAATTCAAATAACACATACCTTCATTCCTTCGAATGATGGTATAATAAACCTTCGAAATTTCACATTTTACTTTTTTGAATAGCCTAATATGCATGCTTTTTTTCTGGAATAACCAACCACCGACTTGAATGCAAACCATCATGTAGTCAAAGGCTTCACTTGAGAAATCCATTGTGTTACTTTATTCCGATGTAATAAAATCCATATGTTTCCTTAGACGATATTTACAACTACGGGATATCATAATAATAACAGCCGGTCACGATCTTAGTTACCATTCCAAGTAATAGAATTATAAACACGCTCTATCGATGGAACACATGGCTCTGATTAAGTAATCTTGTGTGAAATGCAACACATGCGTTTGCTTTAAAGGAAATGACAACAATTTAGTAAATATATTTTACACGGGGGTGGAATATAAAATGCTATTTTGTAATCTGGGCAAAAAGGTATCACAATAGTTATTGACGTTTTAGATAATAATGTAGTTTTAAATTTAGACATGCTTAAGCTGTTATTGAAAACGAAAATTTCTCTTCTAATTCCCCCGCAGAAAATACGAAGAAACCACCCCAAAAAAAACACCTTTTCATCTAACTCACGTAACTGCAGAAAAAAAATCTGTAACTAGAAGTAAGGAAAGAAGGCTGCAGCAAAAGGTGTCGGCTTTCAGTAAAAATGTGTTCGCCCCATGCCACCTAAGCCATTTGTGTTTGCTGTTAAATGGCTTAGTGTTCAATTTAATATTTGTTAAAATTTACGCTGATTTGACACTAATACATTGTGTTATTTTAAAAGCGCTGCCATTCCCCTTGAAAATGCCATCAGAAACACACACTTTCCATTTATTTCTGTTGCCTCGCAAGTAGCTGCTTGTTCGTTTTATATTATTTTCACGTCTAAATGGATTTAAAACCTTTTAAAGTATAGAATTCATAACATCTGCAAATGTGTATTTAAACCAACCCTCTTAGCGGATTCTTAGAAATAATGCGCTTACTCGTATTTCACCTTTTCAATTCCAATATAAGCTTAATTAATTTGAATTGTTGATTTGTTATTACCTGAAATTAGAGAGAAAAAACTTATATTAATCACACAGTGATTTGTTAAAATGTCAGGAGTCTCTCCTATCATGCAGGTATTTCGAAAAATTGGTCGTTACACGATTTTTCTTCAATTATTATGCTGAACATCAACTGTATTACTAGAACCCTCTACAGTGGGTTTGGCCCAATATTAGTGCTTCAAGGCTTAGGGGCATAGATTTTGTCGTTGACCTGCATATTTGTATTAGAACCCGCTACATGGCGCTTAAAGGTTTTGAGGCATAGATTTTGTCGTTGATCACCAATCCGCACATATGTATGTCGAATTACAAAAACAAAAAAAAAAAGACAAAAAAAAAAAAAAAATTTCTGGTTGAATAGAAATATCAGTAATTTTGCGTTGTGTCAAAACGCCCGTTATCACCCATATTTTTAATGGTTCTGTTAGACTATGAAATTTTTCAAACGTTTTAAAAGTGTTTAGATAAATTTAAATGCTACATTTTTTTTTCGATAGTTTTACATTTATCAATACGGACATCTGAAAATTTCTGATCCAGAAATATCTAGACAGTTCCAAAAGATCAGGATATGTGAAAGTCTGCGGATGTTCATAAACTCTATTAAAATATTTCGTACAATTCAATATAAAATATCCGACGCTGTCTACAAGTTTCCAAGATATGTTGCACTTCAATTTTTTTTTCATTTATTTATACTATCATTATTACAGTTTTAAAATTAATTTTAATATTCACAAGGCTTGAGATTTTACCAGTAGTATTGCAACAATTCATATCTTATTTTATGAGAGGTAATTCGTTTAATATTTATATTACATTTTTAGGTAAAAAAGATAGTAAAAAACTTATTTTAAGTGTAAGGAAATTGGGATAATAATAACTTCTTTCATCTTCGAAACGAAGATTTAGAAGATAGTTATATCTGTAAATTTCTTATTAATTCATAGTTGGAGCATCTGTTTCGATCCTCAAATCTTCTTGTGAGATTATGTGCAACCATACTAATTGCATCTTCGTTGAAATTTCGATGTAGGTGTAATGTTGGGTAGCGAATAGGTAAATTGTAAATAATTTTTAAATTCTTATTTTGTATTATTCGTAGTTTTTTCCGGTAAGTATTAGCAGCTCTGGTAAACCAGACTTGTCGTAATTGGTCTTATACAAGTTTTATATAATAGCATTTTGTTCTTGACATTCAACTTCGATTTTCTGTTTAGCAGTGGGTAAATTGCTCTTCCGCATCGAATTGCCTTTTCGCATGTCTTGTATACGTGTTTCTTAAATGTCAGCTTTTTATCAAGTATAATACCCAGATACTTGACACTATTTTGAAGTGGAATTTCCGTGCCTTGCAAATTTAGAGACACAGTGGGGATTCTCTTGGGCGATATATTAATTGGAAAAATTATGGCCTGTGTTTTATCCTGATTAATTTTTATTTTCCATTTTGAGAAATATTTTTCTGCATGTACAAGTGATTTTTCCATATTTTTTATTGTTGCAATTAATCATACACAACTATATTGGAATTTGGAAATCTGCTAAGATTTCTATACAATATACAAAAATCATACAATTTCCAGAAATAAAGATATTAATTCCTATAACAACAGAATATAAATCAAATATCATGCTTATATATGAAACAATTCATGAGTTAGATTCCATTTAATATTTATGTTATATAGCAGATATCACGGAAATTTGTTCAATAAAAATACAGTGTTGTCTAGATCATAGACATGTACTGTGAAAATTATCAATTTCAATAATATTGAATTTATAAGTTTTTTTAACAGAGCAGTGGCATTGTCAATTTTTTTAATATATTTCCCTTTCAATAAATTTTCAAAGTCAATTCATAATATCTCAAATAGCTTCTGAGAGATGATGGTTTCAGTTATTTGTTGCGCTAATCTAACCACCATGGTCGATTTTTTATAAAAAACAGCAAAGTGAAATAATAAATTATATTTTTAACATTTATTTTCTTAATTTCGCAAAATTTTTATTCACATTTAACACATTTTTCATTTTTGCATTTTTCACCATTTTTTGATTTTAACATAATTTCTCCCGCTTCTGGCAATACTGGTAGTAAAGAGTGTGACAACGGAGTTTATTTGCACACAGGACTAAGTTTACAATTACCAGACAGGTGATAAATCATATTGAATTTACTGTACGTTTGATTGAAAGATATGAACGTAGCAATATAAGAGTACAATTAAGATACTTTATGGAAGTTCCAGAAAGTTGTACGGTAAACCAGTCGATTCATTCAATATTAACCAATCGTTGTAAGGTAATACCTATACAAATGATAGAAACTTAAGTTACTGCAATCTACGGATTAGAGATTAAAGTAGCAAAAATATATTTCGACAAATTGTATGATTTGTATGGGAGGTAAATGAGTAAAGGCGGCAGTGTATTCCATTTTCATTTCCGGAACAAAATTTATCAAATAGTACATGATGTGATCTCAAGATATGAAAGCTAAAGATATCAAGCTAAAAACAGGAACACACAAAAATGTGGGCTAAAAGGATCATTTGCAAGGGAGTGTGATTACTCGTCAATTATTCGCAAGTTTTAGCAAGCATTTTTATTCTCAGACTTTATCCTAGCAAATGCTTAATGTGTAGCAAATTTGACTAAATTTAGTACATCTGTGAGAATGTTCGAATTTAAGAAAGTGTGGACTATATCGGTGATTTTCGTGAGAGTTACGAGAGGAAGGCTTGTTTAAGCGATCAAATTCTTCATATTCCATCAAGTTTTTTAAAATAATACAATAGTTAATAACTCAGGTTTTATTATGATTTATGAACGTTATCGTAATTAGCATCCAGTTAGTCAAACAGACAGACGACTTAAAAAGTGATGACACATTTGATCAAAAGGTACCTGGTACTTCATGCAATCCACAATATCGTTAACAGCTCAGCATTTGAAAAAGAAAGATATTGGTGAAATTCCGTACACTCTTGGCTGATGTACCGGCCAGCTTCAGATCTCAAATAGGGTAGGAGACTGCCTAGGGGGGGCTAAACTTGTGGTACGTCAGAAAAAATATTTTTGCTGTTTTAAGCTGCTTGTGACTCGAGTTATAGCATTCGATATTTTTATAAGTTCAAGTTGCCTTGTAGTCATATTATGGTTAGAATTTCGGCATGGAAACTAAATTTATACCATGTGAAAACTGTTACGGTGATTGTAAACTCAATTTCTTAAGTGAATATTGATATGGTGTTCTGTCGCCTTTGCTTGTTTTGGAATCTGAAAAATCGACAAAAATTTTCTTGTTCGAGTGCACTTAAATTAAACAGAATTGGCTTGAGACATATTTTGCGGAGAACAAACTTTTGCATAAAACCAAATGTTAAAATTTAAACCAGAATCAGTGATACTGGTCCCCATTTTTTTACCATTATAAGAACGAATGAAGACATTGGGTTGTTCGGAAAGTTCGTTGCGTTTTTAAGGAAATTTATTTACAAATGTATATACAAGAAAACAACTACTTTAATCTATTATATAATTACTTCCTATTTTAATAACTTCTTCCCACCTCTCTGAGAGCATTTTAATTTCATTTTCATAAAACTCGTTTGGTTTTTCTGAAAAAAACATTCAATTCGATTTTTCCCTTCCTCGTCGTTATGGAAATTCAAATCGTTTAATAGGCTGCTCAGACTGCGAAATAGGTGGTAATCGGACGGGACGTACTCTGGGGAGTATGGTGGCTAAGGTAAAACTTCCCACCCAAGCTCTGAAGATTTCTGACGGGTCCGCAAGGCAGTATGAGGCCTCGGTGAGAGAGTGAGGTACCCACATGTCGAGGTTGCTCACAAATCCGAACTCTTTTATGACTCCGTGAACGGTTGTGACTGACTTTTTGATTATTTCAGCTATTTCCCTCACTGTTGTACGGGTATTAAATTAAATCTCTCACATCCTTCAAACGAATTAACCCAACGAACTTTTCGAACAACCTGATATACTCCATTTGCTACGGAAAACCAGTACAGAAAAGCAGTACAGATGTATAAATATCAGGAGTAATAGAAAGTGTGTAGCAGATCTTTATTTTTCCATAAAAATATTTTAAGTTAAAGAACAATAAAAGAAGGTAAATTAAAGCTTTCTAGTATTTTCCGAGTACAAATTCTATAGGGACCACGGGTTTTGCTAAACTGACCATTTTGCATACATTATAACGTAAAATGCAAAGTGGTTCATTTTCAGTCGCAGAGCTAGACCTGCTAAGTACTTAATGTGGGCCAAATTACATAGAATCTAGTGCAGTTGAATGAAAGATATAAATAAGTATGGGGTTCAATTATGAATTTTTATGACAGCTTTCTGAGAGAGCATTGTTATAGAATGTTTCTTTTTTTTTAATTTTGTCCAGGGTCAATGTGGTGTGTTTTTAATCCCCCGCTACAATCTATTATGGACCCCCGCTACTATATTAGACGGCGTCAAGTTTTAAAAATTTTATAAAAATCTTTATGCAACTTTATGATGCCCCTCTGGCATTTCCCATATAAACGACTCATTTAACTCTTGTACTTTTAGATTCCGATTTGTTTTGTTTTATTTAGTTGCTCTAAATTCAGACAAATACACATGAAATTAGTATCCGGGACTGTAAGTTGCTCGTATTCTCATGACCTATCGGGTAGTTGGTAAAATCCGCTTACTCAATGCCATGCTAATATTAGTATCTCCCATATCCAATGCATATGTTCTTATCTTCTGAAAATCAAAATGGATGGCATCGCTACCTTGCCTCTGCTAATGTAAGGTTATCCACTGAGTGGATCCAAAACCGTCGATCTGGCAAGGCTGTCAGTTGTTAAATACCTGCCATCTAAAGTAGTATTTATTTAGTGAAGGGTTTGCCATTTACGAATATAGATCGTTTAACAACCGAAGAATGGGTAAAAATAATTAAAACTTACTACAAAAGTGATGATGATTTAAACGTGGGTTTTCCATCGAACAAAATTTTCTTGGGCGGTGAACCTCATTTCTCACTCGGCGGTTATGTCAACAAGCAAAATTTTGCATATGGGGCTCGTGGAACCCACAAGTGATTGTGGAAAAGCCATTGCATTCGGAAAAAGTGATTGGTTGGTGCGCTTTACGGTATGGAGGTGTCATTGATCCGTATTTTTTCTAAAATTACCTCAAAAGACCAAAGACATTCATTTAAATGACATTGCACGTATTTCATAATGGCAGGGTTCATGTATTATGATGAAATAAAAGTTTTATCGAAATCATCATCATACCAATAAGTATTTCCCAATATAACAAAATCTAATTTGCTCACTTTAATTTCATATTCGTAGACTTCCATTTTCATCAATTTTATTGCATTATAATGTATGCTCAAATCTTAGCAAATTAACCATGTAATCAAATTCAGCATGACATAGTACGCATCAGGCATTTAGTATATCTAGTCCTGCAAACAGAAATGTACTACATTGCCACGTCCTTTAGAGTGCCATATATACCATATAACAGAAATCATAGTTTTGCTTCTTCTATTAGGCGTTAATTCAAATTATTTTTCAATTTACCATGTCCCTTCTAACACCCCACACAATCTTATGCCAACGAACCCAGAACTTTAGGTGAGAATAGATATAAGTCAGTTCAATTACCTGAATAGTTCACACTAAACAAATTTCCTCCTTTCCCATGAATGGGATATGATACTACTTATTTATTCAGTGAGATTAAAAGCATTCTAATTTTAGGCTCACTGACAGCTTCTGTACTGGTTGCTTTAATTTTAGCTCATTCTCCACTTAATGCCGAAAATTCTGTTCTTACATGAATTGCCAAATTCTCAGAGGATGAGGCTGTCGCTAAGGAAATATTGACTTCAGTGTAATGATTTGTATTATTACTTCAGTTTAAGGCCATTGTTTATTACAACAAATTATGATTTGCTTTTAATTTTTTATTCAATATGCTGCCAAATATTGCGTTCTATTCCATCAACCAAATTTCTTTAATATAACGCATCTTTTTTAATACAATAAAACAAAGCAAACGCCGAACAATAATTATACAGGGTGGCGCAATAGAACGTCCATATTGCATCATCTTTTTTTGCGGGGTAGAAAAGGCGTGGCCGGGAGGCGCCTACGTCGTTGGGTTGGCGGGCTCATGGAGTATTAGTCGCTATGAATCACTTCGACGGGAAGCGTCGCGCATTTTGCGTGCGCGCATTTAACCAGAACTCTCGTTCATATATTGCTACTAGGCGACTATATTGTGCTGAATATGGACTACGGCGAATTAGTGAAGCTCCGAGTGAATTTAATTAAAATATGAGTAAAGCGTTTTGAGCGGTTCAACATTTAAACCACAAGCAAATGGTCGCCCAAGAACATCTAAGACCGAAAACAATGTTGAGAGAGTTATCGAGTCAGTACGAGGAAATCCACAAATGTCGACTCACAAGAGATCGTCTGTCTTACAATTATCGCGACGAAGTTTGCAACGAATTTTTTTTTTTTTTTCCAATTTTGACAATATCCTTTTCTCTGACGAAGCTCATTTCCTTATGAATGGGTTCGTAAACCGTCAAAATTGTCGTTACTGGAACAGTGAAAATCCTAAAATCAAACACCAGAAACCACTGCATAGTCCTAAAGTGACAGTATGGGCAGCAATCTCTGGCAGAGGAATAATTGGTCCTTTTTTCTTCGAAAATGCGCGGGGCCAAAACGTCACGGTTAATACGGAACGCTATGTTAAGATGTTGGACGGATTTTTGGCTCCAGAAATTGAAAGTTCAAGAATAGTGAATTCCAGAACTTGGTTCCAACAAGATGGAGCTACCTGCCACACATCGAATGACTCCATGGCGGTGGTGAAGCTGATGTTCCCCGGCAGACTGATTTCGGAAAGAGGTGATATCCCTTGGCCTCCACGTAGTCCAGACTTGACGCCTCTTGACTTTTTTTTGTGGGGATACCTCAAACACAAAGTCTGCAGTAATAATCCAAGAAACATCGTTCAGCTTAAGGAGAATATCCGTGGTGAAATGGCAGCTATTACACCAGTATTACTGAAGAAAGTTTTCAATAATTTTCGTTTGCGGTTAGAGGAGTGCCATCGTAGAGAGGGTCACCATTTAGATGATGTTATTTTTAAAAAAATAAACTCCATTTATTACTCTACAATGCCTTAGATTTATTTTAACCATACCTTTTGTATTTATTTTTTAATATATTTTTTAAATATGCACGTTCTATTGCGCCACCCTGTATTTAATAAACATTAATACAGGGTTGCCCATATTCGACGGACCCATCTGGCAACGCCATAACTTTTGACAGAGATGTCAGATCGCTTATTGACATACCGCGTTTGAAGCGTCAGTCCAAGCAGATTTTTACCATGGAACAATACACGCCACGCGAGCGCTCTGAAATAGTTGAAATTTACATTCAACAGAAGATGTCAATTGTGAAAACTCAACGTGCTTTTAAAATATTAAAAAATGTGAGAAGTGCGCCTTCTAAGAACACCATTAAGCGTTTATACGAAAAATTTTCGACTGGTGAAGCTCTTTCTAATCCGAAGAGGCCAAATAAAAGTCGACCAAGGCGATCGGCCGAGAATATCGCTGCCGTACGAGCCAGTGTTGAGAGGTCCCCAAGAACATCCCAAAAACGCCGTTCTCAGTAGTTGGGCATGGCTCGGTCCACTTTACAACGGATTATTCGCGTTGATTTGCATTTGTTCCCGTACAAAATTCAATTGACGCAAAGATTGTTGCCTGCGGACAAGCCTCGTCGATTGGAATGGGCCCAACAAGTCATCGAAATGGCCGATGATGACGAGCAATTTTGGAACAAAATTAACATGTCCGATGAAGCCCATTTCACATTGAATGGGACCGTAAATAAGCAAAATTGCCGTATTTACGCCAGAATTGCCTCTTCATGACGAAAAAGTCACAGTTTGGTGCGGCGTTAGTGCGAAAATGGTCATTTGGCCGTTTTTCTTCCAAAACGAAAATGGCCATGCTGTTACCATCAACCAGAAGCGTTATCGCGACATGATGACCAATTTTGTGATGCCAATTATTCGTCGAAAGCGTATGAGGCAGTTCTGGTTTCAACAAGACGGCGCTCCACCGCACACAAGTCGCATAACAATCGATTTTCTGAAGAATTTGTTTCCGGGCCGTTTGATGTCGAAAAGTGGTGATTTGGACTGGCCACCGCGTTCGCCCGATTTGACGCCCGCTGACTTCTTCTTGTGGGGACATTTGAAGTCAAAGGTTTACGTTAACAAGCCAAGGACCGTAGAAGAGCTCAAGGACAACATTCGTGAAGAAATAGCCGCTATTCCGGCCGAAATGTTGGCGAAAACGATGGAAAATGCTGCAAAAAGGGCACAATACGCCATCAACGCCAGAGGCGGCCATTTGAGAGATATCATATTCAAAAATTGATGTAAACAAATCTACTTGGAACAAATTAAATGAATAAGATTGCCAACCGCCAAATTTTTATTTTTTTCTTTGATTTTTTTTTTTAAACATGGGTCCGTCGAATATGGGCAACCCTGTACGTCCTTCCGCTTTCCTGAATCTGCAACTTGAGCACCCGCATCGGTTAATTGTGTGTCGATACTTGTATGCAAGCGAACTTCTTAGTCTCGTTACGGTAATTCAATCTCTTGCCAGCAAGTTTATTAATAATTTGGAGTATTTCCAAAGTATGTCTTCGATTGTATTTAATTTATTTATATCGTTTGCCTATGAACAGTCAAAGTACAGTGGGTTGCAAATGCCTTTTTTTACTTTAAAGACCTGTACGTGTCCTTACAAGACATGATATGTATTTTGGCCCGCGTTCATCGTTTGGTATAGTGTTGTTTCAGAATAAACGCGGAGCATATTGTTTGTATCCAGTCTCCTATCTACAATAAAAAGTTGCCGGTTTTTCGAAATATGATTAATCCTCCGCAATTTCTCTACTTGTATACTGTAGTAGTCTTAATTTTAATCCACTACTTTGTTTTACAATTCTCTATAGTATTGAAGAAAAATCGATCAAGTAACCAAGTCGTATTCTTGCCTCAATATCTTTTAGGCGGTTGTGTCAAATTCGCCAATATATCGTGCGTTTGGTAAAGTAAATTTAAATATAAATTATGAGAACAAAAACAGCCATTTTTAGTGCGTCCCTCCTGGTACTTCCCATACAATTTGATTAGTATTAAAATTTGATTTTTGTAACTTCTAACTCCCAGCTCTGGGTTACTTAAATTCTAGTCAATTAGTCGATGCTAGTCGATTCTGCAAACATCATGAGCCAAGCTTGGGCTATGGTAAAAATACCGCCTCGACACGATAGTGTTTTGTTTTAATTTGACGTCATATTCTTTTGGTTGTGGAACTATTGATTTTCTTCTTTCAATCGAAAAAAAACGGCGGCTGAAGCTCATCAAGTGGTTCAAAACGTTTACGGACACGCTGCTTTAAGTGAAACAACGGAATGAGATTGACATGGATTGGGATCCATGTCAAACGCAGATAGAGCTAGCTTCAGTATTAGGAGTTACCCGTCAAGCCATTTCCAAGCGATTGCATGCTTTGGGAATAATTCAAAAGCAAGGAACTTAGGTTATTCGAGTTGAAACTGAGGAATGTTGAGCGTCATTTTTTCGCCCGCAAACCACCGCTTCAGCGAAAGAAAGGAGGTTTTTTTATCGTATTAAAACGGGTGATGAAAAATGGACTCATTACAGCAATCCAAAGAAAAGGAAGTCATGGGGGCTGACCGGCAGTGCTTCTACGTCGTCGCCTCGGCTGAATATTCACGCTGCGAAGGTTATGCTTTGTTTTTGGTGGGACCAGGTCGGTGTTATTTATTACGAGCTGTTGAAACCAGCGAAACCATCACTGGGGATCTTTATCGGCTTCAACTAATGGGGTTCACCCGAGCTCTGCGCGAGAAATGGCCACAATATGCGGAGTGGAACGAAAAAGTGATTCTGTAGCATGACAACGCTCGACCTTACGTGGCCAAAACCGTTAAAACCTAGCTCGAAACGCTGAAATGGGAAGTCTTACCATCCACCATATTTTTCAGATATTGCGTCGTCCGATTATCCTTTGTTTCGTTCGATAGCACACGGTTCGGACTGACCAGCGGTTCCACTCATATGACGACATAAAAGAATGACTAGATTCGTGGACAGCTTCAAAATATGACAGTTTTACTGTGACGTTAAAAGATGGGAAAAAGTAGCAGCTAGCGAGGGGCAATTCTTCCAATAAATTATTTGCAAAAATATTTTCATAATAAAGTTGAATTTTTTTAAAAAGAAAAAAATAGTGAGAACGCGCACCCAAAATATTGAGTTATGATACTGGATAAAATGTGAAAAAATTAATGGAATGACCACACCCTCTCTGATACTTTTCACAGAAATTACCTAACTTCAATTATCTCTATATTTCTTTCATTCAATTCCACTGTATTCACTATAATTGAGGTCGTCATTTAGTATTGTGAATGAAAATAGACTGCACTTCCACGCCTCTTGGAGTACTAAACATGGAAATTGGCCGATTTAGCAAAAATCGGTCTTTCTAAATTTGCCAAGCAGAAGACTTCAGAAAGTTACAATTATGACTCTTCCAACGACGGTTCCAATTTTGAGAATTTTTTCAGTAACACAAAACTACGTGAATGCGATTTCGGGGTTATTACGGAAGAGAACGACAGTTTGGCTTCAAAGAAGTTGTGGGTACACGAGAAGCGGTATTTTGTGTCCAAGTACTAGTTTAGAGCTTTATCGATTCCTAGAAAGTTTTCAATATGGTCAAACATGACAAATTAATGGAAATTCTAGCTTCTATTGGAATGCATGAGTAGAAAATTCACTATATTAAAAATCTATATTGAAATCAGTCGGCATGAATTGAAGTCAATGGATCAGAAACTGATTGAATTTCCATCTCAAAGTTACTGGGAGATTCATCAATATTATAAGATATGTAGTCGATACTACACTGATGACTGACAGTGTATTCGGCCTACAGAAAACTATATAAGCGAAATGTATGGACCAGCAATCAATATCAAAACAACGAAATATATGGTCGGCAGTAGAAAAAATTCCCACCTATACACAACGTTGGATATGGAAAAATTGAAATCGAACAAGTACGGAATTTTAAACATCTGGTAGTCTTAATAAGTGACCCATCAAAAAAATTAAATGCTGCAGAGAAATGGCGAGAGATGCCTTTTTTAATACAAGAAGGTGACGACCAGTCACGACATCAACATAATAACAAAGTTACGTTTTATAAAATGTTGCATTTGGTCTGTATTATCTACATACCTGGCGTAGCGGAGGGTTATCGTGATCAAGCTAAGCCATTGCATATTGGATTGCCTTGACCATGACCTGACTTCCGGATTATTCATATTCTTGACGTGGGGTGGAAGTTTACACAGTCAAAACCCCGGATGAAAGCAAAGTGGAGGCCTTGGAAACGTGGATATTCCGCCGAGTACTAAAAATACCATGGACTGCTAGAGTCCTCAATGAGAAAGGACTACAAAAGATGAATGTCAGTCGGCAAGTAATCTCAATAGTAAAAACACGTAGGGCACGTATTGACAAACAAAAAATAAAAAATTTTACAAAGAGTCTATAAAGGCAAAATTAAACGGAGACGTGGCAGAGGTAGAAGAGAAATATCATGGCTGAAAAACATCTAGGACTGGACACCACATACCGATGAAAATACACTCCTACATGCCGCTAAGAATAGAGAGCTGACAGTTTTCTCACAAAAAACATAATAAAAAAAAAAAAAAAAACAAGAGCTATAGAACTAATTTTAAAATCGGATGAGTAAATAAAGAAGAAGGTAGAAGAAAGTATATGGAAATCAGTTCACCTGGCAGAAATTTCTGTGTTGGTTAATCTCCCTTTTGTGATGCAACTCTTGTTTTTAATTCCTTTCATGTTGTGCCAAAATATACGTAAGATAGATTCGCTGTTAGTTGATTTCATCGCTAAATTAAATTTATTATTATCATACAAGTTTGTATGTCTAGTCTGTCCTAGAATCTTGGAATATACGTTATTGATTTGTACGGTTCTTAATTTTCAACTCTCATTTGCGAAGCTTTGCTTTTATTATATTTCATTGTGTTCTCAATTGTCGGTTTCAGAAAGTCGTTTTTTATTTTTGTTAATATAATTCTAATTTTCCTTAAATTAGATTAATGAAATTTTACATTTCTGATAAATAAAAGGCGTCAAATAAAATTGGTCGCAGTATTAATGATGATTAACTTTCACGAAGATAATGAACTTCGAGTACCAACTAATTTTTGTCAGCTTGCTTTGTCGAATACCTGTTCTGTCCAAATACAAAATTTTATTGTCTTCCACTTCCACTGGGAAATGAATTTACTTATTAAAAGTACTTTATACTCCTAATGCCCCATCAGACATTATTATCGCGAACAAATCGTCCGCATGTTTAATAATTATTTTGCGATTCGCTGTCATTTTACCAATCGTAGCCTACCAAAGGGTGTCCCAAAAAGAACGCAAGATTTGAATTTGACGCCATTCGAAGTGCCACTGTTTGACATTTGAACAATTGTTATTGTTTACTAGGAGAAGGTACGAGGTTAGTAAAAATGGAGCGCTACACGAATGAACAACGCATTCTCATTGTGAAATTGTTTTACCAAAATGGTGAACGTTTTGCGGCTACAGTTCGCAAATTGCGATCAATTTAGGGACACAATAATACTCCAAAAGAGTCAACTGTAAAGAGATTAATGGATAAATTTTTCAAAACTGGGTCTGTTACTGATGTAAAGACAACAACACGCCTTCGACCAGGTTGATCGGCCGAAAATGTCGCAGCTGTACGTGATGATGTCGCTCAAACTCCATCCACCTCAATTCTACAGCGAGCTCAGCAAATTGGTGTCTCCAAATCCACTAAGCAGCGAATCTTGACGAAAGATTTGCATCTTCATGCATACAAAGTTCAATTGACTCAGGAACTGAAGCCAGCTGACCATGAACAGCGAAGGGAGTTCGTTAATTGGGTATTGGAGAGACAAGATGAAAATGCTGATTTTGCCGATAAAATCATCTTCAGTGACGAGGCCCATTTCCATCTTGATGGCTTCTTCAATAGGCAGAATTGTCGTATTTGGGGTGAGGAAAATCCTCGAGTGATTCACGAGAAGCAAATGCATCCTCAACGTATGACTGTATGGTGTGTATTTTGGGCTGGAGGAATCATTGGACCTTTTTTTATGAAAATGAGGCATGGCAAGTGCAAACAGTCAATGGTGTTCGGTATCGTGAAATGATAACCAGTTTTTCGTGCCTAGAATTGAAGAAATGAATGTGGAGGGCATGTGGTTTCAACGAGACGGCACACGCACATGTCATACAGCCAGAGAAACAATTCAATTACTGAATCAGTCATTTAAATCTTGCGTTCTTGTTGGGACAATTACAATGATGATCCCAAGAACCTTCCTCGATTTTGACGCCATATTTAAATGTGATGCAAAAAGTAAAAATTTTTCGACAAAATACCACGCGCTCTCGATTACCTTTATTACGAAGCAAGAACATTACTACAAATCACTGCTATTTTACCCATATCAATTAGCTTTCCAATCTGAATTTGAAATCTATTATGTCCTTTACGTTATATCGAAAATGTCGACAACATTAATCAACTTTTTTTTCTATAATATGTTAAGGATGATTTGTCCTTTTTCTGTTCAAGCCAAAATTATTTTTCAAAGCAAAAGCTTTTACACCGAATTAAGTTTCGGTGGGCATTACATTTTTGCACTGTATGTAAAGGTTAATTAAATATTGCCAATCTACGATCCCTCTACATCACGGTCATACTTTTTGTCATACAAATATGCCGCTTCCCACATTCCCTTCCCATTGAATTATATCTCTAATTTTCCTATATCGACCTTTTATCGCTGTTAATTTAATTTCCTCTCGACAAGAATCTTTGCTTACGAATGATAGACAAGCATTTAAATTGAATTTTTCATGTTTTGAGAAAATATTTGCTCTCATTTCATTTCATTAGTCAGCATGTGAAAGTCCATTACAGCTTATTCACATTCTGCAAAGCGAATATGATATTCGTTCGTCTAAATATCAAATGTCATTATCATTCACCGAAGAACTTCTGAGGCGCATTCGCCTCTCTGCCCTCTAAAAGTACTTTCCTTGTCATCAGCATCCATATAAGCGTTCTCGCCATGCATGTGTGTGTTTGTTTGCTTAAAAATACTTGACACATACTCATCTTTGACAGACACTTTCACACAAACAGCACACCACCAACTGAATAGCCTTCACGCATTTCCCAGGACGAATTTTCCAGAGTCGGCAAATGCCGTTTGGTTAAATATTTCTTCAACTGTGTTAATACTGCCAATCAAATGTTTTGTGTCAAATTTTGTATATTGAGAATTTATATTTCTTTGACATTATGCGTGTGTGCTTCTGATGATTCTGTCATGATCCTTTTTATATTTCTATGCATGAATTATTTTGAAATAATCAAGTATTTAGCTGCATCTAATCCTTTTTAAAACGTTGCCTTTCTTTCAAGACACGATGTTTTTGATTGTCTGTCACGCGAAACTGCTGTCGTTCTTATTTATTATTTCATCTGTCATTCTGCTGTATACGAAATGTCAGCAAAGGATTTGCTTATTCTTTGTTTTTACACAATCGCGTATACTTGAGCTGTTATATTGAAAAGTTTTTTGATGTGATTTAACGTGAATGTAAATAATTTAAACAAAGGTATGGCAAATATTAAGCGTAAAATATGAAGAAGATGGAAATCGGTCCTCTATGGAAATTGTCTTAAGGAATCTGAAGAAGTGTTAAGAGAGACATGACATACAACTCAACAATATTATGCTATACAATACAAGTGAAGGAGCGCAAAGGTGGATAGACGCAATAACCTTGCTCGAACTGAAGTTTTTCTACCCTTCACCCTCAACAATCACCACTATAATTCGCGCGGTCTCGTACAAATACAGCATCCATTAAATACAGCAGCATATTATTTTCAATTATCCAATACATGGTAAATATGAAAGCTGTGGAAAAGGATCCTTTCTCAAATTTTGAATGCTGTACTTGTTTGATAAAGTTTTTTCATACTGGACCAATTTGTTGAAATCGTAATACTTGGAGAGCACAGCGTCCTAAACGATGTACAAGTTCATGGCCCGATAAATGGGGAAAACACCCCCACCTCGTATTAACAATTTGTGTATATAAAATTGCTCCGCCATAGGCTAACTGGCAGATCATCGCCCAGACTTAATGACTAAATTTGTATACAATAACACTTTAAGAATAAATTTTTCAAAATTTAAGTACAAAAACAGGGTAAAAAGAGACAAATCTAGCGCTAAAGACCAGCTCAATTGGAAAAGATGAACATTTTACTATAACATTATTTACATTATGGCTCGTAGGTGTGGTACGAGGTAGTTACGACCTATCTACGATGTCGTTTGATACAGTCATGCCAGCGGGTATTACTTTTTGCTTGTATGCCTGTGTGTAGAACGGTTTCCACGGATGTCCTGCAGGTTTTGACGGAAGCTGTCCCTCTTGTTTTGAAGGTTCTGCGTCGAGCAGTTGACTTCTGGATGAAAGGAGGATGCTCGGTAGCTGATATACACCTTGCAAGGAAGATAGAGGCCATAGAGAATCTGAATAGGGCGGAACGAAGGCAATGGCAATCCACCTGGGATCAGTCGCACAAGGGCAGAGCCACATACGCTTTCGTGCGGGACGTTTGCTTAGTCGATGGAAATCCTGACTTAAGTTTTAACTTGTCTAGACTTCATGCTGATTAGGCATAGTTCTTCGAACGAAGTCTTTTAAAAGAAGTCTGGCCAAAAGCAGTCCTCAAATAGAGGATTGGAAGCACGTTTTATGCGACTGTCTTCTCTATGATGACATTAGGGACTTGGATGCATTAGGGATTCTGATGGTTGGGGACAATTGGAAGATGACGGACATGTTATCTTCAGCAAACAGGCTGGCCGAAGCACTTCACTTTGCAGGCAGATTGTTTGCAAGGCGTTGGAGCAGGAGAGAGTGTTATGGTAGGTAGTTTTCGTTTTGATTGCTGTTAGGGTTAGGGTTTCCGTTGCGGAGATGCGCTGCCATATGTATTGTACAATGTACGATACATTTGAATGTGTGTTGCAGCAACATTCCTCCTTTCTGTATGCGCTTGTATAGTACAAAGGCGTGTAGCTGCGACCTGTTGCAGATGCATGTCTGCGTTTAGTGCAAACGTATGTGAAGGACGACCAGTTCCATGCGAGGTAGGATGTAGCGAGACTGGAGGACTTTTTGTCTGCAAACCCCTGCCCAGAGGGTTTTCTATTCTGGTACCATGGAAGATCAGGGGCCCCAAGAACAGTTTGTTTTTGCCTGATCGTGGTTTAGGACCCCTTGTGGAAGCATCATAAACCACTGCCAGGTTTACAGAACACGTGTTTTCAGTGATCTAGCGTTACGTTACGCTCTCCTGAAGATAACGCGGAAACTTGGAAAACATTGGGAGGAAGTTCACTTCATACCAGTGACTTCAAGGGTACTTTCACTGAGAGAGGAAGTAAGCCCTGAGCAAATTTTCCACGTGGATATGCTTCTTATCTTAAAGGTGCTTCGACCAATTCTTATGGCATTAGTCTGAGTTCTCCAAAGGGGCGCCGGCTGTAGCAAACGCGATCAAAAGCAGTCCCATGTGGGATGGCACACCGTGAGTAAGGCTTTCAAAGCGAGACTCACGTTAAATTACCACAATTGATTGATTACATTATGGTACAATTTTGTATATTTAGGAGCGGTACTACAGTTTAGTCTGCTGATCTCCCTTTAAGATTATGCGCGAGGTAAGAAAGGAACCTTGCGGCATTCTTGCTTTCAGGAAGTAAAATAGGGGCGCGACTAATGAAAATTATAAAATTATCCGCAATAAATGGCTGAAATTAGATTTATATATATAAGGGTGTGAATTCCTTTTACAGCATAGACACGAGGCAGGAACATATTTTTTTCTAAATTAACACTTTTGTGTAATGAATTTAGTAGGAATGTGAAGTAAATGGTACCATCCGACAATACCGATGACTGAAGCTAAAGACATCAACGTTACAAAACAGATATCTGACAAAAAGTTCTTATTTTTGATGTAAAAAGAAAAAGAAAGGGATTGAAAATAGTACCAGCGCTCATAACGCGTGATTAAAGCTAAAGTCATGAAATTTAGATATGTACCCACCCTATTTTTATGGAATAGACATGCTTAAATAAACGAGTTTTGCGGTATTCGTACTTTAAGGACGTTGAGCAAGAAAAAAGGGGACAAAAATTATGCTATCGCAAAGAAAGGAAAGATTGAATCCAGAACCATGATATTTGATGTCTAAGTTCAGCTGTCAACGTAGTCAAGGAATGAAAAAGGTTTTGCAAAAATTCTCCACTTTTAGGAGTAAAACATGATACAAAGGAAACAAAAAATGGTACCTTCGTCCAAGACAATTGACTAATGTTGAGACACTAAAATTTTTTTGACATTACTATTACGACGTAGGCAGCGATGAAAGGGTATTTTCCGAAATACCGGATCAAAAAATTAAAAAGAGTGTAAAAATGGTACAATGAACGTAAGCAAACAGTCTAATTTAAAATCATGAAATTGAGCAGGATAAAAAGGGCAATAAAAGAGTGAAAAATGAGACCATCCTACAAAAATTTGCTGAAGCTGAAATTGTCAGCGCACTCTTCTTACGCTGTAATCGCGCAATCTCAATATGAATCTCGAAGCTCTCGATTTTAGGAAAAGAGGGAGCATAATTGGCACTTACACCAAAAGCTAAACGGTAGACGCTTAAATCATGAAATATGAAATTTCAAATACAAATGTGAAGCACATTTCCCCTGCAGCTTATCTTATCATCTTTTCAGGGAAAACCCATAGGCGTAAGGGAGCAAAGACAATATCTATGTCTACAATAAAAGAGTTGTAGCCATATTTGTCGAAATTTTAATTGTTAGGTGCTCAGTCAGGAGTAGAATACACAGCAGCGTTTTGTTGGATAAATGATTGACGTCAACATCATGAAAAATAACAAAAACAATCCCATTGGAAGTGCAAAAAAAAAAAAAGAAATAAAAAATTTCAGGGGGATTCAACTTACGGTTAAAATGCACAATTATGCTTACAAAGTAGTAGTATATATATAATATATTGACATAGAATGTGTACTTTTGTGAAAATATGTACTTTTTAAATGTTCTTTCAAGAAGTTTATCAGCTAAGATAGTTATGTCCGATATTAATAAATTATCATAGAATACTCGTATATAGCTTTTAAATAATGAATAAAGTGTATTGAAGATGTTCCTTATTCCAAATCTGAGATCAATTTTTGAACGGCAAGTTCTTTCCTACTGGATCGATTTCGCCAACTGCGACCCATGGTGTAGAGGGCATTATATCGACCCGCAATAGAACGTGCATATTTAAAAAATATATTAAAAAATAAATACAAAAGGTATGGTTAAAATAAATCTAAGGCATTGTAGAGTAATAAATGGAGTTTATTTTTTAAAAATAACATCATCTAAATGGTGACCCTCTCTACGACGGCACTCCTCTAACCGCAAACGAAAATTATTGAAAACTTTCTTCAGTAATACTGGTGTAATGGCTGCCATTTCGCCACGGATATTCTCCTTGAGCTGAACGATGTTTCTTGGATTATTACTGTAGACTTTGTGTTTGAGGTATCCCCACAAAAAAAGTCAAGAGGCGTCAAGTCTGCACTACGTGGGGGCCATGGGATATCACCTATTTTCGAAATCAGTCTGCCAGGGAACATCTGCTTCACCACCGCCATGGAGTCATTTGATGTGTGACAGGTAGCTCCATCTTGTTGAAACCAAGTTCTGGAATTCACTATTCTTGAAATTTTAATTTCTGGAGCCAAAAATCCGTCCAACATCTCAACATAGCGTTCCGTATTAACCGTGACGTTTTGGCCCCGCGCATTTTCGAAGAAAAAAGGACCAATTATTCCTCTGCCAGAGATTGCTGCCCATACTGTGACTTTAGAACTATGCAATGGTTTCTGGTGTTTGATTTTGGGATTTTCACTGTTCCAGTAACGACAATTTTGACGGTTTACGAACCCATTCATAAGGGAATGAGCCTCGTCAGAGAAAAGGATGTTGTCAAAATTGGAAAATCGATTAAGCATTTCATTAGCAAATGCGAGCCTTGCTATGAAGTCAGACTCTTTCAATTCTTGTGTTAATTACAGCTTATTGGGATGCAGTTTAAGATCCAATGTTACAATTCGTTGCAAAATTCCTCGCGATAATTGTAAGACAGACGATCTCTTGCAAGTCGACATTTGTGGATTTCCTCGTACTGACTCCATAACTCTCTCAACATTGTCTTCGGTCCTAGATGTTCTTGGGCGACCATTTGCTTGTGGTTTAAATGTTGAACCGGTCTCTTCAAAATGCTTTACCCATATTTTAATTAAATTAGCACTCGGAGCTTCACTAATTCGCCGTAGTCCATATTCAGCACAATATAGTCGCCTAGTAGCAATATATGAACGAGAGTTCTCGTAAAATGCGCGCACGCAAAATGCGCGACGCTTCCCATCGAAGTGATTCATAGCGACTAAAACTCCATGAGCCCACCAACCCAACGATGTAGGCGCCCCCCGCCCGCGCCTTTTCTACCGCGCAAAACAAAGATGATGCAATATGCACATTCTATTGCGCCACCTTGTATTTGGTATTTCGCTTTGTAATCTGGTTACTCTAGATAGTAACATAAACATAATTTTGATACCATAAAAGCACAATGCTCTGGACAATTGTCGAAAATGTCGACGAAATAATGAAAATCGTCAAGTTCGACAGTTACGTAAGCACTGTTTCGATTGGAACCATTTGAGTGAGACTATATGTGCGAAGAACTTAGATATACGGCTGCGACATGTGTTAACGAAAAAAAAACCTCTTAAATCGGATCGCAACAAAGTCACCCATTTTCTTGATTGTGCCAAAGAATGTACACCAAATTAGCTGTGAACTGAAGTAAATATTTTCAAATTGCAAATGTTTTTGAGTACTTGCTTGGAGTAACAGTCAATTCAGTAGTCACCCACAGGGATGACGCGTTTCGAACTCTGTGACAAATCCACTTTTAGATTTCTTTGTGACTGGATCGATGCTGTGAGTAAAATACATCAGAAGTTGTATATATATCTATATGTACTTATAGACAGATTATGCTTATGTAAAGTAAATGTCACGCCGAAAATGTCCAGTTTTTGATTCATTGAATTTTTCTATTACACCAACCAAAGATGAGAGTGGAGGATTGGACTTTCGCCACAAATTTCCTCTTTCCCCAATAGCTATTTGGCTACATAATTTTTTGTTTCATCGCTCCACAAAATGTTTCGCCATTTTTTTTTCACCGTCTCTTCCGGACCAATTGGAATGACTTCTTGCAAACGCCAATTTAGTCTTTACATCTTTTTGTCTAAGCAAAGGAACTCTTCTGTCTATCCGTCCTTGTAAATGTGCTTCTTGTAGTCTACAACGAAACGTTCGCGATGAAATTACATTTCCAATTTCTGCTGAAATCGCTCTTGAAGACACAAACGGGTCCTTCTTCGCAAGTGTCATAATACGGACATCTGTTGTTTTTGAAGTTTTTTCGTCCGCGATTTTCTGACTGATTTTTTTAATATATTTTGTTATGAATACAGATAAACTACAGTAACATAACTATCCTTTCCAAAAAGAACAGCAGACTGCGAAAATATTAAAGAATTGAACAATGTTTTTATTATTTTGACCAAGTGCTGAAATTACACCTGAACAAAATTAACTCACTATGAAAACAACGGTGAAGCCCGAGTTTTGTTTTTATTTTTAAAGGCATTACCATGTTAAAGTTATTTAAATATAAAATAATTACCATGTTCACTTTCCGTTAAACTGAACTAAAACTAAACTAAAATTAAACACAAAGCAGAAATAAGCAGGTGTACTTATGTTGGAGATTTTATTGCTATAAATCGTCGTTTATTTGTATTTTTT